>CM060907.1:487609524-488039020 GCA_030737815.1 Allium fistulosum
AGAGGTTAGGTTGCTGTGTTTTTAGGTCGCAAATCTTCCCTGCAGTTAGGTCGCAAAACCTTTCTTGAGTCCTTAGGTCATGAGGTCCTCTTGAGTCGTTAGCCTGATGAGTCGTAAGCCTGATGAGTCGTAGAGCCTTTAACTTGCTGAGTAGTTAAGAGGACTTAACTCTTTAAGTCGTAGACTGTTAAGTCGTAAACCACTGTAGGTTTGAGTCTACTAACTCGTGAAGCTTTTAGGTCGCGGAGTAGGCTTGTCTTCAACGGTTAAGTCGTTAAGACCACTTAGGTCGTAAGTCGTTAACTCGTTAAATCATAGCTTCCTGTAGGTTGCTTCAGCAGTTAGGTCGTAAGTCCTCTCTTATCACTAGGTCGTAAGTCGTCGAGTCCCCTTAGGTTTTAGGCTTTTTAACTCGTAAGTCGCTGATAAAAGGGAGTTAACAGTACTCTTTAGTATACACTCTACTCACTTCAATAAGAATGCAAAATATCCCGCCTGCAACTCTACTAACCCTGTATATTTAGTCCACCCCATATTAAGCACGCTTGGACTATCAGCAGCTACCCCTCCCATAAGGATTTCAGCTCACTACTAATTATTGTAGTGGTTTGCTGATTTTTGCCAAATAATTGTAAATTTGTAATCATAATGTTTTGTTCAGTACTAATATGCTAAGAGGATTTGGCTATAACATCATTGCACCAAATACAATCATGATTATATGCACATATACTCGAACCTCTTAGTCCTTGTAACCATGGGGAATCTCTCATCATCCACACTCGCCTTCCATCAATCCTAGGATGATGCGCAAGCCACTTTGTACCAAGGTAACGATGCTTGGCAATGGTACCCACATTATAACTTCAACTCAAACCTCTGGAAAAAATCAGTAGACAAATCATATTCAAGCTTAACTATAACTAAACTACGATACACTAAACTAATAGATCCCTTAAAAATTTAAACAATAAAAAGTAAATAAAAAACTAAGAACTAAAATCATACCACTTTTGGATGTAATAAATAAAACAACTAAGAAGCATAACCTAATGTACAATGCTTCACATTATGTAAGATTCCCCACATTCCCGCATTTATAATTGGCCATTTTGTCAAATAAACATTCCAAAATGTCAAGTCTTATGAACAATCATTTGTTTGTCTTGGGATGATGTTAAGTAAGAAAAAAATAACATGAGACATTTTGGTAATGAACACATCAATATTAGATGTTCAATAGCAAATTATGGAGTTAGATTTATTATTAGAATCTGCGGTAAAGCTATAATATCTACCAAAGTATACAATTTTTTATTATCACAGAAAGCTAACATTATGTTGATGCAAAATGAGATTGTGATTCCCAGAATATACTTTAATGCTTATAATATTGTAAACTATACAGACGTTGGCAGATAGATATATTGAAAGAGTTAAATTTGGTAACGCTACTACTAAACATAAAAGCTTCTTTAATTAGAGAAAATAAACTCTACACTGCCCTAAGTCCTCTTTGGTAACAATCACAATAGTGTAAAACCTCCTCATTGAATGAAAAACAGAGTGTAAATACCTTTACAAAAAAGATTCTACCATTATTATAACTTGACCTAAAGCTAAAGTTTGACAAACAAATGAAGAGAAATACATAAGTAGTAATAGTGAATTTACTTTTTTAAGCATCGCTGGAAGTTCCAAAGGCAACCATTGTTTGATAACATCAGTACAAACTTGTAGAAATACCTACAAAAAAAGTAAATACTACCCAAAGAAAAACCTATATCAGAAAATTTGAAATTCAACTAAATTCAACGAACTAAACCATTCAAATGAATATGTATCAAAATCGAAGCAATAGAATTTCTTCTACATCAAGTGAAACAAAGTAGCTACAAATGCAATTCCCATATTGAAGTGTCAAAACAACAAATTAGGATGCAATCTTTAAACAAAAAAGAGAAAATTAACTTCCAACAATTATAGCACTTTTGTTAACCATTATAGCAAAGAAAATCACAGAAAATATGTCCTCAAAAATTGTTTTGAGCACAAGTATAACGTATGGTGAAACAAAAATAAGAAATATATTTTATAACAATTATAGAATTATATAGAGCCCTACTATTTTGTGATCCTTATTTAGCATCATTTTATATAGGACTATTTGATGTTGATCATTAAGGCATAAGATAAAATGTTTAGGAATGTGAGTAGAACTTAAATACAGCCAATGTCTTGCAAATAAAATGTCATGTCGAAATAAGTAAAGAAAATAATGAGGAGAGATTGAGTACCCTTCTCTTTTGCTTATGGAATAGTGAGCGGTGGAATTGCACCGATCTATTCTTTGGAATAAATATGAAATAACCATGCTTAATGATAGTTTGAGAGGTGGACGTTTGATTCCAGAAACAGGCTAGGCGGAAGAAGGAGATTTGAAAGAGACATAGGCGGTAGCTATCCCATTGGCGAACATTACATCAAAATAGGAGAAACTGTTCTCATTGTCTAAAATACCAAAAATAAAGACAAAGAAGAAGAATGCACCATTGATTTTTCACTGTTCCTGCATAAGAAAGGTAGTATAACAGAGAATTAAGTCAGTTACAAAGGCCTAGCATTGAAACATGGTGAATTACAGGACATCTGACACCAAAAAACACAATCCAACAAAAATGATTATAATTTTACGCTCTGGTAATCGCGAGCTTTTGCAATTTGTTTAGAATCTTTGATAAGAAAATAAAACAACAACAAAATCAAATCATAATAAGGATTGAAAGATTGAACCCTGTATTTGAAAGACCAAAACAGAAACAAAATGTATCCAAATATGTAAGAGCAAAGCAGTAGAATTGGATCACAGTATACCTTTTTGAACACAAATCCATGAAACGATGAATTTATTCCAAGATTACTTCGATTAGGATCCGAAATCTAACGGTATTGTAAGTTTGAGAAAGAAAAACTCAATTTATTTTTGTTGGTTTCATTCGTTAAGAGAGAGAAGTGGAGACGCAGGGACGGAGAAAGAGATACAGACGTGAGTTATCTGGAAGAGAGAGTGGGCCACGATCCTCAAAACATTCATGAGGTGGATCCGTTTAATTTAGACGGAGAGCCAACGGAGTGTAATTTTAGCGCTACTGGCCAAATCCAAGCCTCTCTTTATCCTGCGTTATATTAAATCTCCACCGTTCTTTGTCTTTCCTTTATCTTGTCGTTAAACCAAAGGAAATTTGTTATATAGACTAGTATATAGCCTGTGCCGATGGCACGGGATCAAACTTAATTTTGAATACAGGAGCATATGTATGTAGATTAGGTTAACTATAAATGACAGTTTGTAATATTAAGGGCTGAGATTTTATTGGTTATGTTGCTTAGTTTACTCTCTTTTTTAGTAATATGATTTGTTAAACAGTTGGTTTTATTTGTTGATCTTTCATCAGTTTTTTCATGAAATGATCGAACTATTTGACTGTGTGCAGGCTGGTACTTCTAGAGCATGTACTCCGGCATAAGGAATCTATTAAGTGGACTTCGTTCGAAAACCTGCTGCAATGTTAACTTTAATTACGTAGTTGAAATTATCAGCATAACTGTTTGAAACTTTTTGTATCATATATGCCTTTGCATCCATAAAATATGACAGTAAATATGGCTGTAATTTCTTATAGTAAAGAACTTATCTATTATAAACCATACAAAATTTACTGTTCAACATTTTGGGGTTTTCGATCAATTTGAAGAATTTTAGAGATATTACATTGATATTCAGGTGTCCTGTTTTGTATCAAGTACTATTTCAAAAAACAGTGGAAAAGTAAATGTGTATACTGTGATAGCAAAACTGATTTGACACACACATAAAAAGATTTTTTGGCTTTCTAGAATTATAATGATGATGTATCATTTTATTATACATAAGGTGTAAGAAATATAAAGCAAGCGCCACTCATTACAGAAACAGTCAACCAAACATAAAAGTATGCATTTTCTGTTGGATTCAAAAAGATACAAATTTTAATAAACGATTTTAAATAGTTCATTCGCAGTGTTATATATCCAATTCAAATGCATAGGAGATTGTACAACAGCGGGGTCTCTTCCTTCTCCTTGTTGTGGATAGGCATGCCAAAGGCCCTGGACAATCCAACATGCTCTACATTTTTCTATGATACCAAAGACTATCTTCAGCGCATAAGGACACCACCCACCATGATCACGTTTGTTTGTACCAATCTTGTGACGACCCGGCTTTTTCTCCACAAAAAGTCGTATCATCAAGAAGAAAGAAAGGGATAGAAAAGAGATAAGATAGAGAAGAAAGAAAGAAACACATCAGAACCTAAACAGCGGAACGAATAAATTATATTAATCAAATAAGATATTACATTGTATCATATACATCAGAGATACACAGCTTATACAACACATACTAGACAGTTATAAACATCTGTCTAGTCATTACAACTCAAATACACTCAACAAATGACTCATACAGACTAACACAGCGGAACACTATATCTACGAACGCTGAAGCCTCCTGCTCCATTGCTCCTTCAAAGATTCGTCAAAGCAAACCTGAATCCCTTGGCTACTCGTAAAAATTTGAGTACCCAAGAGTTTAATAAAACAGAAAATAAACACTTGGGTCAGACATGGGTCTGGTGTGAGTAAACGGGTTAAAGTTGTTTAACTTCAAAGCCTTTTGAAAACAAAGGTATCACGTAAGACTTCCCACACATAAACATGGAAAAGTTTTTACCTTACGCTAACCAAAACTTTGATAGGAAATCGAGTTATATTATAATAGGGTCTAAGGTTTTCAAGTAAATAAGAAATAGCTGAAAGTGTTACATTATTAAATTCCAGCATACTAGCCACAAAGTGGGTTATACAATCAAGTCCGTTGGCACTTATTGGAAGTTGGATTCCATACAATGGCAGAGCTACCGGGGTACCGCTCGTCACAGTACGTGGCCTAGATCAACGTACCGAGGATCACTCCCAATCCCCTGCAACACAAGGCCGGAACCATCCCTTACTGGATAATTCCCGCATAAGAAACCCCGTGGTTGCGGCCAAACAACCACCCACACAGCCGAAATAAAAAGGGACTCTAGACAGAGGAATCTTATACTACTTGGGCACTACCCACTAACCTTGCTGCACCTCCCCTGTTTTAGCCATTCCCGGTTGATGAGGCTTGAGGTCACGATTACCTTTAATCAGAACACATCACTTAGAATGCTCATCGTCCACCTGACGATGTGCTGAAAGCATTCAATCCATACAAGTTCGTTCCGGGTTCGAACGAAACAGAAGGCATTATCTCGTTACACTCATTTTGGAATCACCCTCAGAGTTAACGACAATAACCCTTGCACTGTGAATCTTCATCTTCTCTTGAGATTCACGACCTATCGTTAATTTGGATCGATGTGGTATTCAGGTCTCCAGACCTGGAATACCGGTATACGGAAACCCGATCCCGGTCTCATCGAAATCCAAAACGTATTTTTTAAGGCCAAGTTGTTTAAAGGTTAAAACAATTCAATTCAATACTTGAATTCATACAGCATTTAACATAGATAAATATCACACATTTATCACGGATATATCCAATATCATATCACAGAATATCATAGCATATCATTTAATAGATATCAACCAAATCAGATATTCTACACAAACAATCATCCATAAGCAAATAATTATTAACCCATGTTATAATTAATTTAATTAACTTAAATTAAATTAATTACTTAAGAATTAATCATCTAACCTTGCTTAATCAATCATTAATTAATTACAACCTTTAATTAATTAATTACTCATTAAACATTAATCATCCTTGATTAATTATTCATTAATTACATAAAGTAATTATTCTTTAATTAATTTCACAAATTAATTATTCTTAACCATTAACAGTAATTAACCTTTAATTATTTCATTAATTACATTAATCCTTAATTAATTAATTAATTAAACTTAATTAATTACCTCCATTAATCCACCTTAATTAAATTTAAACAGTAATTATCCTCCTGTAATTACTTACCTTAATTAATTAACTTTTTAATTAGTTATATTAATTCTTTAATTAATTACACCAAATACTTAATCCTTAATTACTTTTACAAAGTAATTATACTTAATTACTTCTCATTAAGTAATTCCCTTTAATTAATTACATCTTGTAATTATACATTAATTACTTATACTAAGTAATTACACTTATGAATCTTATTAAGTATTTATACTTAATCAGCATCAAACTTATCTTTAATTAATTTACAAATTAATTAACTTAAATTAATCACATATATTTATTATTTACAATTGAGTAATTCAATCCTTAATTACTCTTAAACAAATTAATTAATCTTTAATTACAGATTAATTATTCTTTAATTATTAATTAATAAACCTTAATTATCAATTAATAAAACTTAATAACAAATTAATCAATCCTTAATTATTAGTTAATTAATCCTTAATTACCATTTGATTAATCCTTAATTAATCTTTAATTACAAATTAATTTATCTTTAATTAATTAATTAATTTGTCACTAATTACAACTTAATTACTTAATTAATTAATCACTAATCATTAATTAATTACTAAATTAATTAACCACTAATTATCAATAATTTATCTCTAATTATCTAATTAATAATTCTTAATTATAAATTAATTAACCTCTTAATTAATTAATTTATAATCCGTAACAATTAATTAATTAATTACTTAATCAATAATTAATATAATTAATCATATTTTACTTACTTCATTTAATTATCTTAATTACCTTTAAGATAAATCATCATCTTTAATGTCTTTATTAACATTAACCTATTTAAACCAATTTCTCTTCATAATTAACATTCCTTAATTAAATCATTAATTAAAATTTCAAAAATAAAATAATCATTAACCTGATAAATTAAAGTTAACAAGACTTCCTTTAAACATATCAAGAAATATTTTAAACAAATTTCACTTTAAACCTTAAAGCTTATTTTAGGAAAATCTTCAAATTTCCATTTATAATCTAAATTTTAAAATAACTTTAAACCTTATTTAACAAAATTTAAATCAAACAAACCTCAAAACTTCTTAACTAATTGTCAAAGGAAACAATTATTATATAAAGTAAATTTATATAGAAGTTTAAACTAAAATTTATTTTCAAAAATTTCAAAAACTTTGTTTTAAAATCTTTCTAAAACTTTGCCTCAAGACTTGCTTCGGGTCAACCCCGAAGATTTACTCGGTCTAACCCGATTTCCCTCCCCTTTAAAAAATTTAATTCAGTTTAGTTTAAGTTTTAAAATTTATAACCTGTAACTAAAAATCACCCTCGCAACTACTCTAGCTTCCACTCGAGTTTCAAAACCAAAAACTCGATACATCCTTCGAGTCATTCACGTAAAAACCCAAGCAACTACCCGAGCTTCCTCTTCTTCTCCAACAACATGCCCAAACGTGCATACGTGCACGTGCACAACAGAACAAAGCGACTCCGACCATCGATGCCGATTTCGACACATCGCCTACGACCTCGCCGTTCAACTCAAGCACCCAGTTCGTCGAATTCGACTGGAATTCAAATTCGAGCAATTCGATCAAAATCCTGGAACCACACCTCGCCTGAAAGCCCTTCGAACTCGACGATGCCGACCACGTACGACCACGAAACTCTGCCTACAAATTCTCCGACCAACCCTTCATCTTTTCCCCTAGGTCCGATGGTCTCCGATCATCCAGAGACGCCGCGACAATCCAGTTCCAGACCTCGACTCAAACCATCCTAAAACCCTAGTTCGACGTCATGCTGCCGCCACGGCCACTTAAAAACCCTCCAGCCATTTTTCCCTTGAACCCCGACTTACGAGCCACCTCTAGGCCCAAGCTCGACCAACCACTAGTCACCGTTCATCAGAAATCGATGAAACTTCCCATTCTGATCAACTCGAATTATCTCATCATTCCCAAGCTTAAAAATCATGAACTTATTATCTAAAATCATCATTCCCTACTACGAATCAATTTATGAAAATCAAACTTGAATTCGTGATCATTGATTTTCCTGTTTTGAACATATTTTACTGTAATTCCATTTTTCTAAATATTAACTCAATAATTTCACTTGAAATTATTTTTAAAAATGATGTTACAGTTCTATAATCATTTCCTCTTTAGAGATCATAGCCTAAAAAGTTTTAGAGAGAAAGGAATTGATTTTTAAACTTGTTATTAACCTATGAATTTAAAAACAGAGAGATGCAACTAGGTAAACACAGACATGCACATGTAAACATTTACATATATATATGTATACAGGCATATTTACATCTATACAAACATTATTCACAGCATAATTCAAATATCTATCACAAACACCAAGTTATATACTAAAGTTTTTGGTAGTTTGCTTACTGGAAACTAGAACAGAGGAACGGTTTATATATATATAGATATATTCACATATAGTCAAAGCAATTCATATATATATGTATATATCCAGATAAAATCAATCATTTAAACAATTTCTTCATATAGGATTATCACATGCAATAAAGCTAGCAACCATTTTACTGTTTTTAAACGTTTTGTTTACTCACCAGACATGAGCAGAGAACAGAGAACAACTTTGAAAACTTGAATGGAAATGGAGCTGAAGACTTTGAATTGCCTTAAAACTTTGAAAACTGGATTTGCTTGATTTCTGAAATGCTTTGAAACTGGAAACATGTTGTAGAGATGACTTAACTTTGAAACTGAGATGTTCTTGTTTTTGATTACAGGCTGAAACTTGTTTGATTGCTCTACAGGTTTTGATCTTTATTTGAGTAATTTGGGAAAAATGTTTACAGGGTTTTGAAAACTGCTTACAGGTTGTTTTGAGGAAAAGATTTCAGGCTTTGGATTTGTTTTTGAGAAGTGTTATAGGCTGGGAATAAAATGATTACAAGGTTTTGAGTTTTTTTTTTGAATTTTCTCTGGTTGGAAAATTTACAGGTCGTTTACTTGCTAGCTTTTGAAAATGTGAAGATAAGAAAAGAGAAATGAAGGAAGAAGGTGTAGGTTTAAATAGTGTTAATTTAGGATTTATTAAAATTAAAGAAAATTAAAATAAATGTGACACTTGTCTCTTACCTTGTCTAATTACTTAACACATATGCTTAGATGGTTTAATATGTTAACACTTGTCATTATTAAATTTTACATTATTTTTAAAGCTTTTATATTTAATTTTCTTAATTAATAAATATATCTCTAAATTTATAAATGCCTTCCTATGTTATAAATAAATGAAACCTTTTAAAAGAAAATAAAATAAAAACCAATTAGATTTTAACTAAATCATATATAGTATATTTAATCCATTTTAAACAATTACATTATAAATTGTAAAAAAAATTATCCTATCTAAAATCAATTTAAAATACACATATATATTTTTAAACAACACATATTTAATTTGAAAATAAGTCTATTTAAAAATCTATTTCTACTTATATTTAAAAACAACTCAATATTAAATTGTTTGAAAACAACAACCTTTACCAATATTTAATAATTAATTTAAAAGATTATCTCATTTTAAATTCCCCGAAATCCCGGGATATCACATTCCTTCCCCCTTAAAAGAATTTCGTCCTCGAAATTTAAAACAAAAGATAATCTAAAGTTTTTATTTTATTTTAACCAATTTTAAAACAATTCAAGCCTACTTATCAACCATACACTATCAACAAACAACTATTCATCCAAACAAACAATTTTATCCAAACAAACAATTTTATCCAAACAACTATACTAGCTACCCGGGCACAGATCCGGATAAGCTTCCTAAAATTTCCTTGAGTTTCCCCAAGTATATATATATACAGGGATACTCGCTCAACAGAATTCAAACAACCAATTCTACTGAGCTACAGAGCTCCTACACAACTAGATCTATAAAACTAAACAGAATATCAGACCACAGATAAGTCTAACTCAACTACCAATTCCTTTCAGAACTGCTGGTTCCAAAACCAGAGATAGATCAAGCACGTACTTCCTCAAAGATACGCGATATACTCCGAATCCCAGTTATCCATACTGACAATTCAACCAAGTAGACCAAACTCTTATCCTTACAAAAACTCAGAAGAATCCAATACTCCTTGGAGTTAACCTCACAGTCTTACCCAATCTTATTTCTCCTTTGACCGGAGAAAATCTCAACAATAACAAAGTCTCCAACTTCAAAATCCAAATTCTTCCATTTCTTATCCACAGAACACTTCTGACAATTCTGGGCTGCCTTCATCCTTCCTGATCAGCGTAACCTTTGCTGATGCTTCTAGAAACAAACTGGATCAAAAATAACTCAACTAAATGATCCTCTCAAGATCTACCCAAAATCCAGAACACAAACTCTACTCCACCATCATCAGTAGACTACAACTTACTTCTCCTATCCAGAAAAGACAAACAGATGCACTCACCAATCTGACCTTTAGATCTAGAAAAATTTCCTGTAGAAACTCTTAATCCAAACACTGCAACTTCCGGTTGCTTCCCCTCTAGAACAGCTGCCACCTTGCTTCCGCTGCACAACTCTGATCTGGAGAAGATAAGAATGCTATCGATGAACTCGAGCACAAACTAGACAACACATTCCAGAAATATGGTTCAACAGATCCATAAAAATAAAACTCAGAAGTTCCATCAAATACTGAGCTGTTTCACCCAATCCTTTCTCTAGGAGACATCCTTCTACTAAGTTGAACCACCGGTACCACTCCTGAAATCAAGTCGATACAGAACTCAATCTCAAATGCAGACAAACTTCTGACTTCGCTAAAGATATCCAGAAAGTCTCAGATAACTCAAGAGAATATTCACTATCGCAAGTCACTTTTGCGATTCACTCAGCTTAATTCCAAATAAACTGTTCTCTCTTAACCACTCAGAACAGCTTATGCTTGACTAACCCATCCATTGAAGAACTGGATCCACTCTGATGCTTCTGAACTCCAACTCTAGAAAACTGCTTAGCCAGAAAACTTCCTGCCGGCACACGAAACACTCCGAGCTGCTCTGCTGACCCAGATGCCAAGACTCCCTATCCAAAGCTTCGAGAAACTCGGACTCCAAACCAAACAGAAAAGACTCTGCTGAACTCAGCCTCAACACCGAAGCAGACACATTTCTTCAAACTTGCTCCAAAAGAAAACATTTTCGGAGACATCCATAGTCACTACGTCTCAGCACGCAGCTACTACTTCCTGAGTTACCCAGATACCATCACTTGCTTCAGCTCATCCGACAGATCCAAACTATAACTCAGCCAAACTAGCACTTCCAAGATGGACTCCGAACCTTTAACAGGTTTCCTTCAGAGATTGATGAAATCCTTACACCATAGCAAAGCTCACTCGAGACGGTATTAGGTCTACAGTCTCGACATATACACTTCCAACCTTAACCATCCAAACTCCGACCATTGGTAGTTGTGTTTCACACACCACCACTCTATCTACCTTTATAACTCATATTGGAAAACCTGAACAGGTAACCCAACAAATAGGTAGAATAAATATATATATATATAGTTATATAAAAATTACAAATACGCTCTCTCAAGATAGATAGAAATTACTCCAGAGCTAGGTATTCACTCAACCTAATGCTCTGATACCAAATGTGACGACCCGGCTTTTTCTCCATAAAAAGTCGTATCATCAAGAAGAAAGAAAGGGATAGAAAAGAGATAAGATAGAGAAGAAAGAAAGAAACACATCAGAACCTAAACAGCGGAACGAATAAATTATATTAATCAAATAAGATATTACATTGTATCATATACATCAGAGATACACAGCTTATACAACACATACTAGACAGTTATAAACATCTGTCTAGTCATTACAACTCAAATACACTCAACAAATGACTCATACAGACTAACACAGCGGAACACTATATCTACGAACGCTGAAGCCTCCTGCTCCATTGCTCCTTCAAAGATTCGTCAAAGCAAACCTGAATCCCTTGGCTACTCGTAAAAATTTGAGTACCCAAGAGTTTAATAAAACAGAAAATAAACACTTGGGTCAGACATGGGTCTGGTGTGAGTAAACGGGTTAAAGTTGTTTAACTTCAAAGCCTTTTGAAAACAAAGGTATCACGTAAGACTTCCCACACATAAACATGGAAAAGTTTTTACCTTACGCTAACCAAAACTTTGATAGGAAATCGAGTTATATTATAATAGGGTCTAAGGTTTTCAAGTAAATAAGAAATAGCTGAAATTGTTACATTATTAAATTCCAGCATACTAGCCACAAAGTGGGTTATACAATCAAGTCCGTTGGCACTTATTGGAAGTTGGATTCCATACAATGGCAGAGCTACCGGGGTACCGCTCATCACAGTACGTGGCCTAGATCAACGTACCGAGGACCACTCCCAATCCCCTGCAACACAAGGCCGGAACCATCCCTTACTGGATAATTCCCGCATAAGAAACCCCGTGGTTGCGGCCAAACAACCACCCACACAGCCGAAATAAAAAGGGACTCTAGACAGAGGAATCTTATACTACTTGGGCGCTACCCACTAACCTTGCTGCACCTCCCCTGTTTTAGCCATTCCCGGTTGATGAGGCTTGAGGTCACGATTACCTTTAATCAGAACACATCACTTAGAATGCTCATCATCCACCTGACGATGTGCTGAAAGCATTCAATCCATACAAGTTCGTTCCGGGTTCGAACGAAACCGAAGGCATTATCTCGTTACACTCATTTTGGAATCACCCTCAGAGTTAACGACAATAACCCTTGCACTCTGAATCTTCATCTTCTCTTGAGATTCACGACCTATCGTTAATTTGGATCGATGTGGTATTCGGGTCTCCAGACCTGGAATACCGGTATACGGAAACCCGATCCCGGTCTCATCGAAATCCAAAACGTATTTTTTAAGGCCAAGTTGTTTAAAGGTTAAAACAATTCAATTCAATACTTGAATTCATACAGTATTTAACATAGATAAATATCACACATTTATCACGGATATATCCAATATCATATCACAGAATATCATAGCATATCATTTAATAGATATCAACCAAATCAGATATTCTACACAAACAATCATCCATAAGCAAACAATTATTAACCCATGTTATAATTAATATAATTAACTTAAATTAAATTAATTACTTAAGAATTAATCATCTAACCTTGCTTAATCAATCATTAATTAATTACAACCTTTAATTAATTAATTACTCATTAAACATTAATCATCCTTGATTAATTATTCATTAATTACATAAAGTAATTATTCTTTAATTAATTTCACAAATTAATTATTCTTAACCATTAACAGTAATTAACCTTTAATTATTTCATTAATTACATTAATTAATTACATTAATCCTTAATTAATTAATTAATTAAACTTAATTAATTACCTCCATTAATCCACCTTAATTAAATTTAAACAGTAATTATCCTCCTGTAATTACTTACCTTAATTAATTAACTTTTTAATTAGTTATATTAATTCTTTAATTAATTACACCAAATACTTAATCCTTAATTACTTTTACAAAGTAATTATACTTAATTACTTCTCATTAAGTAATTCCCTTTAATTTATTACATCTTGTAATTATACATTAATTACTTATACTAAGTAATTACACTTATTAATCTTATTAAGTATTTATACTTAATCAGCATCAAACTTATCTTTAATTAATTTACAAATTAATTAACTTAAATTAATCACATATATTTATTATTTACAATTGAGTAATTCAATCCTTAATTACTCTTAAACAAATTAATTAATCTTTAATTACAGATTAATTATTCTTTAATTATTAATTAATAAACCTTAATTATCAATTAATAAAACTTAATAACAAATTAATCAATCCTTAATTATTAGTTAATTAATCCTTAATTACCATTTGATTAATCCTTAATTAATCTTTAATTACAAATTAATTTATCTTTAATTACTTAATTAATTTGTCACTAATTACAACTTAATTACTTAATTAATTAATCACTAATCATTAATTAATTACTAAATTAATTAACCACTAATTATCAATAATTTATCTCTAATTATCTAATTAATAATTCTTAATTATAAATTAATTAACCTCTTAATTAATTAATTTATAATCCGTAACAATTAATTAATTAATTACTTAATCAATAATTAATATAATTAATCATATTTTACTTACTTCATTTAATTATCTTAATTACCTTTAAGATAAATCATCATCTTTAATGTCTTTATTAACATTAACCTATTTAAACCAATTTCTCTTCATAATTAACATTCCTTAATTAAATCATTAATTAAAATTTCAGAAATAAAATAATCATTAACCTGATAAATTAAAGTTAACAAGACTTCCTTTAAATTATCAAGAAATATTTTAAACAAATTTCACTTTAAACCTTAAAGCTTAATTTAGGAAAATCTTCAAATTTCCATTTATAATCTAAATTTTAAAATAACTTTAAACCTTATTTAACAAAATTTAAATCAAACAAACCTCAAAACTTCTTAACTAATTGTCAAAGGAAACAATTATTATATAAAGTAAATTTATATAGAAGTTTAAACTAAAATTTATTTTCAAAAATTTCAAAAACTTTGTTTTAAAATCTTTCTAAAACTTTGCCTCAAGACTTGCTTCGGGTCAACCCCGAAGATTTACTCGGTCTAACCCGAGTTCCCTCCCCTTTAAAAAATTTAATTCAGTTTAGTTTAAGTTTTAAAATTTATAACCTGTAACTAAAAATCACCCTCGCAACTACTCTAGCTTCCACTCGAGTTTCAAAACCAAAAACTCGATACATCCTTCGAGTCATTCACGTAAAAACCCAAGCAACTACCCGAGCTTCCTCTTCTTCTCCAACAACATGCCCAAACGTGCATACGTGCACGTGCACAACAGAACAAAGCGACTCCGACCATCGATGCCGATTTCGACACATCGCCTACGACCTCGCCGTTCAACTCAAGCACCCTGTTCGTCGAATTCGACTGGAATTCAAATTCGAGCAATTCGATCAAAATCCTGGAACCACACCTCGCCTGAAAGCCCTTCGAACTCGACGATGCCGACCACTTACGACCACGAAACTCTGCCTACAAATTCTCCGACCAACCCTTCATCTTTTCCCCTAGGTCCGATGGTCTCCGATCATCCAGAGACGCCGCGACAATCCAGTTCCAGACCTCGACTCAAACCATCCTAAAACCCTAGTTCGACGTCATGCTGCCGCCACGGCCACTTAAAAACCCTCCAGCCATTTTTCCCTTGAACCCCGACTTACGAGCCACCTCTTGGCCCAAGCTCGACCAACCACTAGTCACCGTTCATCAGAAATCGATGAAACTTCCCATTCTGATCAACTCGAATTATCTCATCATTCCCAAGCTTAAAAATCATGAACTTATTATCTAAAATCATCATTCCCTACTACGAATCAATTTATGAAAATCAAACTTGAATTCGTGATCATTGATTTTCCTGTTTTGAACATATTTTACTGTAATTCCATTTTTCTAAATATTAACTCAATAATTTCACTTGAAATTATTTTTAAAAATGATGTTACAGTTCTATCATCATTTCCTCTTTAGAGATCATAGCCTAAAAAGTTTTAGAGAGAAAGGAATTGATTTTTAAACTTGTTATTAACCTATGAATTTAAAAACAGAGAGATGCAACTAGGTAAACACAGACATGCACATGTAAACATTTACATATATATATGTATACAGGCATATTTACATCTATACAGACATTATTCACAGCATAATTCAAATATCTATCACAAACACCAAGTTATATACTAAAGTTTTTGGTAGTTTGCTTACTGGAAACTAGAACAGAGGAACGGTTTATATATATATAGATATATTCACATATAATCAAAGCAATTCATATATATATATCCAGATAAAATCAATCATTTAAACAATTTCTTCATATAGGATTATCACATGCAATAAAGCTAGCAACCATTTTACTGTTTTTAAACGTTTTGTTTACTCACCAGACATGAGCAGAGAACAGAGAACAACTTTGAAAACTTGAATGGAAATGGAGCTGAAGACTTTGAATTGCCTTAAAACTTTGAAAACTGGATTTGCTTGATTTCTGAAATGCTTTGAAACTGGAAACATGCTGTAGAGATGACTTAACTTTGAAACTGAGATGTTCTTGTTTTTGATTACAGGCTGAAACTTGTTTGATTGCTCTACAGGTTTTGATCTTTATTTGAGTAATTTGGGAAAAATGTTTACAGGGTTTTGAAAACTGCTTACAGGTTGTTTTGAGGAAAAGATTTCAGGCTTTGGATTTGTTTTTGAGAAGTGTTATAGGCTGGGAATAAAATGATTACAAGGTTTTGAGTTTTTTTTTTGAATTTTCTCTGGTTGGAAAATTTACAGGTCGTTTACTTGCTAGCTTTTGAAAATGTGAAGATAAGAAAAGAGAAATGAAGGAAGAAGGTGTAGGTTTAAATAGTGTTAATTTAGGATTTATTAAAATTAAAGAAAATTAAAATAAATGTGACACTTGTCTCTTACCTTGTCTAATTACTTAACACATATGCTTAGATGGTTTAATATGTTAACACTTGTCATTATTAAATTTTACATTATTTTTAAAGCTTTTATATTTAATTTTCTTAATTAATAAATATATCTCTAAATTTATAAATGCCTTCCTATGTTATAAATAAATGAAACTTTTTAAAAGAAAATAAAATAAAAACCAATTAGATTTTAACTAAATCATATATAGTATATTTAATCCATTTTAAACAATTACATTATAAATTGTAAAAAAAATTATCCTATCTAAAATCAATTTAAAATACACATATATATTTTTAAACAACACATATTTAATTTGAAAATAAGTCTATTTAAAAATCTATTTCTACTTATATTTAAAAACAACTCAATATTAAATTGTTTGAAAACAACAACCTTTACCAATATTTAATAATTAATTTAAAAGATTATCTCATTTTAAATTCCCCGAAATCCCAGGATATCACAAATCTCTAGCTGCAACAACTCAACTTTTGGTTTCAGATGCTCCTTGCAATAGTTTCCCACCTAGCAGTTACATACAACAGCTTCTCATTTTGCAATTTCACAGAGCCATTGCATAGTGCCTCCTAACTTGTTCGCATTCAGCACTTATACAGTGTTGTTCAAGGAAATGCAGCAGTTCTCATTTTGAAATTTCATCTAGCACGCCCACTTTTGCTGTGACTTCTCCACATTGAAATTCATATTGCATGGCATTGACCTAAAACCGTGACCCATTAGAAACTTCATTATGTGCTCGACAACAATGGATTTGAGCAAATGCGCTCTCCTTACAGCTGATTATATTCAGTACACCATCTCCCATCAGCTGCTGCGAAGCCTCTGGCTAGACCACATCAGTCAGTTAGGCAATCTACCTTCATTCCACGCATCCTTGCCTACTGTGCAGCATCAACACATTCCCTGTACTCTTTAGTATACACTCTACTCACTTCAATAAGAATGCAAAATATCTCGCCTGCATCTCTACTAACCCTGTATATTTAGTCCACCCCATATTAAGCACGCTTGGACTATCAGCAGCTACCCCTCCCATAAGGACTTCAGCTCACTACTAATTATTGTAGTGGTTTTGCTGATTTTTGCCAAATAATTGTAAATTTGTAATCATAATGTTTTGTTCAGTACTAATATGCTAAGAGGATTTGGCTATAACGTCATTGCACCAAATACAATCATGATTATATGCACATATACTCGAACCTCTTAGTCCTTGTAACCATGGGGAATCTCTCATCATCCACACTCGCCTTCCATCAATCCTAGGATGATGCGCAAGCCACTTTGTACCAAGGTAACGATGCTTGGCAATGGTACCCACATTATAACTTCAACTCAAACCTCTGGAAAAAATCAGTAGACAAATCATATTCAAGCTTAACTATAACTAAACTATGATACACTAAACTAATAGATCCCTTAAAAATTTAAACAATAAAAAGTAAATAAAAAACTAAGAACTAAAATCATACCACTTTTGGATGTAATAAATAAAACAACTAAGAAGCATAACCTAATGTACAATGCTTCACATTATGTAAGATTCCCCACATTCCAGCATTTATAATTGGCCATTTTGTCAAATAAACATTCCAAAATGTCAAGTCTTATGAACAATCATTTGTTTGTCTTGGGATGATGTTAAGTAAGAAAAAAATAACATGAGACATTTTGGTAATGAACACATCAATATTAGATGTTCAATAGCAAATTATGGAGTTAGATTTATTATTAGAATCTGCGGTAAAGCTATAATATCTACCAAAGTATACAATTTTTTATTATCACAGAAAGCTAACAGTATGTTGATTCAAAATGAGATTGTGATTCCCAGAATATACTTTAATGCTTATAATATTGTAAACTATACAGACGTTGGCAGATAGATATATGGAAAGAGTTAAATTTGGTAACGCTACTACTAAACATAAAAGCATCTTTAATTGGAGAAAATAAACTCTACACGGTCATAAGTCCTCTTTGGTAACAATCACAATAGTGTAAAACCTCCTCATTGGATGAAAAACAGAGTGAAAATACCTTTACAAACAAAATTCTACCATTATTATAACTTGACCTAAAGCTAAAGTTTGACAAACAAATGAAGAGAAATACATAAGTAGTAATAGTGAATTTACTTTTTTAAGCATCGCTGGAAGTTCCAAAGGCAACCATTGTTTGATAACATCAGTACAAACTTGTAGAAATACATACAAAAAAAGTAAATACTACCCAAAGAAAAACCTATATCAGAAAATTTGAAATTCAACTAAATTCAACGAACTTAACCATTCAAATGAATATGTATCAAAATCGAAGCAATAGAATTTCTTCTACATCAAGTGAAACAAAGTAGCTACAAATGCAATTCCCATATTGAAGTGTTAAAACAACAAATTAGGATGCAATCTTTAAACAAAAAAGAGAAAATTAACTTCCAACAATTATAGCACTTTTGTTAACCATTATAGCAAATAAAATCAAAGAAAATATGTCCTCAAAAATTGTTTTGAGCACAAGTATGACGTATGGTGAAACAAAAATAAGAAATATATTTTATAACAATTATAGAATTATATAGAGCCCTACTGTTTTGTGATCCTTATTTAGCATCATTTTATATAGGACTATTTGATGTCGATCATTAAGGCATAAGATAAACTGTTTAGGAATGTGAATAGAACTTAAATACAGCCAATGTCTGGCAAATAAAATGTCATGTCGAAATAAGTAAAGAAAATAATGTGGAGAGATTGAGTACCCTTCTCTTTTGCTTATGGAATAGTGAGCGGTGGAATTGCACCAATCTATTCTTTGGAATAAATAAGAAATAACCATGCTTAATGATAGTTTGAGAGGTGGACGCTTGATTCCAGAAACAGGCTAGGTGGAAGAAGGAGATTTGAAAGAGACACAGGCGGTAGCTATCCCATTGGCGAACATTACATCAAAATAGGAGAAACTGTTCTCATTGTCTAAAATACCAAAAATAAAGACAAAGAAGAAGAATGCACCATTGATTTTTCACTGTTCCTGCATAAGAAAGGTAGTATAACAGAGAATTAAGTCAGTTACAAAGGCCTAGCATTGAAGCATGGTGAATTACTGGACATCTGACACCAAAAAACACAATCCAACAAAAATGATTCTAATTTTACGCTCTGGTAATCGCGAGCTTTTGCAATTTGTTCAGAATCTTTGATAAGAAAATAAAACTACAACAAAATCAAATCATAATAAGGATTGAAAGATTGAACCCTGTATTTGAAAGACCAAAACAGAAACAAAATGTATCCAAATATGTAAGAGCAAAGCAGTAGAATTGGATCACAGTATACCTTTTTGAACACAAATCCATGAAACGATGAATTTATTCCAAGATTACGTCGATTAGGATCCGAAATCTAACGGTATTGTAAGTTTGAGAAAGAAAAACTCAATTTATTTTTGTTGGTTTCATTCGTTGAGAGAGAGAAGTGGAGACGCAGGGACGGAGAAAGAGATACAGACATGAGTTATCTGGAAGAGAGAGTGGGCCATGATCCTCAAAACATTCATGAGGTGGATCCGTCTAATTTAGACGGAGAGCTAACGGAGTGTAATTTTAGCGCTACTGGCCAAATCCAAGCCTCTCTTTGTCCTGCGTTATATTAAATCTCCACCGTTCTTTGTCTTTCCTTTATCTTACCGTTAAACCAAAGGAAATTTGTTATATAGATATTTAAAATATGTAATGTTATGTATACGTATATGTATATATATTATAAGATTGTTGATAAGATGTAGCCGAACTCATATATATTCTTTAATGAACATTTTACTTAATTTTTTTTCTAATATTGGAAATAATTTAACATTGTATATATATTATCATCTTTGATTAAAATTAATAGAAAGTTACTGTTATCCCGCCTTTTGGCAAAGCCGTGACACCAAGGAATTGACTAGTAACCAATGATGGTCCGTCCTAGAGAACGATTATACACAGGCTCACTATGGATATCGACAAATTTAGTCCGAGTTCGTATCGAGCCAAAATTGATATGACACGACAAGCGAAGCTATGGGAGTCAACGTTCCAAATTTCAGGTCGATCCGAGTTCGTATGCTCAATTTACAATCGATGCAAAATTGGTTAAAACAGCGTGCTTCGACTCGCTCCGCTCGCCTACTTCGACTCGCTCCACTACGACTCGCTCAACTCGCATCCCTCGGAAAAGCCTTCTTCGACTCGCTCTTCTTTGCCTCCATCAGATGCCCACTTCGACTCGGTCCGTTCGAATCCATCTGGGGACCCTACTTCGACTCATTCGGATCGCATCCATCAGCGAAGTCTTCTTCAACTTGCTCAGTTCGCATCCCTCAGAAGAGCTCACTTCGACTCGCTCCGTTCGAATCCATCTAGGAACCCTACATCGACTCGTTCAGATCGCATCCATCAGCGAAGTCTTCTTCAACTCACTCAGTTCGCATCCCTTAGAAGAGCTCACTTCGACTCGCTCCGCTTCAAGCCACAGCTCGACTCCATCGATACGAAGCTACAGTTCGTATCGATCACCTTCGACTCCGTCTCCTATGTAGTTCGTACCCATCAGGGATCTTCTGGTCGAATCCATCTTGTTGCCATATTCAAATCAATCGATTGAGTAAAGTTTCTATCGATACGAACGAGGCAGGGTCCAAGAACGACTCGATCAAAGCGGCATCAAAGGCGGAATGATCCAAAGGTTCAAACACCACGTCATCAAGTCAAGCAGCGACTCGAACAAGACCGAGTCGAACAAGAGTGAGTCGAATAAGAGCGAGTCGAACGAAACAGCCTACCGAAAACCTCATTTTGTATCGATCATATCTCCCAATCTACAAGTCCAAATGCTATGAAATTTTCACATAAGACTACGTGCATGCTAAAGAATGTCCACGCCAAATTTTGACTCCATTGGATGAAATCTTGATCGAGTCGAAATCTGTTCGTGTCGATCACGGATCGGACCGAAACTTCACGGGCTTGGGCGTGCGGTCCTGGTCACGTGCCAGAGAGGGTCTCCCAAGATCTGAGTGAAATATCAGCGTCCTACATCTATAAATAGACCCCCAAAGCCAATAGAAAAGGGGTTCTTCTTCTGGAAGGTCTCCAACGTCCAGACTCTGCCAGATCCAGATCAAAACTCCATTGCTGCTACTACCAACGAATTCCACTACTGCAAATCATAATTATCTGCTGTAATTTATTGAATTCACTTGTAAACATCAAGGAAAGATCAATAAAGCTATCAACTTCATAGTAGACGTAGGCGATACGTCGAACCACTCTAAATCCCGTGTCTCTGTCTATTTCTTCCTTTTTTAAGTTTATTATTCTTCAATTTTTATCCTCTACATTACTTAGATATGAGATCTGTGATTACATACTGCTAATTCGTGTTCATATATTGGTGCTTTCATGATTTTTGGGGTTTGTGCCTAATTTTGGGGCAAACAGTTACAATAAATATATTTTTACAATTATACAATCAAACGGTCGGTTTTTCACCGTTGTGCGGTTATACTAGTATATTAGTTATGCACACTAGATTCCATCTTCTATGTAGTTCTTGCTTGTTATATTTTACATGCGTACAAAATTAATAACTACAGTCTATATTGGTTAAATGTTAACGACAACATTATTAGCATTAATTTCATTTTTATGACTGTAAACATCGTGCGATTGTAAAGTAAAATATCCGTTAGTAAAGATCATTGACTTATAATGATACTAATATTTATGATCACAATTCATGGCACATTCCAACTTATCAAAAATCTAATTTTCAACTGTTGTAGAATTTATTGTTAACGAAAATGATATAACAATCTGGTCTTTATATTGATAAAAGTACGCTTGGTTAGTATTGAAATTTCAATGTGCTCGATAGAAACTTTTGAGTGAACTAAAATTGACATTGCTCGTAGTTATGTCAAACGAATCGGACAGGTAATGATGCAGGCCAGAATGTAGTCATAGGTCGAATACGACCTAACAAGTTGATAAGTCGAGACCGACCTAAGAAGAATACCACAGAGTTAAGATTTGGTGAGCAATGATGGGAAGATGAAGTTCTAGGTCGCAACCGACCTATGGAAGGATGTTCGCGACCTAACGAAGGTGTTAAGTCGTCCCAGCGACTTAGTATAACTCTACAGCGAGTTAACTCGAGTTCGCGACCTAACGAAGGTGTTAAGTCGTCCCAGCGACTTAGTATAACTCGGCAGCGAGTTAACTCAAGTTCGCGACCTAACGAAGGTGTTAAGTCGTCCCAGCGACTTAGTATAACTCGGCAGCGACCTATTGATAACCCACGACTTAACGAAGCTGAAGGTATAAGTCGTCCACGACTTAGCAAAAGGCATGAACAGGAAGCGAGTTACGACCTAGAAGAATTGACTCGTAAGTCGCTGAAGCTTAACTCGTGAAGTTCTTAAGTCGTAAGTCGCGTGAAGATGTTGCCGTTGATTCTTCTGCGAGCTAATCTAAACCATTGATTTCCTTAAGTCGTTGATCTGGAATGCCGTATGTTCTTAAGTCGCTGAAGCTTGTAGCCGTAGATTGTATGCCGCTTTATCCTATACCGTTGATTTAAGTCGCGAGAATCTTTAAGTCGCAAAGACTTTCTGAAGTCGTTCATTTTAAGTCGCGAAGCACTGTTGCCGTTGTTTTCTCTGCCGAGTTAACCTGGACCGTTGATTCCTTAAGTCGTTACTAAGTTGAGCTACGTAGCATTGTTAAGTCGGCAAGGACTTAAGTGGTTGTCTGTTTGTATTTTCTGTTTTTAAGTCGTTGTGTTGTAAACTGTTATAAGTCGTAGGTCGTCTGGTTTCATAGGTCGTCTGTTGTAAGTCGGGTACGACTTATGTTCAGTCGGAGACATTGTTAAGTCGGAACCGAATTAGGAGTTAGAGAATTATGTTGTTTTTTTGTGTGAGTTGTAAAACGCCTATAAATAGGCCGGGTCTCTCATTTGTAAGGTTGTTGATTTTTGGAATAAAATTCTCTTTTGATTGCTTTGTGCTTTCATTCCAAATTGGTAGTTGAGTGTAATCTCCTATCTCCTCTTTCGGTTAATCGAGTGCACTCGATTCAATGATTGTAGAAGCCGATTCGCGGAATCAAGTGCGCTTGATCAACGCTTGAAGAATTGAAGATCTTTGAACCCAGTATCGTGCGCGATCAACGAGTTCGGGATAGCTAGAATTCGGTATCTTCGGATCAACGAATTTGGGCATTTCAGTATCTTCCAATCCATCGATTACTACATTCATCGATCTACATTGTTTTTGTAATATCCGCTGCGTCATTTGGTATCAGAGCTTGTTCTAGCCAATCATAGCTAGATCGAGACTTGGAGCCTATTCATTTTGAAGTTTGAAGTGATTTGCCAGGCTTGAAGAGTGAGCCGTGAGCAAGTAGAGGAGTTCGACTTGCATTGAAGTTGTTTGATCGGATTTGAATTGGAAGCCGAAACTTTGTCCATCGTGTTCATCGCGATTTGCTACAAAGTGGAAGTTTTTCGATCCGTTTCATTTTGGATCAAAGTCCGCATTGTGTTTGAATTTTGAAGTGTTGAAGAGTTGTGAAATTTTCAAGTATGCCGCCAAGAAGTGCTAATCGCCACCAAAACGTAGAAGCTCTGTATCGAAGAGAAGAGGCTGATGAGATGGAGCAAAGAATCAATGAGAATTTTAGTGAAAAGCTTAACAAAGGAATTGGCCGGTTAGAGAAGCTTATGACGGAGATGAATCAAAATCGGAGAAGGGTTTCACCTGAATCTAACCATGGGGGTAGTAGAGTCTCGCCACATTCCAATCGAGACAAAAGTGTTGAAAATGATCAAGGGCGTGGGAGGAACGTGAATGATCGTGAACGGAGGAATGTCGATAGAAGGGATGAAGGTGGAAGGCATAATGGTAGTAGAGATGTGGGTGGACGAGATAAACAACGATATACATCTGATTTTGAAGAGGAGTATGATGGTGGTAGTGTTCAAGGACAAGGACGAGGACAAGGAAGAAATTACTCTGAGTATGATCAAAAGTGGGAGTCGGGGATGAAGACTGAAATTCCTGAATTCAAAGGTGGTATGCAAGCAGAGGAGTTTCTAGATTGGGTGGCTAATGTTGAAGAGATTTTTGACTTTAAAGAAGTTCCAGAACATCGTAGAGTGAAGTTGGTTGCTACGAGGCTGAGGGGTAGAGCTTTGGCATGGTGGCAGCAGACCAAACTTACACGTGATCGGATGGGAAAGTCAAAAGTTGAATCTTGGGAAAAGATGAAGAAATTGATGAAAGAAACGTTTTTACCATACAATTATCAATCTTTGATGTATCAACGTTTGCAGAACTTGAGGCAGGGCACGAAGACAGTTAATGACTATGCTGATGAATTTTACCAACTGATTGCTCGAAATGATATTATGGAGAAGGAAGAACAACTGACAGCTAGATTTGTTGGGGGACTACGAATGCAGATCCAGGATATGGTTAATATGTTCGATCCAAGATCTATAGCAGAGGCACATCAGAAAGTGTTGGCTTGGGAGAAGCAGGGACGACGAGGAGGTGGTGTGTTTACTAGTTCCAACAATCAAATGAAGGGTGTTAGTGGAAGTTCTAATGTGTCTAAACCTAACACTAAACCAGTGGTGAAGGAGGCTGAGAAGGCAAGGGTTAACAATGGTTTCAAATGTTACAATTGTCAGGAATTGGGTCATAAAAGCAATGAGTGTCCAAAGTCGAAGAAACGAACCATGATTGTAGAAGTTGAAGATGAGGATGTTGAAGGGGATTGTTCTAGTCCGGTAGAGGAAGATGAGCAGGATATTGCGTTAGGAGATGAAGGTTGTAATCTAATGTTGAGGAGATCGTGTTTAACACCGAAGCAGGAGGAAGCTAGTTGGTTGAGGAGTAATATCTTTCAGTCAACATGTACTATTCTGGGGAAGTTGTGTAAGTTTGTGATTGATGCAGGAAGCTGTGATAATATTATTTCAACCAAAGCTGTGACAAAGTTGAAATTGAAGACAGAGAAACATCCGAGTCCATACAAGTTAGCATGGTTGAGAAAAGGAGGAGAAGTGAAAGTGGATAGACGAGTTCGTGTTCCATTCTCTATTGGGAAGAAATACAAAGACGAAATCTGGTGTGATGTAGTAGAGATGGATGTTTGCCACTTATTATTGGGAAGACCATGGCAGTATGATCGAGCAGTACAACATGACGGTCGGACCAATAGCTACAGTTTTATGTTTGAAGGCACGAAAATTATCCTAGTTCCGAAGAAGAGATCACAAGGAGAAAGTAAGTCAGAAGAGATTGAAGAGTTGAAAACTTTATTATCTTTGAAAGAATTTGTTAAGGAGGTTGAGGAAGAGCCTGAAGTGTTCTTGTTGATTGGGCGAGAGAGCAGTGAAGAGGTTGAGATTCCAGAGGAAGTTAAACCAGTTTTGAAAGAATTTGACGATGTATTTCCAGAGGAGTTACCAACGGAATTGCCACCGTTGAGGGATATCCAACATCAGATAGATCTTGTTCCAGGTGCTCTGTTGCCACACAGACCACATTATCGAATGAGTCCGAAGGAACATGAAGAGTTGCAGAGGCAGGTAGAGGAATTGCTTGAACAGGGGCGTGTGCAGGAGAGTTTAAGTCCTTGTGCTGTACCAGCTTTATTGGTACCCAAAAAGGATGGAACGTGGAGGATGTGCACTGACAGTCGAGCATTGAATAAGATTACTGTGAGATATAGATTTCCAATGCCGAGGTTGGATGACTTGTTAGATCAAATAAGCGGAGCTACTATCTTTTCGAAGATTGATTTGAAGAGCGGATATCATCAAATTCGTATCAGACCAGGCGATGAGTGGAAAACTGCTTTTAAAACCAGGGAAGGTCTATACGAATGGTTGGTCATGCCATTTGGTTTATCCAATGCACCGAGTACTTTTATGAGGGTGATGAATCAGATTTTTCGACCGTTCATTGGGAAATTTGTGGTGGTGTATTTTGATGATATTCTGATTTACAATGGGAGTCCAGAGGAACATTTGAATCATCTTAGAGAAGTGCTGATGGTATTGCGACAAGAACAATTCTATGCTGCAACGAAGAAATGCATGTTCATGACGCATAGTGTTTTATTTCTGGGGTATGTTGTTTTGAGGGAAGGTATACAGGTGGACCAGAGTAAAGTTGAGGCGATCAGAGATTGGCCGCAGCCCAAGACGATAACGGAAGTTCGTAGTTTTCATGGGTTGGCTTCATTCTATTGAAGGTTTATACCACACTTTAGTAGTGTGATGGCACCTGTTACTGATTGCATGAAGGGTAAACAGTTTGCATGGACGGAGGAAGCTGGGGTTGCTTTTGAGCGAATCAAAGAACTTTTGACGTCTGCGCCAATTCTCATATTACCAGATTTTCAGTTAGTGTTTGAATTACATACTGATGCATCCAAGGTTGGGATTGGAGGAGTGTTAAGTCAAAGGGGTCGTCCTATTGCATATTTCAGTGAGAAGTTGTCAGGAGCGAAGATGCGATACAGCACATATGATGTGGAATTCTATGCTGTTGTACAATCTATTAAGCACTGGAGACACTATCTATTTCAGAAGGAGTTTGTTCTGTATACTGATCATGAAGCATTGAAGCATTTGCAAGGGCAAGATAAGATTTCAGCGAGACATGCATCGTGGATTGCATATCTGCAGCAGTTTACTTTTGTTGTTAAACACAAGTCAGGGGTGACGAATCGAGTGGCTGATGCTTTGAGTAGAAGGAGTCATTTGTTGACTACACTGAAAGTTGAGGTGACAGGGTTCGATGTGTTGCCAGAATTATTTACCGATGATCCTTACTTTGCAAAGTTTGTTGATAAAGTCAAGGATGGAGAGACGGATGAGTTCGTGATGGTAGATGGTTTTCTTTTTAAAGGAAGTCGATTGTGTATACCGGAGGGTAGTCTGAGAATGAAGATTATCAAGGAGTTACACGAAGAGGGACATGTTGGGAGAGACCGTACCTTACAATTGATTTCACAGCCCTACTTTTGGCCATCAATGAGGAAAGAGGTGGAGAGGTTTGTGGAGCGATGTCATATCTGTCAGGTTTCGAAAGGAACTGCGACTAATGCTGGTTTATATATGTCGTTACATGTACCAATTAAACCATGGGTTGATGTGAGTATGGACTTCGTGTTGGGATTACCAAGGACACAGCGTGGTAATGATTCCATTTATGTGGTAGTTGACCGATTTTTGAAGATGGCACATTTTATTGCTTGTAAGAAGACGGCGGATGCTGTTCATGTTGCTCAGTTGTTTTTCAAGGAGATCTATCGACTTCATGGATTGCCAGAATCTATTGTGTCGGATAGAGATACTCGGTTTTTGAGTCACTTTTGGTTGAGTTTGTGGAAAATGGTGGGAACGAAGCTGAAATTTAGTAGTGCTTATCATCCACAAACTGATGGACAGACTGAGGTGGTAAACAGATCATTGGGAAACTTGTTGAGGTGTCTTGTACAAGATAATCTGAAGAGTTGGGATGTGAAGTTATGCCAGGCAGAATTTGCTCATAATCATGCTGTGAATTGAAGTACTGGGTTCAGTCCATTCCAGATTGTCTATTCGAGTTTACCGAAGGGACCGTTGGATTTAACGGTAGTGCCACAATCAAAGAAGACAATTAAGAAAGCTACTGATTTTGTTGAGGGGTTAGCGGAATGTCATAAAATCGTTCAAGAACGATTGGAGAAAGCAAATGAGAAATATAAACGATCTGCAGACTTGAAGCGAAGAAATGTTGAGTTTAACGAAGGAGATATGGTTTATGCAGTGTTAACAAAAGATCGTTTTCCAGTAGGTGCGTACAATAAATTGAAAGCACGCAAGATTGGTCCGGTAGAAGTTGTGAAACGAATCAATGAAAATGCTTATAAATTGAAGCTGCCAGATGATGTGTACAAGTCGGACGTATTCAACGTTAAGCATATCATACCGTATCATGGAGAAGAGTTTGTTGTGGATGAAGAAAGTACAAATTCGAGGACGAATTTTTCTCAACCTGGGGAGGATGATGCAGGCCAGAATGAAGTCATAGGTCGAATACGACCTAACAAGTTGATAAGTCGAGACCGACCTAAGAAGAATACCACCGAGTTAAGATTTGGTGAGCAATGTTGGGAAGATGAAGTTCTAGGTCGCAACCGACCTATGGAAGGATGTTCGCTACCTAACGAAGGTGTTAAGTCGTCCCAGCGACTTAGTATAACTCGGCAGCGAGTTAACTCGAGTTCGCGACCTAACGAAGGTGTTAAGTCGTCCCAGCGACTTAGTATAACTCGGCAGCAAGTTAACTCGAGTTCGCGACCTAACGAAGGTGTTAAGTCGTCCCAACGACTTAGTATAACTCGGCAGCGACCTATTGAAAACCCACGACTTAACGAAGCTGAAGGTATAAGTCGTCCACGACTTAGCAAAAGGCATAAAGAGGAAGCGAGTTACGACCTAGAAGAATTGACTCGTAAGTCGCTGAAGCTTAACTCGTGAAGTTCTTAAGTCGTAAGTCGCGTGAAGATGTTGCCGTTGATTCTTCTGCGAGCTAATCTAAACCATTGATTTCCTTAAGTCGTTGATCTGGAATGCCGTATGTTCTTAAGTCACTGAAGCTTGTAGCCGTAGATTGTATGCCGCTTTATCCTATACCGTTGATTTAAGTCGCGAGAATCTTTAAGTCGCAAAGACTTTCTGAAGTTGTTCATTTTAAGTCGCGAAGCACTGTTGCCGTTGTTTTCTCTGCCGAGTTAACCTGGACCGTTGATTCCTTAAGTCGTTACTAAGTTGAGCTGCGTAGCATTGTTAAGTCGGCAACGACTTAAGTGGTTGTCTGTTTGTATTTTCTATTTTTAAGTCGTTGTGTTGTAAACTATTATAAGTCGTAGGTCGTCTGGTTTCATAGGTCGTCTGTTGTAAGTCGGGTACGACTTATGTTAAGTCGGAGACATTGTTAAGTCGGAATCGACTTATGAGTTAGAGAATTTTGTTGTTTTTTTGTGTGAGTTGTAAAACGCCTATAAATAGGTCGGGTCTCTCATTTGTAAGGTTGTTGATTTTTGGAATAAAATTCTCTTTTGATTGCTTTGTGCTTTCATTCCAAATTGGTAGTTGAGTGTAATCTCCTATCTCCTCTTTCGGTTAATCGAGTGCGCTCGATTCAACGATTGTAGAAGCCGATTCGCGGAATCAAGTGCGCTTGATCAACGCTTGAAGAATTGAAGATCTTTGAACCCGGTATCGTGCGCGATCAACGAGTTCGGGATAGCTAGAATTCGGTATCTTCGGATCAACGAATTTGGGCATTTCAGTATCTTCCAATCCATCGATTACTACATTCATCGATCTACATTGTTTTTGTAATATCCGATGCGTCAGGTAATATAAATAAGTCGGTGGAAATTAACTTGACCTTTTATGATATAATCCATTTGACCATTTCGAAAAACCCAATCAACTAGTTGGATCAATTCAAATAATATGCTGAGTCACCGAACTGAAGAGTTAACTAAAAGCTACATTAAAACGTAATGTGGTAATGATTAGATGTGGGTACATACAGTGCCATACATGCAAATGTACACGTTGATAACTAACGTTTATAGATTTTGAACATCCACTTAAACTAACAATTTTAAATACAAAAATAGAAAATATTGGTTATACATATAATGTTTCAGTATTAATGCTTACAAAAATACAAAAAAAATGATATTAAAAGCTAATGTTAAGATACAAATTATTCATTTATATGCACTTAAAATAAATTATTACTTTAATGAACAATAAATATACCATTAGATCAAGTAGCAAATGCTATGATGTTGTAGGATAAGATTATCAAGGTCTAAATTCGAATCCAAAAAATATCAAAATGAGTGCTCTTAAATAAAGTACCATTCTTATTATCAAAAAGAAATATTATATCTTATGCACAAAAACTTACTAATATAAATTATCTTATGCACTCCACTGTTACCTCATCTCTAAGACACTCATCTATGTCAACAAAATATAATATTTCATCCAAACCGAGCCAATCACCTTTCTCAAATCTTACTACCATAAATCCTCGGACTCTACTCCCATCTCTAGCTTAGTAATAGTATTTACTAGTCTAGCATCATGCATCTGACTAATACCAAACCACTCTATAAGAGTAGGTCTAATCTATAAGCTTGCTAATATCTCTGGCTCTTGATAATATCAAGGTCGAAAATCATACCCAACTATATATTCTAACAGGATCCATTCAAAAAAAAAATTCCTATGTTAGCATGTCTCCTACTTCTACGATAGTGTTTCTCTTACTGAGCGGATATATGAAATGCTAAAATCACAGGAGGCTTGGAACTCTTGTTATATATGTTGTCGTAAGTTAAGGTCCTTCTTTAAGAATGATTATCTGAACGACCCGGAACCATTCTCATAGCAAGTAACGTCTCCAATTCTTCGATGCAAATACTATGGCACCGTAGAAAGAATTGTGGGTATATAAGCATGGTGGATGGGTATACATGTGGAGGACATGAGCTACATGGATGGGTGGAGGTATGGAAGCTTGTACATGACAACATTAATATATATTAGATGTTAAAATTAATTTAAATTTCTTAATTCATTTCCTTCACCTATAAATACTCAGCATCTCCACACTTTTTCCACTTTACATATTCATTTCCATCTTCATTTCTTATATCTTCATGTACATGAACACTTCCATGGCTCTAAGAGAGATTCCAAAATAAAAAACTAGTGAATACACTACCAAAAATCAAGTTAAACTCCATATATTCACATACAAACAGTCCTATACCAAAACGAAGATCATCTCCACCTTATAACTTATATGCCGAGCCCAATATAGCCCATTTCAAGCCCATTGAAGCCTTTTACTGAGCCATGTTGCACCCTACAAGCCCACACTAGGTCCTATTTTGAAGGTAAGGCAAGTTGCTAAGAGCTTAGGCAAGTTTGGTAAAAGTTAGTAATCGTTTTGGTAAATAAAGCTTCCACTTTTGAACCATAAAGCTTAAACTATATTCATGCCCATATTTGTAGCTATTGAATGCTTGTTGTATGGTTTTAATAATAGTTTGGTTGTTGGATTGGTTGGTTGCTTGAAAGATAGTCGCTTTGGAAAGTTAGTAAACGAATCATTGGTTATATGGAAATCTAGTAGTTAAACTAATGCCGTAGTTATTAAATGCTTGATGTAAGTTGTATTATTGTAAATTGCCATGCATATATGCTTGTAACTTTGTTATATGATGTAACGACCCTGGATTTTAATTACATTTAAATTAATAATTTATTGAATTTTTGAATTAAATTGAGTAATTAAATAAATTTTTGGATAAAAATTTGTAAATTTAATTAGAAAATTTGAGCGAGTTTCCCCGATTCACAATTTTATTTGAACGATCATTTAAATTTAAAAATTGTATATGATTGAATTTGAGTTTCAAGTGAATAGTTTAAAAATATAGAATGTCATCTATATTACAAGATAATAAGAAATAAATAAGATATAGGAAAAATCAATACAAATACAATATAAAGTAATAAAAACAAAGTAAGAAAATAAGTGAACTAAATATCTACAAATAATACAACTACATTCATATCTATAAACAAACAATAGGACTTCACTTATATTCCTAAGTATGTAGGCTGTAGACTTTAGAGTAACAAAATGTATAAGTCATAAATGCAATGTCCCCAGCCACCATAACAAAATCACTGTAGCCATCACACCATCTTCCTCTTCTCAGCCGAGTAAAATTATGCAGTATTATAAACATAGAATATCTTTGTATGCTTGTAAAATAAAGAAAAAAGGAAATATACTCTGTAACTTCTTTTATACTTCAAACTGTAAACTATTTTTCCTTTGTCACTTTTCATTTCCAATTCGAGCCAAGTTAAACTAAGCTACAATTTCATTTAAAACCTAAAACAACAATCAAATCCGGAAGCAAGCAATTACAAAGCAAAATGATGTAGCCTGTAAATAGATATGCTAGGCAAGTAGAAATAAGATATGTGGCATGTAAAGGCAAGTAAAGGGAAAATATCTATATAAAATAAGGTTAGTAGGAGACATGAAGTACTCAAATAATAAATGCTTTCATCTCTTAGCAGTAAATAGGTCATTCGAAATGTTGAAGTATCATTTCAGCCTCCTTTTATAAAAGATCTCTGATCAATAAAAAAAAGGGAATAATTGTGCTTGTATACAAACTCAGATCTTACCCCTGTACAAACTTAGCATTTTATATAGACATCTTCTTATGTCTACCTATTTTCATTCGTTCAACACATAACAAACCTGAGAATAATAAAGCAACATTTCCATCTTTAAAATTGAAGCATTATACAATAATAAAGACAAACAGATTGGAAGGAAATCAAAGCAAACAAACTCTCAGTTTTAAAGTTCAAAGCTGTGTCAATTCCCAAGTGCTATGTTCTTCCTCTTTAGATCAGGTGAGCAACACACCTATTATTGCCTATATTCTTTGATATGGTGCTTGGATGAATATTTAGTAGCTCTGTAGATACACACACACACACACACACACACACACACACACGATGTTCTGTGTATTTGCAAGGACCCTGTTCCTCTCTGCTTTGGGATACAGTGTGAAAAGAATGAACAAGAAGTTCAATACTTCTTCATGTAGGCATCATTAGACTTAGGGGCTTAAAACAAAACAAATGTTTAAACATAAATCAGGTTTTTAAAAATTTTTGAAAGCATGTTAGTGAAGTAGTTCATCTGGAACTTGGTTTTACAAAGCTTGGGGTATCATACGAAAAAAAAAATCGAATGTTGTAAATTGTTAATTTAATTTTATAACCTGAATCATCATAGAAAATTATGATTTTTAAAACAAAAACGATGATTTTTAGATAACCATACAGAGTGTAGTTCACAAAGGAACCGAAAATGCTTTTTCGTCAATTCCTATCAAATTAATCAATTATTGATGTTGAAATTTATGGTGGAGCTAGATTTTTGATTCGGGAATACTGGAAAAATGTTAAAAGAAATTTCGAATGCATGGAAATTTAGAACCGATCAAAAGTAGGGTTTTGGGTTCAATGTTTCCTGTGGTCAGCATATTCGTTGATTTCGTCGTCTTGGATCGACCGAGCTACACGAGATTTTCGGAGATGGTAGAGAAAGATGATGGCGAGGTGTGGCCGGAATCGCATAGCCAATAGAGGTCGACGTTGTGGGGTCGTGGCAATTTTCCTCTGTCGTGTTCGAGTTGTTGTTCGTATAAACGAGCATATTTTTATGTCGAGTTTAATGGGTTGAACTGGGGTTGGATTTCGATCGTGAGGTCGATTTGGAATTTGCTGGAGGCGTATTAGTTCGCCAGAACGTTGGCGAACCACCGTGCACGTGCACGGTGGCGCGAGGAGTGTCAGAACATTTTTAAACAAAAAAAAGGGGGAAGAAGAAGAAAACTGGGATGGGAAGAACTCGAGAGGGTGTTCGAGTAAAAATGGGTTTAGCTCGGGTTCCTTCGCGTGTTCGAATGGTGGATCCTGCAGTGTTAAGTTTAAAACTTAGCTTAAGAAAAGAAAAAAAAAGGGAAGAAGAAGATACGTGAACGATCAGGGGAGAGAGTCGGGGAAATTGACGAGGAGAACTCAGAGTTGGCTTGAGTGGAAAGTAGTGTTTACTCGGGTTGCTTTAAAAATGGGTTGAGCCCAAATAAAATTTAAGTTTTACTGTTAACAATCTTAGATTTATCAAGCAATTAATATTAACTATATTGAATTAAATCTTATTACAAATTTTAATTAACTAAGAGATTAGAGATTAAATCAATTTGTAATTTAAGATTGGTTAATTAATAATGAATTGATTTATTAATTAAGGTAATCAATTTAAGGTTTCACACTTAATTACCTAAAGGAAAATTTGTTAATGTGATTAATTGATTGTTAATTTATTAATGTAATTGATTTGAAAGATAATTACTTAATAAAATAATTAATTAATGATTAAAGGTGGATAAATCAAGTGATTAACGTTGATTTAAGATTTCGGATAATCTTCATCTTAATTAACTAGGGAAAATTATTATTTACGGTAATTGATTTATCATGGGTTAAATTTATTAATTAAAAGATAATTAATGAAATGGTGAATTAAATAATTAAAGATTAGTTATTTGATAATTAAAGGTTGGTGAATTATAATTAAAGGGTTGATTTATAAATTATAAATGATTAAAGAATAATTAATCAAAATGATTTGTAATTTATTCATGTTAATTAACCAGGATTAGTAATTCATAAGAAATTAATCTGATTTGAATTGATCAGACAATTAACTGATTTTACTTATGAATGTTTGGATTCTGTTGATTGTCGAATTGTTTGATATCCCTGATATATGATGTTTTGTGATACATCCTGATTTATGTTGTGATCTGTAATTTACTTATCTGTGATGTATATATTGTTATGCGAATATGAAACCCTTGGCCCGTAAAACGATACTTGAATTTCGATGCGACAGGGAGTCGGATTCCAGTTGGTTATCCGAAACCCACATCGAATTATAATAGTTAATCTTTGTGACCGATAAATTTATTTTATCTATGAATCTTTGAATGAATCTTTTATTTAAAAGATTTAAATGTGGAAATTGTTTAAACCGTTGAAGGTTGTTTAAAATAAATCTTTTTGTTTAAAGATTTGAAAATGGTAATCGATTGAAACCATTTAAAAAGAAAGTTTTGGGTAATAAGTTGTGACTTAATTGAAATCCCATATCCATATGTTTTTAAATATTACGCTCACTATTCGGTTTAGCCGGGAGAGGACCTTTGGGTCGTATAACCCATTCCGAATAGGTGATACGTCGTTATGGATGGCATTTGATGACCGGTGTTGAAGACCGGATATTTTTGAAAACGGAAAGCTATCAGTTACTTCAGCTTCTTTATTATCATCATTCTAAAATGATTTGTTGCTCCGTTGAGCTTTGTTATCCTTTGTCGGTAAATGACTAAACCCAAAGCGTGAAAGGATGTCTAGCTATGTGGGGTTGTTCCCATTAGGGTATTTTCACATCTCATCTAGATTGAATTTGATTGTGCACTTAGATGTGGAAATATTTGGACTCGGTAAGGTTTAGCGGGGTACAGCTGGTACATTTCCGAGAAGTGTCACAGGGTATGTTATCTCCTTAGAAGTATATTACTAGAGGTATACTTCAAGGGTGGTGCACTTCCTAGTAAATTGTTGGAAATTTTTCTTCTCTTATTTGATTTGAACTTTCGAATTTATTTCCTTATTTGCATCGGGAAGAGTCAAACACTCTTTATGGTGTTTAATTATTTATCCATTCTTTACGTTTGGAAGTTGATTTATGTGAGAGTAAACCCGTTTCGCGTTAAGCTGCGTGGTCTCACATGTTTATGTTTAATTACATACCTTTGTTTAAAGTTTTACTCATACCAGACATATCACCTGACATGGTTTTTTTGTTTTCCCTAAATTCTCGGGTACTCGTTTTTATTTGAGTAGTTCGAGAGTAGTAGGTCTTTGTTGGGCTCTTTTGAAGACGACGTCCAAGCAGGAATCTTTCATCTTGTTAGTTATCTATTCTGTTGTATTATCTAGTTTGTGTAAGTGTATTTTGTTTCAACACTTTAAAGGCATAATGTTATAACTACCTAAGCTGATTTGTAGTACTTTTGTGTAACTCTAACAACTCCTTGTTAAGGAGTTACCTAATGTACTATTTACTATTATGTTTCATTTAACAGTTTCGTTGTGAAGTTTTCTATTCTGTTCTTTATTTCATCCTAAGAAGATTCATCTTTCTAATGCTTGGGCAATGACACACAAACAACGAGGATGTGTTAAGTGTCGTTCTTAGGGGTCAGATGGATGTGTCGTCACAATATATTATTATTATTATTATTATTTATATATGCTTTAAAAATAAAACTATATGGAATAAAAGGCATATATAAAAGGGGAATGTGTCTGTCTCGATGTAAATCCCAACATCTATAAACATACATATTGACCATGTATACTTTTTATATGTTGCACTTGCATTATACAAATATAAGAGTATTTTATATTCTCATTATAATATATTTGATTAAATTTAATCAATACTCCTTCTTGACAAATTAAATAAAGTAAGATTTTTTTTAAAACAACATTAGATTGGTCTAATAAACCATTTGAACTTTGTAGGCCCAATAGAACCAAAAATAATTTTTTTTGAAATCTGCATATTTCACTCACTTTCATTTGGTTAGGTTCCACCAATGGTATTTGAGCCTAGCAGTCTATATATCTAAATTAGCAATATTAAGACTAAGTTATTAAAGCCTGCCCATTTAGTAGGATGTCTAAAAGGCTAGTATATAAGTTGAAATTAGGCAATTACGTAGTATGCCCTACCTAGCTACTAGCTTGGATTAAGGATGAGGTAAGCCCAAATGTTATCCCTAATACGAATGCCCGAATTGGTTTTGGGCCTCGGCCAAATACTAAAAATTCAGTCTGAAATTTTAAAATTACATTTGGAATTAAAAAGTTAAATTTAAAATATAAAATAAATTTTATAAAACTTATAAAATATTTTTCGAAAATGTTTTGAAAATAAATTAATATTTTTGAAAAATTATTTAGTAATTGAATTAATTGGATCGATTAAATAAATAATTAAATATACCTATATATATTGGTGTATATGCATATACATATATTCAAAAGTTTAACGAATACAAAATATTATTTTTCAAAATTTATAAAGAAATATTTAGTTAATAATGTTTTAATTAAATGAATATCCATATGAAAAATATAAATTAATTAATAATTAAATAATAAATCAATATATGTATATAATGAAATATTATATAGAACCATAAACATTATAATTAATATTCATTTTAAATTGTTTAAGACAAATAAAATAAATTTTTGAAATTTAAAATAGTTTAATTACTTGTTAATTGAATTAATAAACTAAAATTAATTAAATGTTATTTAATTAATATATATAGATATATATACACGCACATAAGAATATTTTATAAGTTAATTAAATCATAAATTGTTATATATTAACTAAACTTATATAATATAAATATATAAAATTTAAGTGGAAGTATAAGAACAGTATTTAGGTTTAAAGAATAAGTACATGTGTATTATACATATACCATGATTTTTTATTTGTCTAACACTTGAATCATGATGATATTTCATAAAAAATACATTATTTCCTAAATCGATATCACTCAATGCGTGTGTGGTTTAAGGATTATGAATTCTTAAGGAAAAATTTGTCCTCTACCATTTATATATTAATAGATTACTTGCATTCTCTTTAGTTATGGAGAAAACTCAAGCTATTTGTAGTACTTCTAACATGTTGACTAGACAAGGTAAGATATATGCACGTATTTGTTGACCAAACTTAAGGTTTGTGCATTATACATAGGTCATCGTGAAATGATTGGTATGAATGAATAATCATTTTTAATTTATTAAACAAACTCAAGATCCATATTAAGATTATCGCAAAGACCATGGGTTAGGAATACAACCGATAAATTATTATCCATCGCTTATGGGCATATAATTTGTTGAGAAAACTCAAATTAAGAATCCCAAGGCAAGCGAGTCCCAACAACCACTAGAGAAATCAAAAGAGTTTAGGGTATGCCTTATAAATGTATACATTGACCATGTACACTACTTATTGCGCTTGCACTATACACAAAGTGTATTTGATACTCTCATTATAATAATATTCATTTCATTTAAATTAAATCAAAATTCCTTTTGAACAAATTGAATATAATAAGATTTTATTTAAAACTATGCTAGGTTGGATTTAGTAAACTCTTAGATTTCAAAGGCTCAATTTTTTATAAATATACATATTTCATCTGCTTTCGACTGGACCGGTCAAGTTAACGATGATGCTATCTTATAGAAGTCTTTAATGAATCATCTAAGTTAACCCACTAATTCAGGAAAACTTCTCACATCCATTGCATTCTAAGATCTTTCCCAATATCGAACTGTTGCTGCTTTAGCAAGATCTATAACGATGGCATGCTCCAAGACAACATGACCAAAGAATCACACTTTCCTCTTCTTTTTCGTATCAAAAACCTATATTTTAAAATTCAATTAAAATCAAACAGAATTCTATAAAGAATGAAATTAAAAAGGTAAGCTTCTCAATCTGTACCACATTCCTAGAAGTGATCAACTTCCCATATCAGAAAAGGTGATTAATAAAGCTTCAGGTTAGCGAAGAGTTTTGTGCCACAATTAAGCAAAGAATAGGAAAAGGCAATTTAGAGAAGGGAATTGAAGGAAAATTGCTTGCTAATTTCTTTAAGGTGAGTTTCTATAAATCATAACTCTATGTAGATTGAATGCATGTTGATTGTTTAGTATGAACTGTTTAGTTATAAGCTGAAATGGATGTTCTATTTATTGATATTGTTCGAGTATTGAAAATGATAGAAAATGTTTCATCTTCAAATGGAATGCTGTAGAATTTTTGTTTGATGTTGTACTTTTTTGTTGAATGTATGCTTGTGCTTATGCGGCCGGAATTCGACTAAAAATTGAGCCAGAGAGCTATATTTGGGATCAGGTGATAAGATGATGATTGCTTAGACCTAAATAGCTTTAAGAACTGCGTACCGATTGATTGGTCATCAAAACCTAAAGCTAGTTAGCTCAAGGCCTAGCGGAAATGAATTGGTAAAAAAATTCTAATAAAATTACGAATTTATTTATAAAATGAAGTTCTTTTACGAAAAAAATATTTTGATAAAAATATTTATAAAATTTAATAATTTGATATCTTTTATTTTAATTTGAAATGGCTTTAAAACCACTCATATTTAAATTAAAGGAGTTATTTATCATTAAAGTTTTTTTTAAAAATCTTAAGGTGGTATATATAAAATTGAGATTAAACCTCATTTTTGAGATATTTTTTTTATATGTAAAATGTTACATTAATTAGTAAAACCTATTTTAAAATAAACATTTTTAGTTGGAAAAAATAATAGATTTATGGGACTTAAAAGCTACTAAAAATGAGAATCTCTTTGGATAATAAATAAAAGAAGTTTTTCAAATGAACACAATGAAGTACAGTGCTTGCTTTAGTTGAAATGTATGTAAATTCTATATTGTGAAAATTTGGAATAAACATAATAGTAAGTCAAGCGGTATATGATGCTTGGTAATATTTTTCTGATTGTTCTGTTGACTCATATCATAGAATCTTACTTATGTTTGAGTGTATTTTACAGACATTTAGTAAACAATTCAATAGCACAAGATGGTATGTGGTGCCTTAGTGGCTTTTTATGTGGTTAATTTTGGAACAGGAACAACACTTTTGATGAGGGTATATGAATTACAACTAGAGGTACGGCCTGTTTTGTGTTCAGCGGGCCTGTTGTGTACTTGTTGGATGTGTGCCTTGTACTTAATATATGTGTTCATAAACTATGTTCCACATTTGTAGTGTGCCGCTTTGTGCTATGTACAAATTTGGCTAGAGTCCAACCTGGATCATTTATTCAAACTATGCACTTGATTACTTGTTCTGTGCTTGTATTGCTGTGTAATGAGACACACCTTCAGACACATAGATTCAAAGCCCAAAAAGGCAATTGGACTCCCATGGTATTAAGAAATATGGATTGTTAGGTTTTTGATGGTTATAAGGTATAAAGATAAATATAACTTTGAACATGTCTACACTATTTGATCTCATAGTGGAAGGAATAAAATATAAATACCCAAATAATCTAATCATTGTAGCCATAAAATGACAGTGCTCCATAAAAGAAATATTTGAGCAGTCTCCAAATAAAAATATAATATATATTTAACTGACAGGTACAATAAGTTACATAGAGAATGATAGTAAATAAACATAACTCGAAAGCACATGGTTGCCTCCAGCATCCATCTTATCATTGTCATATCATCTGCTACCTTATCATCTTGTAATAGGTATAAAGTTGGAACAATTGTGGGGATCATATCAGGTCTGGTGAGTGAGTGATTTCACTAATGGTATGGTGTTAAAATGCAGTTAAATTATCATTTATAATCTACACTATATAAGGGTGTTTATTTGTACGTGTGTACTTTATCTAACAAATTAACCAACTGATACGACATAGGATGCGAATCTAGAATATGCCTAAATTCGATGATAATCCATAAAGATTTCCATTTAAAGGTTGGACATCCAAAGACTAGGAAATCCAACATTAAGTTGTGTATGCATTCTCGACAGTAAAAAACCATTGTACGTTTAGAAAATAAGCCAACAATAAGTCGAGTATGAACTGTTTCTCCACAGGTTTGACTCATGTTTGTTAAGTTTGTTACTCAAAGGAATTCAATCAACTAGTCCATGTGATAAGTCGACTGTTTTGCTAGAAAATTGGTATTTTAACATTTTTAAATTGTTATTTGATTATTTATCATTATTTCTTCTATTCAGATTTTATATATAAACATCGAATTTGTATAATCCCACTTTCAAACAATTATTTACAAATAATTTCAACTTTCATTATATCCCACCTTTTGTGTAATTTACCTAATTGATTGTATATAAATTATTCTTCATTTCATCTTCATATATTCAATTTTATTCAAAACTAACAAAAATGATTTTAATGGATATATATATAGATTCACTTTTTCATCCAAATTAGTTCATATCTATTGCATAGAATCACTTCTACATGACTATAAAGCTATATGTATAGATTCACTAATCAAAATTAATTCAAATCTATTACAGAAAATCGGTTCTATATTATTTTAAGGGTGGCATCATCCAATCTACCCTCCCTTTAATTAATAAGGGTTTCTATCACCAAAGTATTCTAGATTTTTTCAATTACCAATGCATATAAATTCCAATCGAAAATCATCAATTCGATTTCAAACTCATCAACAAATCGAAAAATATATAAAAATGAAATTTAATTGCTTATATACATTATATTTATTTTTTAGATAAACCCACTCATCTATACTTGTTGCCTTTGAAGAAACCCTAAACCAATCATCTTTGATTCGATTAGATGCCTCTTCTTTTCTATTAAGTTGTCAATGTTTTGATTCGAACATCTTTTTTTCTACTTGATCTTCTTATTTATTTTGAGGAACTTTATTTAATTTTGGTTTGGAGAGAATTGTTTTTAGATTTGAAGAAGAAAGAGCAGAATAATTGAGTTTAGATAAAGTGGTGGCTACAGAATGAAGAGAGGCGGAGAATGGTGTGAATTAGGGTTAGAAACCTCCCTTGTATATGCATAAATCCTGAAATTTTCCCTCGGCTTAGTTGGGCCTTAACCTGTTTCACCTCGAAACATGTGTTATAATGAACGATTCATATCTCCTTCATCTAGTGTTCGTTTCTATCATTTCATATATAAATTTAGGGTAGAAAAACCTACTTGATGCAATGGGAAAGTTAAGACTTTCAAAATTCCTTCATTGTAAATTACCTTATTTTCAGCTTTTTGTAAAATTACCAATATGCTAATTTAAATTAATTATTCATTTTTATCAAAATATGGGATGCAACATTCTCTCCCCCACCCTCTTTAAAAGAATCTCATCACTGAAATTCTAAGTGATAGATATTGCTGCTCATAGACTGGGTTATAGGTTAGCAATAATGTGTCTGTACAATATATACATTTAAACCATGCCACACCAACAAAATCCCAAGCAATCCATATCAATCATATCTATTTTCTATCATTTCTTCTTATTTCACCTATAAGGATACCACTAAAGCTTGGGTATAAACATCAACATATAACATTGGAAAATTTAGTGCAAATAAACAATTCACATCTATCAATCAATATATGTCATGAATATTGCAGGTGATATATACATGAATACCGATTTAACTTCTATATGAATCAACAATCATGACATAATAGGCATGGACACAAAACATCCTAAAATGTACTGATAATACATATGCAATGTGAAATACAATAAGTCAAGTGATATAGCAAACACAAGTCATATAACAAAGCATACCATGTTGAAATTTGGCCAACTCGTAGTAGAATGTGTGGATGAATTTCAAAAAAAATTCCTTTATTGGATCTATATTCGGCCTATGAAGTCTAGTTTATCTAGAAAATTTCTATATTTTATTTAAAAAAATCTCTTAGTTTATTTTAATTTATAATATATATATATATATTTTATTTATTTTATATTGAAATACATATAAATATACACATATATCATATAAATATGTGTATATGTGTGCATGCGTAACATATAAGCCCGTGTAAGATATAGCATGTCTCTATATAGACATTGAGATTTGCATCGCAATGGACACGTTAGCTCATCCGATATGCATTGTATATTTTCCAAATATATGTATTTAGACTTATTGCTTATACAAATATTAAATATTTAAATATAAGAATATGTTAATTTTGTTAAAATAAATTTATTTATATGAAATTATTTAAAATATATATTTGTAGTGACCTACTGTTCCGTACCCTTTGAGTTGATAATAATTCACTCCTGTTCAACCCAAAGTGTACGAAAGAGCGAATAACTAGGGTGAAGAAGAAATAGGTAGAAGAAAACAGAACAACACAGAATCTCACAATCACAGCGGAACCAAATATAATATATAATAATAGGTTTTTATTCAAAGAATCTGTAACAGCTTATATACATACAATCATCAGAGTGCAATAATCAATACATCAATCTGGACAGTTATAATAACTTGTCCCCATAGAGATGAAATATAAGTCAAGTACGGAAATACTTCTGAACCCCTCTAGCTCGTCTCCTGAGCTCCATAGCATCCTAATCCTGAAACTGTAGTACTCGGTCTGATCCGAGCATTATAATAAAATAACACCCGAGTCAGTCTGGAAAACCAGCATGAGAAAACACACCCAATTTGAATTATTAGAGTTATCAAAGTCCTTTGAAAAAAAAGGTATCTCGTAAGACCGCGTCATACATAAACACGACGGGTTTTTCCCTTACAATAACCAAAACATTTAATAGAAAATCCAGTGATATTATAATAGTGTCTAAATACAAATACTTATTCAAATAGCTGATATTGGTACATTAATTAAATTCCAGCATGCTAGGCTCTACAAACAAAACTGTAAGCTTGTATTGGAGAATGGATTCCAACGAATGACTGGGCCACTGGGGTACCGCCCATCATAGTACACCTCTAGAACAATGTACCAAGGACCGTGTCGGGATCCCTTGCTACACAAGACTGGCCTACCCCTAACTTGGATAAATCGCATATGTTATCACCCCGGATGTTCCCACCCTTACCATCGAGCGCTCCTTCCATGCACCACCGTTTCCATAATAAATAGGTTTCTGTGGACATCTAGAAAAGTGATAACTACTCTAATTGGATGCGACCCACTTAGCCTTGCTGCATCTCCCCTATTTTAGTCATTCCCGGTTGATGATGCTCGAGGTTAAGCATTACCTTTCAAGAAAACAATTCTACTTATAATGCTCATCGTCCTCCAATGACGATGTTCTGATAGCATTCGTCCATACAAGTTGTCCTGGGTCTGGACAAACCGAATCACCATCTTCATCATTTTCATGGTATTCATTCGTAACGTTTAAACCGGATCGAAGTGGCTTTCGGATAATTAAATCTGATCTCGGTCTCTTCGAAACGATTATCGAAATTGGCCAATATTGATAGTCGGTTATTTAACTATCAATAAAACATCCACAAGCAGTCACTAGACCTTATTGCAATTTTTCAAACATTTATTTTCAAAGTATCTTTACTGAGATATATATTCAAATCCCTTTCCATATTCCACTATTTGAAAACCCTTCCAAATACTTAAATCCATAATAGGATATTTTCAAACTATCTCAACACTTAGAAATATTACCAAATTTCTATTTTTATACTTAGGAAAATATTATACGCCTTATTTTCCAAAAAAAATCTCTCAATATTAGCGCTTCAGAGAATATTCTGTAACTTATTCCAAAACCTTCGGAATCACTAATAATTTCCTCTCCTCAAAATCATATTATTTTATAAGCCCTTTTTTCCCGAATCTCAGGAGAATTTATAAAATAATATCTTCAATCACTTTACAACTCTATATATATAATAAGTATTTAAAAGAATAATAATTTATTTTGAATCATGTTCAAGTAATTATATAAAATATCGAAAATAGTTTTTTATATATAAATTAATAACTCATTTTTGAATAACATATAGATTTTCAAAGATGATTTTAAAAGTCAGAATTTATTAAATAAATATATAATATTTGAAAAATATACTTACCTAAGTATTTAAATCTCAACTAGCTTAAAATTCCATAGTTTTAAATAATAAAATTTTCCTTTCAAAGACAAACTTACTTCTTAAAATTAAAATATATTTTCAAAATCTCAATAACCAATTCAACTTATAAATTCCTCTCGACTTCCATCGCACCACTTCCATTTCGATTTCCCTAACCATTTCACTTTTCAAAAATAGTATCCGCTATTTTCCTCACCCTATTTCCATATTCTAATGTTAATTCACCCTATGAATTTTATATTCCAAATTTATCATCCTGATATCGATTTCCTTTATTTATAAACATCGTTTATAAATTTTTATAACTCCTTTGAATTTTTCCTGTTTATAAAAACGATTTTATTTATAAAATTCTATTTTACAAATCCATTTCTTTATAATTCCATTTATAACTTCCAGTCTGTTTTAATATCGATTCCAACTCCTTTTTATATTTTCCGAATATCATTTATAAACACTTTTTATATATTTCATTTTAAAATCTTCATTTAATAATTCACAATAGTTAAGTATAACCACAAATCAAATATATTCTCCTAACTCAATTTCCTTACAATAATTCCAATTCCAATATAAATATTTTTATATCAAAATTCCCTTTAATTTCTTCCATTTTAAAAATATTTTTCTGGTATTTAAAATATCAAAATTCAGGTCAGTGCTACAATAGCATCCAATAATTTCAATCACTATAATAATCTATACTAGATTATTCTACACAATCCATATATCACAATATATGAAATTAAATTCAACATTTTGAGGAATCCAGTTGGATCTCTCTAACCTGTTTTTCTGCATCCACAAATGTTAGTCAACAATAAAAATACCAATCCCACTTGGAGGGGGATACCGCGGTATATAGGGTCATTCGCTATTATGCGGGGCGTATAGGGTCTCATCCGCTATAATGTGCGGGAATATCACTCCAAGTACTAATATACATACTACCATATATATATATAACATTCAACAGATAATAATTATATAAATTTATCCAAGCATCCAATAATTTATTTTAACTATTTAAAATTAAATTGGAAATCCAAATGAGTGATAATTTTCTCACCTTGATTTTATTTGTCGTCCGTTCTAATTCTAAATCAAATTGAACAGCGTTCAATTTAAATTTAACAATCCAGCTATCTTCAAAAATTTCTAAACCAATTTCTATCGCGTAGATTTACAGCTACGACCCAGGCTCAACTTTTTGTTATTCATTTTGGACCTAGAATAGATAAACGATATGAAATTTATAAATCTTCTTGTTTATTATTAATATTTCAATTTTTCCTTATTCATTACAGTAAATAAAATTTATTACCTTCCCATTTCTTCTTATCATGAACGAACGTAGATCATTCTTGGCTTGCTCTGACCACCTCCGACCCACTACCACTTGTTCGAACGACCGGCCTTGCCTACGATCGATGAACGCCTCCATTCCCAGGCCGAAGAACCCACTCGCAGTCATACCCTTCATTCGCGACTCCCCAAACTTAACTCATCGCCGACCACTTGTACGCATGCGCGTGAGCGAACTACCGCATCCCTAAAGCCCATCGCCAATCACCGCTGCTGTGACGACCCAACTTTCTATCACCAGAAGGTCGTATCATCTTGAAGAAAGAAAGGGATAGAAAAGAGAAAAGATAGAGAAGAAAGAAGAAACAACATCAGAATCTCAACAACGGAACGAATAAATTATATTAATCACATAAGTATTACATAATATACAACATAAATTGTAACGACCCAGAATTTTGAACAAATTAAATTGAGAATATTTAATTAATTTTAAATATTTGAACGATGATTTAATTTGAATCCCCGATATAACTTTGAATTTGGTGATTAAATTATAAAAATTTAATCTATTGTAAGTTGAATAAAATTGGTATCTTCAATTGTAGGCCGAAGAAAAATATTTCGAAAGCTTTTAAAATTCGTATTGATAATACTGAAGATAACAGAAGCTTCAGAATTGAGTTTGGAAAAAATTTGATCAGTTTTGAAATTAATTGTTTGAACCGATATTTAGAAATAGTCATTTTTCAAACAGTCTCGGAATTCGACGAAACCAGTTCCATTGGGTCCGTAACGTTGAATTATCGTCGGATTTCAAATTTCGTAATAATTGGAATTGTGGTTTGAGCGTATGATATATAAACGCGTTGGACTTTGTTTTGAAACGAATTGAATCTAAATAAAATAGGGTTGCTTTTCTTTTATCCGACCATAAGTACAATTCGCCTCCCTTTTGTCTCGTTCGTACCCTCCCTCCTTCTGATAAAATACATGAAAGAAATCGTGATAACCATGCCGTCTTCAATTTCAAATATCTCGTCCTTCCTCAGTTCAAATCATTCGAGATCTGTTCGTTCAAATCAAAACAATGGCGACCGAGTTCTCGTTCAAAGCATTTCAAACATAGATCCCCTCTTTAAACATTCATTCACAAAATAAAAAAATCAGTTGGCCGAAGCCTCTTTAAAAAAAAATCAAAATCGATTTCGAGCATAACGAAGAGGAGGCGCAGCGACTCGTTCGATCGCGAGGCAGCTGGGGCTCGTCGATTTTTCGCCTTGGACTCGTCAATTTGGAGTTCGAATAAGTGAAATCTGGAGCTCGAACTCGGAGGTGACGTCTTTGTCGAGTGGCGTGACATATTCGAACGCGAGCGTGTGGGTTCTCGAGCACCTGGAAGCGACTTCGAGGTTGGTCACGAGGCATGGTCGAGCAGGCGATGTCGGAGGCCGTGGAGTTCGCGAGAGAGCTAGGGTACGAGCTGAAGGTCGCGATGTCGCGTAGGGTTCTCGCGACTCGATTGAGTGGAGGCAGTTGTTCGATTTCGACAATTTTGGTCTGAGGAGTCGCGATCTCGTGGGTACTGGAAGCTCGGGGCAGTTGGGTTCGCATGCGATTATGGGAAGTCAGGCACTTGCGATGGCAGGAAAGGATGTCGCGAATTCAAGCAGCGACTGAGCGGTGGTGAGTTGCCGTTGTCAGTAAGGGGAAGCAAGGGCTTCGCGAGCAGGTCGTGATTTCTAGAATCGAGAGCAATAAGGTATAAATTCTATTCGATTTAATATATGTTAAAGTTCAGTGTAAACTGAAGAAAGTCTATATGCAGTAATATATGACCTTAGTTTTGATTTTTTTAGTACGATAATATGTTAAAACTAGAAAAAATAGGTATATAATAATTACAGTAAGATAAAGTATGCTGTTATCACTTATATACAGTGAAGGAGAAATTGGTTAGTTAAAAATTTAAATTGTTTGATTTAGTAAAATTTTTAAAAGAATGTATGCAGAAGAAGAGAATTTAAACAAGTAAAATTATTTTATTGAGTTATACACATTTATATATAAATAGTTAAGGAAATAGAAAAATCTGTATAAAGGAGAAATAGTCTAAATTAAATTAAATTTTTTTTAAAATGAAATCACCAATGAATCAAAATTTTAAAATAAAAATTTAAATTTTTCGATTGGGTTCGAATGTTAATTTATTTGTATAATGTCTATACAAGGTTTAAAACTGTGGAATCGAGAAAACAAGTCAAGATAGAAAATGGGATGGCAAAATGAAAAGCTAAGGTGAGATTTTTCTCACTCAAATGAAATTTGATATTACAGTTATTTATTGACTGATTGATTGCTATTGGATGTGATATTAGATATAATAGGATATATCTATATATAGCAATATATACATATTGGCATATGTATATATTGGATTGATTGATTTCCCGCCTTGTATAGCGGATGAGACCCTATTGCGCCGTTAGTAAGCGGATTTATAAAAACCCATATACCGCGATAATTCCGTACTGGAGCGGAATTGGTATTGTGCTAACGTCTGTGGATGCAGGGAAACAGGTTGGAGGGATCCAACTGGATTCCTCACCAGTAGTTATTTATTTACAGATATTGTGATATATTCTGTTATCATATTGATATATGATATTGACTGTTGTGATGGACTAATTGATGCTGTTGCATCATCGGATTCAGTTTTGAAAAGTAAAAATAACGACTTTTACTTTAAAAAAGGATTTTTAAAGTGATCTTTGAAATTATATGTTCTATTGAATTGTTGAATTGATTTATTTTAAATAAATAAACGTTTAAAATTTTGAAGTTATAAAAGTTAAGATTTTTGTGAATTATGACCGTAAGGTGATTTTTGAAATAAAAGTCGATTTATTTATAAAATGGTTTAAGCTGGGATTTTTGAATAACTATAAACGATTTGTATAGGAAGATTTATAAAATGGATATTTTATAAATAAAAATATTGGACTTATAAAACGAATTTTTATAAGTGTTAAAAAGAAGTATAAAAGGATTTCATAAGTGAATGAAATTTATAGATTTATAACGTGAAGTTATAAAGTGAATAGATGTTGTAGAATAAACGATTTATAAGTAATTTACTTATAAATTAGATTTTTTCACTTAATTGGGATATAAATAGAAATTGCTAAATGAAATGATTTCATAAGTTGAAATTGTTGTGAAGTATAAATGTGATTTATAAACGTTGTTTATAAATCTGAAATCACCTATTTTGATAAGTAATTTTAGAAGTTAATAAAAGGAGAATTTTATAAATCGAAGTTGTTAGAAAATATAAAGGTGAATTTATAAACGTTGTTTTATGAATTTGAAATCAATCAAATGTGATGAATGTAATATAGAAGTTATTAAGGAAATTTTATCCACGATTTTGGATAGTGGATAATTCTTGGAATATATCGTTAAGTAAAATGGATATGTTTCGGGAAAGCGATATTTGAAATGAAGTGATTGTTTTAAAAAGATGTTTTAAAACGTGTGAAATATCGAAATCATAGATTTCAACAGTCCTTGTTGAAATAGACGTTTTCGAGAAATATAAGGAAATGGTGGACTATAACACTATTGTTATAGTAAATGATTTCCGAAAGGAAATGTTTTTATCTAGTATTGGGATTTCCATATCTATTTTAATTTCGAATCCCTATACTAGTGATTTTTGAGTCGTCGTAATGATGTTTTACGTAACATTCGTTTTGACTCAAATTGATGTTGTTATAGAAAATAGATTTCCTTAAAGAATGAAATATATACTTAATTTGATTTAAGTATATCGAATATTTTTCAAGTGTTAAAAATAAATGATTTGTGACATACTTATTTTTAAATAAGTATGGAATTGCTTTTCCAATATGAAACGAACGTTTTGAGAATTTATCTTTTTAAAGATACATTGAAATTGAATATTTGAAACGATTGAAAATCGTATATCAGTAGATATTTTGAAAGATATAAATTCACTATGGGATTTATAAAAGAAAGCGAAGTTGTTTAAAAACAAATATTGATTTATTTTTAAAGTGCGGAAATTTGATTTGAAATTGTTTTCAAATGGTTAAGTGTGGAAATTTTATATCTAGTAAAGATATTTTTTGAAGAATAAATAATTTGGAAAATTATTTGGAATCTGATGATGTCGCGCATCTTTATTGATAGTTAAATAACCCACTATCAATAATTACCTTAAATAGGTATTTGTTGTGAATTGGATGAAATTGAATGCCACACTTATTTTTGAATAAGCGCTCACTATTCGGGTTAGCCGGGAAAGGACCATGGGGTCGTATAACCCATTCCGAATATGTGATACGTCGTTATGAATTGCATTCGAAGACCGGTGTTGAAGACCCGGATATTTTTGAAAACGAAAGGATTACCGTCGAGTTACTCTACATCGACTGATCTTCGATTTAGAGGTTTTATCACCCTTAGTGACGGGAAGTCCTGACGTGATTGAAAATTATCCGGATTTGCAAGGGCTTCGTGAGAAGTGCCTTCGGTTCTGTTCGATCCCGGAACAGACTTGTATGGATTGTGTGTCTGACGTTACAATTTGAGATATAAAGCTGATTTCTTTCAAATACATTTCTGTTGGTGGCGGAGAATTTATTCTTTTAGCTTAACACCCTTCTCTGAGACGTACGAGCTCAGAGGTTATGTAGTTGAAATTCATCAGCGATATATCCCAATTTGGTAACGTGGCATACTGAGTGTTGCTGTGAAATGATCAGTGTTTGATCATTTGTGATATGATCATTTGTTTGATCTTATATCTTTGTGATCATAGGTTGATCATTTTGTTTGACCCGAAGCAGGGCTTTTTGAGAAAGCGTAGCTTTGTGGACGAGACTTCGTCGAGCCTCACACCCCGGAAATGGTCGAAACAGGAAGAATGCAGCAAGGTTCTAGGGAGTAGCGCCCCTTAGTGTATGTCATTCCTTCTGGATAAAGGTGGTATCATGGTATGGAGCCCAGATACTTAACCTCTGTGGTTACTGCATTATTATTATCTATGTGGTTTGTTGGAAATCGGGGATCCTCGGGAAGATCGGTTACGATCGGGGAATGGCATACGCGTGTCAGTAGTTACCTATTTTTGCAGAGGTAACCCGGCCTTGTGTTGGCAGAGATCCGGTTAGGTTCTCAGGTCGTCTATTCCAGGGACGTACCCATCGTGGATAGGAAGTTCCTTAGCCTGACCATTTGTTGGAAATCCAAACTCCAATACAAAATTTGTACGGTATTAGTTGTAGAACCTGCCATTTACGTACGGTGGTCACCACTGTTTAGATGGTAGCTATAGTAGGCATACGATACTGGTCGTATGTTGGCTAAGATTAATATTATACTTTCGAAAATGATTTCTACACTATGCACTAATAATAATATCAAAAAGAATTTGATTTTGCGTAGTAAGCATCTTTGGCTATCATAAGAAGAAATCTCCTCCAATTCTGCGTTTGCATTGTGTGTGTGGCGGGAGGTCTTATGGTAGTTTCATTTTCCAAAAGCATTTCGAATTGACTTAAAAATTATCCTGTTGTTTATTTTAAAGAATAACTGTTTTACGATCTCACACCAGTCTTGCTATATTACAGCATGATAGGGGATTCTCGCTTCGCAGTTTGGTGGCGAACGGGAGACTCTTACCCCTACATGTCCCTGAGAGGGATGGGTTGGTTAGGCAGAGGCCGTGACAGTCGAGAGGCTGGCCGTAAAAGCAAGTTTGGGGTACCATTGTCAGCCACGGTGGGGCCGGGATGGTTGAAAAGCCTACCGGTTGTGACCGCTTACTTCGGTATGTGACAGCGTGGTATCAGAGCATATGGTTAAGCGACAACCCTGCTCTGTTGGGTATTACTCATTAGAGATAGAGCCAGCAGTACTCTAGAATGAGTTGAGTGTAATAATAGATATGAGCGCGTATTTGTTAGTGAATATAAAAAAATTATTTTATATTGTGATGATTGGTTTATTGAGTGGTATATGAACCTTCGTCGACACAGTCTGTGCAACTGGATCGAAGGGGTTTCTAAACACTTGAATAGAACAGTTCGGCACAGTATTGTTTTAAATAGGGTGAATGAAATAATTTTGCCCAAAACTATTTTTTTTTTATAGAAAAGAAATGATTTTCTATAAATTATCATAGTATATGGATGCATGGTTGTTAGGAAAATAATAATAGTGAATTATTATCATTGAAATTGAATAAGAAATTGAAATCGTAACTCCAAAGTTAAGAAATTAATTCATATACAAATGAAATCTGAGAATGTAAATTATAAATGTGATTTGTAATTTAAAACGGAATTCCAGAGAAGTTTTTGGAAATGTTTGAAAAGAATTTGAAAATTTTGGAGATTTGGAAAGTTTAATTCCTTTTTGATTTGAAAATGAATTTCGAAGGTCTTGAAAAATATTTTGAAGAAATGAAAAGCTCTAAACTCTTTTAGGTCGCTGGAAAATAATCCTGATGATGGTGGCCACATCATTAGAATTCATTTTCGGGTTTCCAAAAGAGAAATTGCTGCCAAATTATTTTAAATAGGAGTTGTTTGAAAATTTGGGTTTTGTTTTGGAAATTCAAGGGATAATTTGAATTGTTTTCAAAATAATTTTTGAAAAGTTGAAAAGACTCTGGAATACTATGTAAAAATATTTATGAAATATTATCAAGTTGATAACTTATCACATATTTGAAATCTGATTGGAATTAAGTTAAATGAAATTAAATTGTGTTTGTAAATGAACAAATGGGATAACATTTGTGAATAAATGAATTAAAACTTGAATTGTGAACTAAATAAAAGAATGGTTCGAAGTTGCAAATATATTCAAGTAAGTGGAAATAAATTTTTGAATGAATGGAATTTACAGTTGCTAGTAAATAAAAATTGAAGATGAATGTTGAACTTTGTTTTGAATTTGTTAGTAAATGTAATTCAAGCTGAATATTGGAAATTGAAATTTGAAATGGATTAGTAACTGAAACTAATTTAAAATGGTGCAGTTATAAATGAAAGGTAATTGATGAAATTCAATATTCGGAATAGAAGATAAAATTGAATTCGAATAGAAATTTGAATGTAAAATTGAATGAAAATGAATAGGTGTAACTTCAACAGTGAAGTAAAAATGATATAAGTAGTTTATATTAGAAATTTTGTAATAGAATTTGCAAAATGGTTTGAATATATGTAACTAGATATTATGGCTAGTAGGATATACAGGTATAAAGGGATTGGAAAATTTATTTCACAGATAATTTGAATTGCTCGACAAAAGGTACGTATTTGAATTATAATATGAGTTTTTGATGATTTCTCTCTAGCCGCTTGGCTTTTTCTTTTTCTTTTTGAAATCTGAGGGTCCGTAGGGACGTTTTGTAGTCGTACCGTATTAGCCGCGCAAAGGAGACGCTGGCGAAATTTTTCGAAAATTTAAGGCGTTAGAAAATTTTTGAGAAAATTTGAAAGTTTAAATTTGAATTTAAACTTAAAATTGAATTGTTAAGAAAACAATGTTGTTTGAAATCGGTAATTGAAGTTGAAAATTTAGTTGAATTAATAACGAATCTTTAGTAGAAAGATTTGTTTTGATAAATGTGATAAAACTATTGGATTGTGAAAAATAGTAGACGAGTTAAGGACCATTTTTCCTAACTTGTAATTTCGGGACGAAATTCTTTTAAGGGGGGAAGTTTGTAACGACCCAGAATTTTGAACAAATTAAATTGAGAATATTTAATTAATTTTAAATATTTGAACGATGATTTAATTTGAATCCCCGATATAACTTTGAATTTGGTGATTAAATTATAAAAATTTAATCTATTGTAAGTTGAATAAAATTGGTATCTTCAATTGTAGGCCGAAGAAAAATATTTCGAAAGCTTTTAAAATTCGTATTGATAATACTGAAGATAACAGAAGCTTCAGAATTGAGTTTGGAAACAATTTGATCAGTTTTGAAATTAATTGTTTGAACCGATATTTAGAAATAGTCATTTTTCAAACAGTCTCGGAATTCGACGAAACCAGTTCCATTGGGTCCGTAACGTTGAATTATCGTCGGATTTCAAATTTCGTAATAATTGGAATTGTGGTTTGAGCGTATGATATATAAACGCGTTGGACTTTGTTTTGAAACGAATTGAATCTAAATAAAATAGGGTTGCTTTTCTTTTATCCGACCATAAGTACAATTCGCCTCCCTTTTGTCTCGTTCGTACCCTCCCTCCTTCTGATAAAATACATGAAAGAAATCGTGATAACCATGCCGTCTTCAATTTCAAATATCTCGTCCTTCCTCAGTTCAAATCATTCGAGATCTGTTCGTTCAAATCAAAACAATGGCGACCGAGTTCTCGTTCAAAGCATTTCAAACATAGATCCCCTCTTTAAACATTCATTCACAAAATAAAAAAATCAGTTGGCCGAAGCCTCTTTAAAAAAAAATCAAAATCGATTTCGAGCATAACGAAGAGGAGGCGCAGCGACTCGTTCGATCGCGAGGCAGCTGGGGCTCGTCGATTTTTCGCCTTGGACTCGTCAATTTGGAGTTCAAATAAGTGAAATCTGGAGCTCGAACTCGGAGGTGACGTCTTTGTCGAGTGGCGTGACATATTCGAACGCGAGCGTGTGGGTTCTCGAGCACCTGGAAGCGACTTCGAGGTTGGTCACGAGGCATGGTCGAGCAGGCGATGTCGGAGGCCGTGGAGTTCGCGAGAGAGCTAGGGTACGAGCTGAAGGTCGCGATGTCGCGTAGGGTTCTCGCGACTCGATTGAGTGGAGGCAGTTGTTCGATTTCGACAATTTTGGTCTGAGGAGTCGCGATCTCGTGGGTACTGGAAGCTCGGGGCAGTTGGGTTCGCATGCGATTATGGGAAGTCAGGCACTTGCGATGGCAGGAAAGGATGTCGCGAATTCAAGCAGCGACTGAGCGGTGGTGAGTTGCCGTTGTCAGTGAGGGGAAGCAAGGGCTTCGCGAGCAGGTCGTGATTTCTAGAATCGAGAGCAATAAGGTATAAATTCTATTCGATTTAATATATGTTAAAGTTCAGTGTAAACTGAAGAAAGTCTATATGCAGTAATATATGACCTTAGTTTTGATTTTTTTAGTATGATAATATGTTAAAACTAGAAAAAATAGGTATATAATAATTACAGTAAGATAAAGTATGCTGTTATCACTTATATACAGTGAAGGAGAAATTGGTTAGTTAAAAATTTAAATTGTTTGATTTAGTAAAATTTTTAAAAGAATGTATGCAGAAGAAGAGAATTTAAACAAGTAAAATTATTTTATTGAGTTATACACATTTATATATAAATAGTTAAGGAAATGGAAAAATCTGTATAAAGGAGAAATAGTCTAAATTAAATTTAATTTTTTTTAAAATGAAATCACCAATGAATCAAAATTTTAAAATAAAAATTTAAATTTTTCGATTGGGTTCGAATGTTAATTTATTTGTATAATGTCTATACAAGGTTTAAAACTGTGGAATCGAGAAAACAAGTCAAGATAGAAAATGGGATGGCAAAATGAAAAGCTAAGGTGAGATTTTTCTCACTCAAATGAAATTTGATATTACAGTTATTTATTGACTGATTGATTGCTATTGGATGTGATATTAGATATAATAGGATATATCTATATATAGCAATATATACATATTGGCATATGTATATATTGGATTGATTGATTTCCCGCCTTGTATAGCGGATGAGACCCTATTGCGCCGTTAGTAAGCGGATTTATAAAAACCCATATACCGCGATAATTCCGTACTGGAGCGGAATTGGTATTGTGCTAACGTCTGTGGATGCAGGGAAACAGGTTGGAGGGATCCAACTGGATTCCTCACCAGTAGTTATTTATTTACAGATATTGTGATATATTCTATTATCATATTGATATATGATATTGACTGTTGTGATGGACTAATTGATGCTGTTGCATCATCGGATTCAGTTTTGAAAAGTAAAAATAACGACTTTTACTTTAAAAAAGGATTTTTAAAGTGATCTTTGAAATTATATGTTCTATTGAATTGTTGAATTGATTTATTTTAAATAAATAAACGTTTAAAATTTTGAAGTTATAAAAGTTAAGATTTTTGTGAATTATGACCGTAAGGTGATTTTTGAAATAAAAGTCGATTTATTTATAAAATGGTTTAAGCTGGGATTTTTGAATAACTATAAACGATTTGTATAGGAAGATTTATAAAATGGATATTTTATAAATAAAAATATTGGACTTATAAAACGAATTTTTATAAGTGTTAAAAAGAAGTATAAAAGGATTTCATAAGTGAATGAAATTTATAGATTTATAACGTGAAGTTATAAAGTGAATAGATGTTGTAGAATAAACGATTTATAAGTAATTTACTTATAAATTAGATTTTTTCACTTAATTGGGATATAAATAGAAATTGCTAAATGAAATGATTTCATAAGTTGAAATTGTTGTGAAGTATAAATGTGATTTATAAACGTTGTTTATAAATCTGAAATCACCTATTTTGATAAGTAATTTTAGAAGTTAATAAAAGGAGAATTTTATAAATCGAAGTTGTTAGAAAATATAAAGGTGAATTTATAAACGTTGTTTTATGAATTTGAAATCAATCAAATGTGATGAATGTAATATAGAAGTTATTAAGGAAATTTTATCCACGATTTTGGATAGTGGATAATTCTTGGAATATATCGTTAAGTAAAATGGATATGTTTCGGGAAAGCGATATTTGAAATGAAGTGATTGTTTTAAAAAGATGTTTTAAAACGTGTGAAATATCGAAATCATAGATTTCAACAGTCCTTGTTGAAATAGACGTTTTCGAGAAATATAAGGAAATGGTGGACTATAACACTATTGTTATAGTAAATGATTTCCGAAAGGAAATGTTTTTATCTAGTATTGGGATTTCCATATCTATTTTAATTTCGAATCCCTATACTAGTGATTTTTGAGTCGTCGTAATGATGTTTTACGTAACATTCGTTTTGACTCAAATTGATGTTGTTATAGAAAATAGATTTCCTTAAAGAATGAAATATATACTTAATTTGATTTAAGTATATCGAATATTTTTCAAGTGTTAAAAATAAATGATTTGTGACATACTTATTTTTAAATAAGTATGGAATTGCTTTTCCAATATGAAACGAACGTTTTGAGAATTTATCTTTTTAAAGATACATTGAAATTGAATATTTGAAACGATTGAAAATCGTATATCAGTAGATATTTTGAAAGATATAAATTCACTATGGGATTTATAAAAGAAAGCGAAGTTGTTTAAAAACAAATATTGATTTATTTTTGAAGTGTGGAAATTTGATTTGAAATTGTTTTCAAATGGTTAAGTGTGGAAATTTTATATCTAGTAAAGATATTTTTTGAAGAATAAATAATTTGGAAAATTATTTGGAATCTGATGATGTCGCGCATCTTTATTGATAGTTAAATAACCCACTATCAATAATTACCTTAAATAGGTATTTGTTGTGAATTGGATGAAATTGAATGCCACACTTATTTTTGAATAAGCGCTCACTATTCGGGTTAGCCGGGAAAGGACCATGGGGTCGTATAACCCATTCCGAATATGTGATACGTCGTTATGAATTGCATTCGAAGACCGGTGTTGAAGACCCGGATATTTTTGAAAACGAAAGGATTACCGTCGAGTTACTCTACATCGACTGATCTTCGATTTAGAGGTTTTATCACCCTTAGTGACGGGAAGTCCTGACGTGATTGAAAATTATCCGGATTTGCAAGGGCTTCGTGAGAAGTGCCTTCGGTTCTGTTCGATCCCGGAACAGACTTGTATGGATTGTGTGTCTGACGTTACAATTTGAGATATAAAGCTGATTTCTTTCAAATACATTTCTGTTGGTGGCGGAGAATTTATTCTTTTAGCTTAACACCCTTCTCTGAGACGTACGAGCTCAGAGGTTATGTAGTTGAAATTCATCAGCGATATATCCCAATTTGGTAACGTGGCATACTGAGTGTTGCTGTGAAATGATCAGTGTTTGATCATTTGTGATATGATCATTTGTTTGATCTTATATCTTTGTGATCATAGGTTGATCATTTTGTTTGACCCGAAGCAGGGCTTTTTGAGAAAGCGTAGCTTTGTGGACGAGACTTCGTCGAGCCTCACACCCCGGAAATGGTCGAAACAGGAAGAATGCAGCAAGGTTCTAGGGAGTAGCGCCCCTTAGTGTATGTCATTCCTTCTGGATAAAGGTGGTATCATGGTATGGAGCCCAGATACTTAACCTCTGTGGTTACTGCATTATTATTATCTATGTGGTTTGTTGGAAATCGGGGATCCTCGGGAAGATCGGTTACGATCGGGGAATGGCATACGCGTGTCAGTAGTTACCTATTTTTGCAGAGGTAACCCGGCCTTGTGTTGGCAGAGATCCGGTTAGGTTCTCAGGTCGTCTATTCCAGGGACGTACCCATCGTGGATAGGAAGTTCCTTAGCCTGACCATTTGTTGGAAATCCAAACTCCAATACGAAATTTGTACGGTATTAGTTGTAGAACCTGCCATTTACGTACGGTGGTCACCACTATTTAGATGGTAGCTATAGTAGGCATACGATACTGGTCGTATGTTGGCTAAGATTAATATTATACTTTCGAAAATGATTTCTACACTATGCACTAATAATAATATCAAAAAGAATTTGATTTTGCGTAGTAAGCATCTTTGGATATCATAAGAAGAAATCTCCTCCAATTCTGCGTTTGCATTGTGTGTGTGGCGGGAGGTCTTATGGTAGTTTCATTTTCCAAAAGCATTTCGAATTGACTTAAAAATTATCCTGTTGTTTATTTTAAAGAATAACTGTTTTACGATCTCACACCAGTCACCATGACTGACTCGGAGTTTATTGTTTCCCTTCTAAACTCTGGGTGCCCACAAATTTTCCACACGGGCAGCCTAGAGTTATATTATCAGGATATTCTGGATATTCTGGAGCTTGGGAAGCAATCTGGATGACGAGACGTAGTATTTGTATCTTATAGTATTTATTCCGCTGTGTATTCTGTATGAGGACAAGTTTATATAACTGTCCATTGTTGTTTATTGACTCTGATGATATGATGTGATGTAAATGTAATAACAGATATAATTCTTTTGTTTTTAAATGATATTCATTTATCTATCATATATTGCTCCGCTGCGATGTGTAAGATTCTGATATTGTTTTCTGTTTTCTGTTTCTGTTCTGATGTGTTTTCTGTTGTTCTTCTTCTTTCTTTCTTCTCTTTTTCTTCTATCTTCTTCTTCTTCTACTTTTTCTTTTTCTTAAAACCCTCACTATTGGAGTTTCCGGCACTCGATTGCTCGGCAGTCGATAAAGTGAGTATCGATGTCGAATTTTCGAAAGTCTAAAATTTCGGTATGTGACATAAATCAGAGTTACACAGATTATACATCTCATACTAGACAGTTATAAACACCTGTCTAGTTATTACAACTCAATACAATACAGAGATCAATACAGAGATCCATACAGCGGAACTACTATATATATATCTACAACGTTGAAGCCTCCTGCTCCATTGCTCCTCCACAATTCGTCAAAGCTAACCCGAATCCCTTGGCTACTCATAAAATTTGAGTACCCGAGAGTTTAAGAAAAACAGAAATAAACTCCGGGTCAAACATGGGTCTGGTGTGAGTAACAGGTTAAAGTTGCTTAACTTTTAAAACCTTTGAAAACAAAGGTATCACGTAAGACTTCCCACACATAAACATGGGTAAGTTTTTACCTTACGCTAACCAAAACATTTTTAGGAAATCCAGTTATATTATAATAGGTCTACGGTTTTCAAGTAAATAAGAAATAGTTGAAATTGTTACATGATTAAATTCCAGCATACTAGCCAACAAAGTGGGTAATACAATCAAATCCGATATCACTTATTGGAGATTGGATTCCATACAATGGTAGGGCTACTGGGGTACCGCCCGTCACAGTACGGGGCCTAGATCACCGTACCGAGGATCCACCCTAAATGCCTTGCAAGACAAGGCCGGAACCATCCCTTACTGGACAATCCCGAACAAGACAACCCCGGCAGTTGGAGCTCAAAACTGCCCACACAGCCGTATAAAAGGGACATCTAGACAGGGGAAAATCTCGTCCTACTTGGGTGCTAACCACTTAGCCTTGCTGCACCTCCCCTGTTTTAGCCATTCCCGGTTGATGAGGCTTGAGGCTACGATTACCTTTAGAGAACACATCTCTTAGAATGCTCATCGTCCACCTGACGATGTTCTGAAAGCATTCAATCCATACAAGTTTGTTCCGGGTTCGAACGAAACCGAAGGCATTATCTCGTTACACTCATTTTGGAATCACCCTCAGAGTTAACGACAATAACCCTTGCACTTTGAATCTTCATCTTCACTTGAGATTCACGACCTATCGTTAATTTGGATCGATGTGGTTTTCGGATATCCAAATCTGGAAACCCGATCCCGGTCTTATCGAAATCCAAAACGTATCTTGTAAGGCCAAGTTGTTTTAAAGATTAAAATAATTCAATTCATTATCCATATACACACAGATAGATAATTCACAATATCATAGATAGATAATTCACATTATCAACACAAATAGATAATTCACTTTATCATCATAAATAGATAATCCATATTATCATCACACTTCAACCAAAGCATCCATACCACACACCATTGCTTATCTCATATCTGAGATTTAAAACCATTCAAGGGAATCAATATCATCCATCATACATAAGCAAGGATTATTAATCACACCATTTATAATTAATTTAAAATTAATTACCTTATCTCTAATTAATTTAAAGTAAATTAAATTAATTACTTCATTCTATAAATCCTGCTTACTTAACCATTAATTAATTATAAATCAATTAATTAATCATTCTCTAATTTTCATATTAATTAATCACCCTTGATTAATTATCCTTTAATTACATTCAAGTAATTATCCTTCAATTAATTTCACAAATTAATTATCCTTAACCAAATACAGTAATTAATCTTTAATTACTTCGTTAATTAATTAACTATAATTAATTACATTAATCCTTAATTAATTACATTAATTAATTACTCAAAATCACTTATTATTGATTAATTAGTCTTAACTAATCAAACCTTAATTACATCATTAATTATATAAATTAATGATCCCTAATTACATTTTTAATTAATTATCCTATTTAAATAAATTACATTAAGTAATTAATCTTTAATTAAATCACAATTATTAATCACCCTTGATTAATCACATCCAGTAATTAACTACCTTTAATCACTTCATTAAATTAATTATTCCTTAATTAATTTTCTTAATTTATCCCTTGATTAATTTCACAAAGTAATTTAATCCAAATTAGTACCATATTCAAATCATCTTCAATTAATTACATCCAGTAATTACCATTAATTACTTCACTAAGTAATTACACTTCATTTATTACATTAAGTAATTACCTATCAAATCATCCAGTGATTAATTAAAATTAATTAAACTTAATTAATTAACTTAACTAATCAAATTTATTTAATTAATTACCTTAATTAATTAATTCCTTTAATTAATTCATTAAGTAATTATACTTAACTAATTTCACAATTGATTATTAAAATTAATCACATTAATTAATTATTAAATAATCTTAAGTTAATGACCTTCATTAACTATTAACAATTCTTTAATTACTTTTCTTAAGTAATCAAACTTAGATTAATCATGTTACTTACAAATTAATTTATCCTTAATAACCAATTAATTAACCACTAATTATTTAATTAATTTAAGTTTTAATTGTAACTTAATTAATCTTTAATTACTTGATTAATTAATTCTTAATCATTAATTAATATTCTAATCTTTATCCAATTAATGATCCTTAATTACAAATTAATTATTCCTTAAATAATTATTCTTAAACCTTAATTTATTGATTTAAAACCCTTAATTACTTAATTAATCATCCATATCATTAATTAATTAAATTAATTAATCATCCATTTTAATTATCTTAATAATTTAATGAATCTCAAATCCTAATTAATTTTAAGATAAAACTTTATTCTTACTTATGATTGAATTATCATTAACAAAGTATTCAAAACAATTTACCTTTAAATTTACCTTTTAAATTTCATTTTAAATTTAATATTTAAAATGAATACCACTTTAACTTAACAAAGTTAAAACACAATTTAAAAACCCTTAAAATCTCATATTAAAGAATACTGATATCTTATAAAAGAAATGTTAAAAGTGTTTAAACCAAATTCCTTTAAATTCAAATCATTAAAATTTTACTTTAACATTCAAAGTTGTTAAAACATTTAAATTTTATAAAACTTTATTTTATTTCAAACTAGGATTCAAATTTGATTTGAATCTATTCTTAAACATGATCTAAAACCTTGATTAAAATCTACTTTCCAATTTTTAAATTCATTTTAAATTTTAAAACCAGTGACAGGTTTTAAAACCTGTAACAGCATAAGTGACCCGAGAGCAACCTAAAATGCTTCGAGCCAAACTCCTCCTGACTTCGAGCCAAACTCAGAAAAACTCGGGTAAATCATCACAACACTTCGAGTCAACATCAATTAACTCGAGCACCATCCAAAACCAAATTCAGCTTCACTAGAACAACAGTGCACCGTGCAAATGCACGGTGCCGTTGATCATCTCAGATCATCAACGATGATCTTCCCATACCAATCATCATCCAAACACCCCAATACGATCATCAGATCGTACCTCTAATCTCAAATCGAATTCGAGATGACACATTCAAACCTGGAACAGTCTGAACAACACACCCAATCCTGGAAAACTGCCTCGACCACGAAGCTCCGACCACCAGAAGATCTGCTACACCGGCCAAGTCTTCGACAATGCCCAAGCTTCCATCCCCTCGAGTTTGGTTGAACTCGATCAACCAGGGCAGGCGAACCATTCAAAACATTAGACTTAGCTAAAACTAGGGTTAGAAACTGAAATAAACTACCTCTACCTCCACAATGATCTAATCCTCTTCCTGACAATTTTCCTCTAATCTCCGATCACTCTTCCACCTCCAGGAAGAACCCCGACCTCCACAATCAAGTAGATCACCAGGAAATTCCCAATTTCCTTTTTTTTGATGAACTAGACCTGCTCATTCAAAACTTAACTAAAAGAACAGAGCATCAAATTGAAAAGCCTTTGATACTTTAAAACTGGAAAATGCTTTGAATGTTGCTAGCTGAAACTCCTTTGATCTTCATGTTTGTTGAGTTGAATTTTAGTTTCAGTTGTAATATATTTGTGTCTATTTATTTTTCTTTGGAAAGCTAAGTCTTTTTGTAAATGAAAATGAAATAAGCAAGATATAGAGAAAAGAGTTTTACAGGATTGTTTATTTTACAGGTACAAGATTTTATAAGTTTGGTCAGAGATTTTTCTTCATTTCTGGAGGTTGATATGATCTTACTAGTGTACTAGAGATGATAGCAATTAATGAAGTTGTCCCTTATGTCTACATATACTTATATTTCTTTATTTCATGTGTACTTATATGATAGTTTTCTTTATTTTCCTTTGCCTAGCATATCTACAAGTATTTCTCGGAACTAACAAATGTGTTCACTTATGTCTATATAACCATATCTTCGATTTCTAAATTAAATACTTATTTTTGTTTCTTTTAAAACTTAAACCACCAAACACTTCATTTACAATTATTTATTTTTATACTTATAAATTACTTTTTAAAGAAAATAAAATAAAACTATTTATATATATATACAAATAAAAGCTTATACAAATATCTTTAAAATCCAAAACATTTTAAATATCTACCCTTTTTAATTTCAGGACTTTTAAATTCAAAATAAATCCTAAAATCCAATTTTAAAATCAAGTTATATATATACATATATAGCAACATATTTAATTCGAAAATAACACTTCTATTTTAAAATCTATTTATATTTATATATAAAACAATACATAAATAATGTTATTTGAAAATAATAATTTTTCAAATTTAAATAATTTATAAAAGAGATTATAAATTCCTATTAATATTAAATGAACTAATATATCATATTTATTAAACAATATTTTAAAACAAACCTTTTTATTAATCTTAAGCTTAAGCTAAGATATAATTTAATCAATTAAACATTTATCTTAAATATTTTAAAACCATATATTTTAAATTAAATCATAATCTCCAAATTACCAAAATATATTAGAATCTGAAAACAAGATTTATTTATTTATTAAATTCAAACCAAAGATTTCTATTTACAATATATACCAATATATACACATTATAAATAGAAAACAATTTATTAGCTTTCAAAAAGATAAAATCACCAAATTAAATATCTATTAAAAGAAGATTATTAGATCAATTCAAGTTTATCAACAAAAATTATCAAATCAATTTAAATTTCAGTACAAATTATTAAATTGATATTGCCAAAAATTCCGGGATATCACATTCCTTCCCCCTTAAAAGAATTTCGTCCCTGAAATTTAAAACAAAGGTAATTTAATAATCTCATTAAATTTAATTTTAAAAACACAAGCATATATTAATCATATGCTAACAACCATAGCAACCAACTCATCTAATCAAACAAATCTAACTATCTAGACAAAATCAGGATAGGACTATCTAGAGTTTCCCAAATATAAACACCGGGATACTCGCTCTATAGAACCCAAGCAAAACTATACTACTAAGCTACAGAGCTCCTACTCATCTAGATCTACAAAACTAGACAGGATATCAGACTATAGACAAGTCTGACTCAACAACCAAACCTTCATCGACTGCTGGTTCCAAAACCAGAGATGGATTATACACATACTCCCTCATAGATACGTGAAACACATCGAATCCCAGTTATCCAACTGGCAATTCACTCCAGAAGACCAAACAATTACCCTCACCAGAACATAGAGAAAATCTAAAATACCACGGAGCTAGCTTCCCAATCTTACCAAATTATATAGCTCCTTTGGTCGGAGAAAACTTAAAATCAAATCCCCGACTTCAAAATCCAAATTCCTCCGTCTCTTATCCACCAAACTCTTCTTGCGATCCAGGGCTGCCTCCATCCCTACTGATCAGCTCAACCTTCGCTGATGCCTCACAAAACAACTTGGACCAAAACAATCAAGGACACAACCTCTACTATCATCAGTGGATAACAACTTCTCCTTTCCGGAAAAGAAAAACAGATTCACTCCCAACTACTTCCGCTGCACAACTCTGATCTGGAGTAGATGAAAATGCCGATGATACACACGAGCACAAACTGGACAACACATCCTAGAAATATGGTTCAACAAATCCATAAAGAGAAAATTCAGAAATTCCATGATATCCTGATCTGCTTCACCAAAAAAAACTCTCTCTAGGAACCCTCCTTCAACTAGCTGGACCATCGGTACCACTCCTGGAATCCTAGTCGATATGAAAACTCAATCTCAGATGCTAAGGCAAACCACTAACCTCTTCAAAGACATCCTGAAAGATCTCTGACAAACCAAGAGAACACTCAACTATCGCAAGTCACTTTTTCGATCAACTCAATCTAATATCCAAAGAAAACTGTTCTCTCTTTACCAATCAGAATAGCTTAAGCCTATCTAGCCAATCCATCGAAGAAATGGATCCACATAGCTGCTGCTTCTGAACTTCACCTCTAGAAAACTGCTGACAGATGACCTCCTTAACTACACACAGAACAATTTGAGCTGCGATGCTGCCACTGATGCCAAAGACTTCCTAATCCAAAACTCCTCGAGAAACTCAGGCCTCAAAGCCAAAGACAAACACCCAGCTGAACTCAGGCTCAACACCGAAGCAGACACACTTCCTTATCCAAAGCCCCTTAAGAAACATCTTCGGAAACAACCCAAAGCCACTGCATCTCATCACACAACTACTACTTCCTGAGTTACTAAGATACCATCACTAGCTTCTGCTCAACTGTCAGAATCCAAATTCTACTCATCCAAACTTGCACTTCAAAAATGGACTCCCAACCCTAACAGATTTCCTTCAGAGATTGGTGAAATCCTTACACCACAACAAAAATTCACTCGAGACAGTATTGGGTCTATAGTCTCGGCAGATACACTTCCAACCTCAACAAACTCCAACCATTGGTAGTCGTGTTACACACACCACTACCCTATCTACCTTTATAACTTGTATTGGAAAACCCGAACAGGTAACCCAACAGATAGGTAGAAATAAATATATATATATATATATATATATCAAATTTACAAATACACTCTCTCAAAAAGGATAGAAATCACTCCAAAGCCTAGGTATTCACTCAACTTATGCTCTAATACCAACTGTGACGACCCAACTTTCTATCACCAAAAAGTCGTATCATCTTGAAGAAAGAAAGGGATAGAAAGGAGAAAAGATAGAGAAGAAAGAAGAAACAACATCAGAATCTCAACAGCAGAACGAATAAATTATATTAATCACATAAGTATTACATAATATACAACATAAATCAGAGTTACACAGATTATACATCTCATACTAGACAGTTATAAACACCTGTCTAGTTATTACAACTCAATACAATACAGAGATCAATATAGAGATCCATACAGCGTAACTACTATATATATATATATATCTACAACGTTGAAGCCTCCTGCTCCATTGCTCCTCCACAATTCGTCAAAGCTAACCTGAATCCCTTGGCTACTCATAAAATTTGAGTACCCGAGAGTTTAAGAAAAACAGAAATAAACTCCAGGTCAGACATGGGTCTGGTGTGAGTAACAGGTTAAAGTTGCTTAACTTTTAAAACCTTTGAAAACAAAGGTATCACGTAAGACTTCCCACACATAAACACGGGTAAGTTTTTACCTTACGCTAACCAAAACATTTTTAGGAAATCCAGTTATATTATAATAGGTCTAGGGTTTTCAAGTAAATAAGAAATAGCTGAAATTGTTACATGATTAAATTCCAGCATACTAGCCAACAAAGTGGGTAATACAATCAAATCCGATATCACTTATTGGAGATTGGATTCCATACAATGGCAGGGCTACTAGGGTTCCGCCCGTCACAGTATGGGGCCTAGATCATCGTACCGAGGATCCACCCTAAATGCCTTGCAAGACAAGGCCGGAACCATCCCTTACTGGACAATCCCGAACAAGACAACCCCGGCAGTTGGAGCTCAAAACTTCCCACACACCCGAATAAAAAGGGACATCTAGACACGGGAAAATCTCGTCCTACTTGGGTGCTACCCACTTAGCCTTGCTGCACCTCCCCTGTTTTAGCCATTCCCGGTTGATGAGGCTTGAGGCTAAGACTACCTTTAGAGAACACATCTCTTAGAATGCTCATCGTCCACCTGACGATGTTCTGAAAGCATTCAATCCATACAAGTTCGTTCCGGGTTCGAACGAAACCGAAGGCATTATCTCGTTACACTCATTTTGGAATCACCCTCAGAGTTAACGACAATAACCCTTGCACTCTGAATCTTCATCTTCACTTAAGATACATGACCTATCGTTAATTTGGATCGATGTGGTTTTCGGATATCCAAATTTGGAAACCCGATCCCGGTCTTATCGAAATCCAAAACGTATCTTGTAAGGCCAAGTTGTTTTAAAGATTAAAACAATTCAATTCATTATCCATATACACATAGATAGATAATTCACAATATCATAGATAGATAATTCACATTATCATCACAAATAGATAATTCACTTTATCATCATAAATAGATAATCCGTATTATCATCACACTTCAACCAAAGCATCCATACCACACAACATTGCTTATCTCATATCTGAGATTTAAAACTATTTAAGGAAATCAATATCATCCATCATACATAAGCAAGGATTATTAATCACACCATTTATAATTAATTTAAAATTAATTAAATTAATTACCTTATCTCTAATTAATTTAAAGTAAATTAAATTAATTACTTCATTCTATTAATCCTGCTTACTTAACCATTAATTAATTATAAATCAATTAATTAATCATTCTCTAATTTTCATATTAATTAATCACCCTTGATTAATTATCCTTTAATTACATTCAAGTAATTATCCTTCAATTAATTTCACAAATTAATTATCCTTAACCAAATACAGTAATTAATCTTTAATTACTTCGTTAATTAATTAACTATAATTAATTACATTAATCCTTAATTAATTACATTAATTAATTACTCAAAATCACTTATTATTGATTAATTAGTCTTAACTAGTCAAACCTTAATTACATCATTAATTATATAAATTAACTCCGACCACTAGAAGATCTGCTACTCCGGCCAAGTCTTCGACAATGCCCAAGCTTCCATCCCCTCGAGTTTAGTTGAACTCGATCAACCAGGGCAGGCGAACCATTCAAAACATCAGACTTAGCTAAAACTAGGGTTACAAACTGAAATCAACTACCGCTACCTCCACAATGATCTAATCCTCTTCCTGACAATTTTCCTCTAATCTCCGATCACTCTTCCACCTCCAGGAAGAACCCCGACCTCCACAATCAAGTAGATCACCAGGAAATTCCCAATTTCCTATTTTTTGATGAACTAGAACTGCTCATTCAAAACTTAACTAAAAATTATGATTTTTGTTTTAAAAATCATGTATTAGTTTAGGTATTCGATTTATAATCCTGAAATAATGAATTACCAAGTCTGGATTTTGACTTATATTCAATTTGCTCAGTCATTTTGTTTTCCAGAGACATTCATGTTTTAATTTAACTTAATTAAAATTTTAAACATTAGTCTATGATTAAATAAACAAATTTTGTTTATAATCTAAATCCTAACAGAAACTATATCAAGGAAAAATGGATTTTGTTTTAAAAATTCTAGCTCTGAAACTAGGCACTGTCAATACACAGATACAACAGCCATATACCCATTCACACATTCATATATATCTACCCAGATATGCAGTTATAAATATATACACAAACATATTTATTTCCAGATACGAACATGCAACAGAATTATTATTCTTAAGCTTTTTAGAAAAAAATGTTACTCACCAGAAAGAAGATGAAGAACAGAGCATCAAATTGAAAAGCCTTTGATACTTTAAAACTGGAAAATGCTTTGAAAGTTGCTAGCGGAAACTCCTTTGATCTTCATGTTTGTTGAGTTGAATTTTAGCTTCAGTTGTAATATATTTGTGTCTATTTATTTTTCTCTTGAAAGCTAAGTCATTTTGTAAACGAAAATGAAATAAGCAAGATATAGAGAAAAGAGTTTTATAGGATTGTTTATTTTACAGGTACAAGATTTTATTAGTTTGGTCAGAGATTTTTCTTCATTCCTGGAGGCTGATATGATCTTACTAGTGTACTAGAGATGATAGTAATTAATGAAGTTGTCCCTTATGTCTACATATACTTATCTTTCTTTATTTCATGTGTACTTATATGATAGTTTTCTTTATTTTCCTTTGCCTAGCATATCTGTGAGAAATGCAGATTAAGGACCTTAAGGCTAGAATTAACACTAGAGGGGGGGTGAATAGTGTTTTAAGTAATTTGTTAATCTTTTTGAGTTTATCTTACTTTGTTAACAATGTATACACTAATCAGACACAGATATGAACACATAATCAAACACAGATACAAATATAAAGTAAAAGCAGTAAAGGAAAGAACACACCAGATTTTATACTGTTTCGGAGTTACCCTACATCCAGTCCCGCAACACAAGTACGAATTTCCTTTCAAAAACAATTCTTACAAATACAACCCTCGGTTTCAAGGCTATGAGGTACACCCTCCAGAATCAGAATCCTCTGGGTAGAGATACTTGATTTCCGGGTCAACAAGTTCACCCAATTGATTTCCAGGGCTACAATCACACCGTTTTCCTTTTGATTGATTTCCAAGGCTACAATCGCACCATTTCTCGCTAATATATTACAAAGAAGTCTACAACTCTGAATAGCTCTGAGAACCTTATAGAGATAGTCATGGAGAATCACACTAGAAGTAATCGTGTATGATTCGATGTTGATTTCGGCAGAGTAATGGTATAAATTTGTATTAAAAAATGTGGAAGAAGAAGGGAGTGAAAACCAAAAAAAAGTGATTAAAAATTCGTTGAAACTGACCCCTATTTATAGAAGAACAATAGCCATGACCATTCATGAAGAGTTATGGCGAATAGACACTTCTTTTGAAATTTGAATTTTGAATCCAACTGACCCTATGTCGACATGGGGTACTTGGGAATGTCGACATCCCAAAGGGATTTTTGGTGTTTTGATTTTCTTTGAAAATATCCTCTATCTTATATTAAAATTATTTTAAACTTTATAAATATACTTAACTATAGTTAAAATACATAAGTAAATATAAAGAACAATATATACATAATTTAACTATAATTTTATATTTAAATCTATGTATAAATATTTAAAAGTTAAATATATTATTTGAAGATAGTTTAAAATCAAGAGTAATTTGTCTTTGAAATTAAAGATGTTTTTGAGGCTAAAATTATTTATAATCAGGATAGAGAGTTTTGAATCTTTTAAAAGGAAAGTTTTGAAATCATTTTGAAAACAAGATAATTTTGTAAAATCATTTGAATTAAAATTAGTGGATACAAAACAATGTCCCACTAGATTTTCGTAGGTTCCATCCTACTTAGGGTTACATCCCTTTAACGGGCTCGAAGTGGATTCCATTCCATGAATAAATTGGATATTAAGATGCTAGTGCTTTTCTATGAGTTTTAACAAATATTCCAAATAAAACAAACTTAATCTTGAAATCTTGAACTCTAAAAAATCTTGATACTCATGAGTCTTCTATCTCTATATCTTGAATCTCTATACTGTACAGTTTTCATTCTTGATACCTGCATGGTTAGCTCTTGCATATACATATATATCTAAACTTGTAATGTTAGTATTTATATTTTATAATCTATTCTAAGGTTGTTGTCATCAAAACCATCATCTCAACATCTCATGGACTAACTATCTCCCCCTTTTTGATGATGACAACCTTTGTTTATAGAATATTCCTTCTATCCTAATAACTCCCCCTAAAACTAACAACTCCCCCTTAATCTATGCCTAACTATCCTATTTTATATTTCTCCCCCTTTGTCATCAACAAAAACCATCCTAAAACCATAAAACTATAAAACTCCCCCTTAAACTAATACTATACAACATGTGATGATAATGATATTGTTATCATAAATAATCAACACTTAACTCTTAAAACTAGAACTTAATCCTAAATTACTAACTATCCTAACTAAGAATCTATGATAATGCTTATAATAGTTAGAAATCAAATATAAGAACATAAATTATTTATTAAGTATATTTCAACACACTCATCAAAACCAATCATGTCAGACAAGTCAAACAAATCAATCAAGTCAAACAAGTCAAACAAGTCAATCAAGTCAAACAAGTCAATCAAGTCAATCAAGTCAATCAAGTCAAACAAGTTAATCAAAACATCAAAAACTAATAATCCTATATTATAAGACAATACTACAAACTCCCCCTTAATAAAATACACTCGTTACGTATACATGTATGCAATATGTAGTTTGTAATGCAGTATGAAATGTATAACATATGCAATGTAGCATGAGATAATATGCAAAATGAAGTGCAACTTGTGATGCAAATGATTATGATATGCATTGTAATTTATGATGTAATATGCAATGAAATGTGATATGAAATATGATGCATAATGATATGTAATAAAATGATAATGAAGTAAAATAATTTGCAGACTATAAGGTAAACATGAGTGATAAATAATATCTAATTGGCAAGCATATATATATATATATATGTGTGTGTGTGTGTGTCTATATATGTATGTATACATATATCAAACTATTTATTATACTTCAACCAAACAAAGGTAAAACACACCAATTACTAAACCTAAGTTAAGGAAACTAATGAATGGGACAGAAAGAGTTGTAAAGTAAGAGTTTAAAGGTAATAAATGGTATTAAAACTATAACATATTCATGAAAGGTAGTAATCAAACTCAAGATCAAAATTAAATTGTTAAGAAATATGGACCTAAACTATATATATATATATATATATATATATATGATCAAATACAAAAAATTAATAGCCTACTTAAATAACTATTTTAACTTGGTTGTTTTTATTTTATTTTTATTTTTAATAATCCAAACTTCCATGTTTATAAAATACTTAACTTACTAATTAAAACCTTTATATTAAATTTTTATTGACTAAAATATTTAGAAACATGTTTAAACATCCTTTTTTTAAAAATTCATAATGAAATATTAAAAATAACAAAGATTAAAAAACTAAAATAAACATGTGTTATATTAAGGCCTCTTTCATTTAAATTTTAATTAATTACTAAAGAATATCTAAACATTAATTTTAAATATTCTAATATAAGTTAGAAAATAATTTCTAAAAAGTAGTTAGTTTATAATTTAAAGTTTTAAGTAGAAAAGACAGCATTTACAGAATGCTATAAAAAGTTTTTGCATTAATATATATATACAAAGCATTATAAAATAGAAACTGCGTTATTTACCAAATGTTGTGAAAAGTTTCAGAAACACTACAGCGTTTCAAAGCACAGAAATGCTATAAAAACGTATTTGCAGCGTAACAAAAGCAAAGACAGCATTTCAGAAATGCTGTCTAAAGTTCTGGGCAAAAATGGTGATTTTTGACCCAATTTTTATAGTAGTTAATATAATTAAAGTACAAAAAAAAATAAAAAATAATGAGAATACATGTGTAAAGATACTTGGCATTATGCATGAAAAAATGGTTTTATTAAAATGTATGTCACTATCTACTTATATGATAAGTATCATGTGATGTGATGCAATCTTATTAATTGAAGAAATCTATAAATAAAGCCTTGTTCTAACATTCTAAATTCCTTTTATTAATTTCTTAAAAATATAAAATTAGTATCTTAAAAGAAATATAGTACGAGAAATAAAAACAACATTAGATAAGTTAAAATTATGAATGAACGTATGCTTTCTTTCTTAATATAGTTGTAATAAATTAGCTGTAAGATTTTATTCGAAAGAAAACACATTTTAAAATTTTTTTAAAACATTAGACTTGTATATTGATATTTATACTATGGTGTGTCGATATATGAACCAAAATATCAAAACTTATAAAAGTGATAAATTTCTATACCTAACTAATTGCATAGATATATATTTCTAAATGCAACAATAAAGATGAAATAATAGTAAAGCGTACCAATTTTTGCATTCCATCTTTCTAACTTTGTCGTTCCTCCATTGTCGTGATCCACACATTTATATCTTTTTGAATTTGACGACGAAATCTGTTCTATTGCGACAGGCTCGGTTTTCTGATCAGTGTAGTATATTCATTTGCTGAATTTGAAGACCATATGAGAAAGATACAGATGATTTAGTAGATCGACTAACTTGGCGCCAAAACTTTGAATTAGAATTTTGAATGAATGGACAATTCAACCACTATAAATAGGCCCAACGGTCACCACTTTTCATAAAAATTCCTCCTCTTCATCTTCTTCCCGTTTTTCTATATACTATCAAACTTCTAGAAGACATATCTCCTTCGTTTCTTAACGGAATTGGATGAAACCAGCGGCAAGTCGAAGAGGAAGGCAAGGGCTATGATCTAGTAATAGTTTGGTGTCGAATTTGGATGGTATTGTGATGCAACAGGCCGAACAGTAGAAGAAATGTAGAAGATCCCGTACACCGTTTTTCAGTTTGGATAGCCAACTTCAAACTGTCATATCTCACTCAATTTTGATCGGAATTTGATGATCCACCCATCAAAACGACCGCGAGAACAAGATCTACAATATGAAAATGAGTGGGAACAAAATACACAAATCTCTAGATGCATTTTGAAGAATACCTTTGATAGTTTTGCCTTCTTTTTCTCTTTATTCACCAAAACTTCATTTGACCATAACTTGGTCATTTTTTGACGGATTCACACGAAACCAGTGACATTGTGAAACAGATGGAGAGAAGTATAGTATCAAATCAAGTTGTAGATGAGAACCCAAAGTTTTGAATTGATCTGGTACCCATTTCTTTGTCGATTTCCATTATATATCCATTTGTTCTTCTTGATCGATGAATGATTATCTGGTATCTTTTAACAAGATAACTTTTTAAAGAATCATGTGTCTTTTTAAAATAACTAAATATAATTTTAAACAATAATATCATGATGATTCTATGACATATTCATATGAAAATAGTTTTAATAAAATCTCCAAACATAGCCATTTTAAAAACTTTTTCAAAATTCAGATTATGAAAACTTTGAAAACCTTGCTCTGATACCAAATGTGAGAAATGCGGATTAAGGACCTTAAGGCTAGAATTAACACTAGAGGGGGGTGAATAGTGATTTAAGAATTTTGTTAATCTTTTTGAGTTTATCTTACTTTGTTAACAATGTATACACTAATCAGACACAGATATGAACACATAATCAAACACAGATGCAAATATAAAGTAAAAGCAGTAAAGGAAAGAACACGCCGGATTTTATACTGGTTCAGAGTTACCCTACATCCAGTCCCGCAACACAAGTATGGATTTCCTTTCAAAAACAATTCTTACAAATACAACCCTCGGTTTCAAGGCTACGAGGCACACCCTTCAGAATCACAATTGATTTCCAGGGCTACAATCACACCGTTTTCCTTTTGATTGATTTCCAAGGCTACAATCACACCTTTTCTCTCTAATATATTACAAAGAAGTCTATAACTCTGAATAGCACTGAGAACCTTGTAGAGATAGTGATGGAGAATCACACTAGAAGTAATCGAGTATGATTCGATGTTGATTTCGGCAGAGTAATGCTATAAATTTGTATTAAGAAATGTGGAAGAAGAAGAGGAGAGAAAACCAGAAAAAAGTGATTATAAATTCGTTGAAACTGACCCCTATTTATAGAAGAACAACAGCCATGACCATTCATGAAGAGTTATGGCGAATAGACACTTCTTTTGAAATTTGAATTTTGAAACCAACTAACCGTATGTCGACATGGGGTACTTGGGCATGTCGACATCCCAAAGGGATTTTTGGTATTTTGATTTTCTTTGAAAATATCCTCTATCTGATATTAAAATTATTTTAAACTTTATAAGTATACTTAACTATAGTTAAAATACATAAGTAAATATAAAGAACAATATATACATAATTTAACTATAATTTTATATTTAAATCTAAGTATAAATATTTAAAAGTTAAATATATTATTTGAAGATAGTTTAAAATCAGAAGTAATTTGTCTTTGAAATTAAAGATGTTTTTGAGGCTAAAATTATTTATAATCAGGATAGAGAGTTTTGAATAATTTAAAAGGAAAGTTTTGAAATCATTTTGAAAATAAGATAATTTTGTAAAATCGTTTGAATTAAAATTAGTGGATACAAAACAATGTCCCACTAGATTTTCGTAGGTTCTATCCTACTTAGGGTTCCATCCCTTTAACGGGCTCGAAGTAGATTCCATTCTACGAATAAATTGGATATTAAGATGCCAGTGCTTTTCTACGATTTTTAACAAATATTCCTAATAAAACAAACTTAACCTTGAAATCTTGAACTCTTGATAATCTTGATACTCATGAGTCTTCTATCTCTATATCTTGAATCTCTATACTGTACAGTCTTCATTCTTGATACCTGCATGGTTAGATCCTGCATATACATATATATCTAAACTTGTAATATTAGTATTTATATTTTATAATATATTCTAAGGTTGTTGTCATCAAAACCATCATCTCATCATCTCATGGACTAACAATACAAGTATTTCCCAGAACTAACAAATGTGTTCACTTATGTCTATATAACCATATCTTCTATTTCTAAATTAAATACTTATTTTTGTTTCTTTTAAAACTTAAACCACCAAACACTTCATTTACAATTATTTATTTTTATACTTATAAATTACTTTTTAGAAAAAATAAAATAAAACTATTTATAAATATACAAATAAAAGCTTATACAAATATTTTTAAAATCCAAAACATTTTAAATATCCACCCCTTTTAATTTCAAGACTTTTAAATTCAAAATAAATCCTAAAATCCAATTTTAAAATCAAGTTATATATATACATATATAACAACATATTTAATTTGAAAATAACACTTCTATTTTAAAATCTATTTATATTTATATATAAAACAATACATAAATAATGTTATTTGAAAATAATAATTTGTCAAATTTAAATAATTTATAAAAGAGATTATAAATTCCTATTATTATTAAATGAACTAATATATCATATTTATTAAACAATATTTTAAAACAAACCTTTTAATTAATCTTAAGCTTAAGCTAAGATATAATTTAATCAATTAAACATTTATCTTAAATATTTTAAAACCATATATTTTAAATTAAATCGTAATCTCCAAATTACCAAAATATATTAGAATTTGAAAACAAGATTTATTTATTTATTAAATTCAAACCAAAGATTTCTATTTACAATATATACCAATATATACACATTATAAATAGAAAACAATTTATTAGCTTTCAAAAAGATAAAATCACCAAATTAAATATCTATTAAAAGAAGATTATTAAATCAATTCAAATTTATCAACAAAAATTATCAAATCAATTTAAATTTCAGTACAGATTATTAAATTGATATTGCCAAAAATTCCGGGATATCACAGCTGCCCAGCATCAACACCATCAAACTATCGACTTAGCCCTGACATCGAGGATAAACCCACATCTCCAATCTCGTACTCGCTTCCACCACCGATTCCCCAACTTCCCCAACGACTCCAGATCGCGATGGGAAAACGCGAGCGCCCCTTCCTCGACCATCGTACTGACGTGTGGCTGCGATGACCACCACACTAGCTGCCTTCCCTTCACAATGCCACCAATGCAATATTGTTCGAGCGCCAGCTCTCTATTTTTTCTTCTATGAAACGTGATTTCATTTTTACGGAAAAGAAGAAGGGAACGCGGCTTTGAATTCTCTTTTTTTTTCGAGCTCATGTTGATTTTGAACTGAAGAGCAAAGAAGGCACGTTTGCGATTTAAACTGGGAAGAAGGAAGAGGGATTTTCGATTTTATTTTCGTTTCGATTGAACTGATTTGAGGAAGGAGGGACGTGATTTTTGAATTAAGATGAAAGGTTGCGTGAAGGAGGCCAGCTACAGTAGCTCTGAAGTGAAGGAAAAAGTGTTGATGTGAAAATATAGGTCAAGTCAACATATAATTATTTTATTCAAATTTTAATACGTCTCGATCTACGCAACTCAAAATTTCGAATCCCTATAGAGGTGTGACGCTAGGCATTCATAATGTTATACCCCTATTACGAATGAAATGGAAAAGGTTTTGAGTCCTAATATGATTGTATGTAGAAGATAGCTTTTTGGACCTAATTATTATATTGAATTTTCGATAAAAATTTCAACACGTTTCTATCCCGTACGATCAAATGATAACTCCAAACACTACGAAATTTGGAATCCGATAATAATACATTATTACGGACCCAATGGAACTAGTTTCGTCGAATTCCAAGACTATGCCCTGGATTGCTAATTTAATATGTCGATTAAATCGATGATTTCGAAAATTTTGAAATCGCTTAAATTTTATGTTTTAAACTCTTACTAACTAAATTATAAACTCAAACCCAATATTTAAACCATTTTAGATATTCAAAATTAACCGTCAAAGAATCCGGGTCGTTACAATCTTCCCCCTTAAAAGAATTTCGTCCCCGAAATTGCTAAGGCGGGAAAAATGCTCTAACCCCATTACTTATTAAAACCGTACTTAGTTAAAACTCGATATTCACTTTTCTAGTCTTTTAGTTTCACCCAAACAATTGGTTTTCAATTCTAATTCCAGAACCCTTATTTCAATTTCAATTTGAAATCAATTTGTCTTTAACAAAAAAATTTCCAAAAATTTTCAATAAAATTTCTAACACCCTAAATTTCCGAATTTTTTTTGCATAGTCTACTTTGTACGGAGGATCTTTTGTAATATAACAAGAGAGATAAATATATATACATCGACCCGCATGGTCGGAAAACAATATATATATATATATATCAATATTTATAATTTGCGGTATTTAATCCGAAAATGTACCTTTTTAGTGTTTTTAAGCATTATTAAGCAAGCATTTACTTCATATGCAATTTTACGACCAAAATCAAGCAAATCAGCTCCTTATACCTGTACTTACTCAATTTTAAACACGTAAGTACCAAAACATGAAATTTAATAACATTCCATTCATTTAAATAGTTAAACACAATATTTCCTAACCAAATATGTTAACATGTATTTATAAGCAATAACAAGGTTTCAATACTAATTTAATTACTTTACATTGATTCATATACCATTTCATTCAATTCATATTCAAATTAAAATTGGTTCCATTTCACTCGACAACGTTCCAAACACCTTCAATCCATATCCAATTTACATCTTATTCTTTCATTCGCTTTTCATTTTGGATTCACTAAGTTTTGTTCACTTTACTTTCTAACAAACGACAATTCCATGCCATGTTAATTTATGTATGAATCGTTTCATAAAATATTACTTAAGTTTATAAATATTTTATCAACAGCTTATGCTTATTTCCATGGATGCACTCATTCAACCATGGATGTTTCCGCCTATGCATGCGTATATACATGCATAAAAACACTATCGCCTCAAAGTAAATATAACTCCACCACTGCCTATCTCATGCACGCAATCATATGTGTCCACTAACACTCACATAAATAAATGTAAATTTATTTCATTCATCAAAATAATTAGGCTCATGTATGTAAGAATAGACATATAACACTGCTGAATACTTAAGCAACATAAAAACCAAACTTGTAAATATACTCATTCATTATTAAACAAGGCATGTAATGTTGTTCCATAAAATACTAATCAAACTGGTAAGGGCAAAAATATTGAAGCACACAGCAAGGCAAAAATAAAATACATCCACACATGAATATATATGTTTATAAACTCATGCACGGACCAAACACTTTTTTTTTCTTAGTAATATTATCAGCCACAGTATTTACTTAAAGTATATTCGTTATTATGTCTCATTCACATGCATTTATTGAAGTATATTTATTATGTAACCTTGTTTTAGTTTATATTATATTAAACATTTACATGCTTCATGTATTAGACATCACATTAAAATAGTGCATGGCTGCTAGTGTCAATTTCTATAACCACCCACAACCCTCACATACCCAGAACAACACACGCATGCACATACGCATTATCATGCACACAACTACGCATACAAATAGCAGTTTACAGGTAGGTGCATAATTTTAGTGGCTACCAAATATATATGCATGCAAGCAAATAAAAAAAAGCTACTACCAAATGAAGCAACAAAGAGAATTACTTATAGGAGATAAACAGATAGCACTTCACATTTCAATTAAATTTTATTTAACTTTCCTTATGTTAAATTTAAAATCATACAATTCATTTTTCCTATCTCAAGTACACTTCATTCCATACTATTCTAATTATAAGTTCAAAGACTTATTCCTTCTGGTTTCACAAGTCATTCAAATGAATATTCCATAATTTACGCTAAATTAATTTTCATTTAATTAATTCACATTCATTAATTCTTTTCATTACCACAATCACTTTGCTTAAGTTAACTCTTATTTCATTAATGCACTTCATTGATTCAATTCAAACCCAAATCAGCTTTATTTTTAAAAATTATTTTCTTTAACTTAAGTTGAATTCCATTTAATTTTATATCTCAATCCCAATCGATACCGTTTCCAATCAAATTTTATTTAACTTAGCTCAAGTTAAATTTTATTCATTTTAACTTATTCAAGTTAAAATTTATTCCAAAATTCAATTCCCATATTTTTTCTTTAAAATCATTCACCATTTATAAGTTACTTATTTTTTGATATTTCTAGAACATTTAATAAGGATTTAAAATTTTTAAAACGCCCAGTATTTATTTCAAATCACTTTGAAATCATAGATATATATAGCTCTCTTGTTTCAACGAACCATTCCTTTGGAATTTTTAAAATCAACTTGGTTTTTATTCAAAATAAACTCCCTTTGGAATTTTTGAAATAATATTTGTTATCAACAAAAATCTCCCTATCAATTTACTACGGTAGCAATCCGTCACTTAGAAACTCAAAAATGCGGCCGTCCTCACCAGATTTATTTTCAAGCGACTGAAGTGAGTTCGCTGCCTTATCACTTCCAAAATCGATTTAAACAATTTTTATTCAAAAATCTTTTATAAAAAAAATAATGCCATTTTATTTTCACAACACTTCAGAAAATATTTTCCAAACTTTTCAGGATTTTAATCTTCGAACTCTAGTTTGAATCCATTTTTATTTATAATTCATTTGCGTAAATTATTCTTATACAATCCCCTTTTGGTTATATATAACCATTTCAAATTTTATAATCTGGTTTTGATTATAATAATAACAACCAACACATCAATATACTATAATTATTTTAGAAAATTATTTCTTTCATATCAAAATATAATTTGGGTAAAATTATTTCATTTACCCACTTCAAAACCATACTATGTCAGTTTATTGTAACGGCCCAGATTTTTCGATGCTAAATTGTGAATATTTAATGGTTTTAAATATTTAATTTGAATTATAGTAGATTTTGAACATGAAAAATTAGGTTTATTTATAAAATAAATTTAGAATTTAAATATAGCAATTTATTGGATAATTTAAATTATTGAAGTTTAAAATTGAATATTGGTTAAAATAGTGAATCTGGAGTTTTAAGCTTGATAAAACTAATTTAAAGGCTTATAAAATTTATATTAATAATACTGAAGACAATACACTTTTTAAATTGAATTTAAAAAGTGATTTGTTCAGTTTTAAAAATATATCTTTTAATTTAACATTTAAAAATACCCTTCCAAGGCACAGTCTCATAATTCAGCGAAACTTGTTCCATTAGATTCGTAATAGTGTATTATTATCGAATTTCAAATTTCGTAGCTTTTGGAGTTATCCTTTGGCCGTATGTTATATAAACGCGTTGAAATTTATATTGGAAATTCAATATAATAATTGGGTCCAAAAAGCTATCTTCTCCATACGATCGAATTAGGACTCGAAACCTTTTCCATTGCGTTCAGAATAGGGGTATAACATTGTGAACGCCTAGCGTCACGCCTTGATAGGGGTTCGAGATTTTGAGTTGTGTAAATCGAGACGTTTTAAAATTTAAATAATATAAAATATTTATATTTACATTGATTGACTGCATTCACATCAAAGCTTTCTCATTCCTTTCAGAAGAAAACTGTAGCCTTCATCTTACATGCCAACATCAATTCTTGTTCCCCTCCATTCTACTTTTAAAATCACAAGCTCTCCCTCTCTTCTCAGATAAAAATCTACTAATAAAAAAAATGAAAACCATTCATTCAAATTACTCTTCCGATATAAATTATTTTCCTTGCTGTTCGAAATCAAAATCGACATTTTATGAAATAAAAAAAAGGGTGCGGCACACGATCGAATCGCGCGTGGATTGCTGCTAAATACGGCGAGGCGGAGAGAGGTTACTCGCGTAGTCACGAGTCGTTCTCGAGCATGGCAACGCGGCTAGGGCAGCGAAGGGATGGAGCTTGCGATCGATGTTAGGCAGAGTCATGAGGTAGGGTCGCGATGTTAGGGTGCGACGTGGAGGCGGTGGTGGCATGAGATGGAGGTGAGCGTTTGGAAGAGAGGTTGCGCGCAAGGTCAACGATGGCGTGGCGGTGGAGATGGCTGCGTGATGGTGTAGGGTTGTTGATGGTGGGGTGATTGGTTGGATTGGGGATGGAAGTGGTTGTCTCGGCCGAAGTTGAGGATTTCAGTGGATTGGGAAGACTGTGAGTCGAGTAGGTGAATTGTCAAATTTAAATTAAAAATTAAAAATTTAATATGTTAATGATAGTTTAAAATTTATTTCAATTGTTAATAAATTGTATAACTTTTATTTCAAGTCGAAATTGAAATGGACTGCAAATAAAAATCAAAGGTGAGAATTTCTCACTCATTTGGATTACCCTTTTTAAATTTAAATGTTTAAATTTAAAATATTAGATGCTTGATTGATTGATAAATTTATAATTATTTGTAGATGACTATTTATATATATAGTAGTATATATGATAGTATTGGAGTGATGCTCGCACATTATAGCGGATGAGACCCTATGCGCCCAGCATAATAGCGGATGACCCTATATACCGCGATATCCCCCTCAAAGTGGGATTGGTATTTTTAATTATTGCCTAACATCTATGGATGTAGAGAAAAAAGGTTGGAGGGATCCAACTGGATTCCTCAAATATATTAGTATTTTTCATATATGTAAAATGCTGTATTATTATGTGTTGTAAATTATTAAATGTTATAATGGCATGGAAATTAATTTGAGATATATTAAATAACATAAATACTATTCTAAATTTTTAAGGGATGAAAAGGGGACCTTTAATATAAAAATATATATGTTGAAAATTGGATTATTTTAAAGAGATTGATTGAATAAGAAATAATGATTTTTGATTGTATTAAATAATGCGAGAAAGTATTTTTAAATAGAGACTTTAAAATAAATTATCTAAAGGAATTTTTATAGACTGGATTATAAGGTGATATTCGAAAAAAATATAGAAAGAAGTTGAAATCGATATTAAAAGTAGATTGGTAAAAATATAAATGGAATTCATAAGAAATTGAATTTATAAAATGGAATTTATAAATGAGATTATTTTTTAGTGGAACTCAAAAGAGTTATAAAAATTTATAAATGGAGTTTATAAATAAAAGGGAAGTGATATTGGACGATAAGTTTGGAATATACATTTATGGGGAGAATTTATATTGGAATATGGAATTAGGGTAAGAAAAATAGTAGATACTATTTTAAAGTGAAGGTGGTTAAGGAGACCGGAATGTAAGAAATGTGATGAAAATCGAGAGGGGTTATAAATTGAAAATTTGGTTATCCAGATTTAAAAAATATATATTTTTTAACAATAAGTTAAGTTTTAAATTTTAAAAAGGAAATTTTTATTTATTAAACTATGTAATTTTAAAGTTAGTTAATATTGAAATATTTCAGAAGTGATATTTTTAATACTTAATATTTATTTTAATAAAATCCTAAATTTAAAACCTGCTTTGAAAATGATGTTATAAAATGTTGTTTCCAATATTTTAATTAATTATTTGAATATGTCTTAAAAATATATTATTATTATTTTCTTTTAAATACTTATTTTATTTACATATGTATATATATTGAATTTTGAAAGGGTTTTAAAAAAATTATTTATAAATCTTCTCGAGAGTTGGAAAGGGTTATTTAATAGATGGGACTTATAAGAGAATTCTCAAAACGAAGTTTGGGAAAAAGTTAGAAAATTCCGAAGTAGTCAAAGAAAAGTAGGCTTCGAAAAATGAAATAGAATTCATTTAAAGAAGTAGAAGAGAAATTGGGATTATAAGCAAGTATAATTGGTTTTGAAAATATTAAGCGAATTAATTAAGGAATTCCGAAATTTATAGAATTTGTTGTAAACTAGTCAAGGAGTTTACAAATAAAGTTGTAAATGATTTTGAGAAAAGAAAAAGGAAATAAAAGGAGTATTTTGTAAATGTTGAATATAAAATGAAGAGGGGAAATATTCTATGTATTGGGGAAAGATTGGAAATGTTCCGTTAAAAATATAGGTATTTGAAAACTGTTTTTCAAATGTTGAAGAACTGAAAGTAATATCTTATAAAGATATTTTGAAATAAATTTTGGGAGATCTATAATAAGGCCTGATGATTGTTTATGGATTTGTATTGATACTTAAATAACCGACTATCAATTTTGGCCAATTTCATTAATCGTTTCGAAGAGACCAGGATCGGATCCAGTTATCCGAAAATAACTTCGATACGGTTTGAATGTAACGAATGAATACCGCAAAGATGATGAAGATGGTGATTCAGTTTGTCCAGACCCAGGATAACTTATACGGTCGAATGCTATCAGAACATCGTCATTGGAGGATGATGAGCATTCTAAGTAATATTTGTTCTTGACAGGTAGTGCTTAGCCTCGAACCTCATCAACCAGGATGTACTAAAATAGGGGAGATGCAGCAAGGCTAAGTGGGTCGCACCCAAATAGGGTATGTTATTACCTTTCTAGATGTCCTCGGAAACCTATTATTATGGATATGGTTGTGCATGGAAGGAGCGCTCGGTGGTAAGGGTGGGAACACTCGTGGTGATAACATATTCGGTCTATCTAGGTTAGGGGTAGGCCAGCCTTGTGTAGCAGGGGATCTTGCCATGGTCCTCGGTATATTTTTCTAGAGGTGTACAATGGTGGGTGGTACCCCAGTGGCCCAGTCATTCAATGGGATCCATTCTCCAATAAGCGCCGTACGGTTTTGATTGTGCCTAACTATACTGAAACGTGAGATGCAAGCATTTCAGCTTTTTTCTATTTACTTTCCATAGACACTATTATAATATTTGATGATTTTGATAAAAATTGTTTTGGTTATCGTAAGGTAAAAACCCGTCGTGTTTATTTGTGATGTGGACTTACGAGATACCTTTGTTTTCAAAGGATTTTGAAAAGTGAATAATTCAAATTAAGTGTGTTTTCTCATGCTGGTTTCCCAGATTGACTCGGGTGTTATTTTATTGTAATGCTCGGGTCAGACCGAGTATTGCAGATTCATGTTAAATGCTGTGGAGCTCAAAAGATGTAACATCCCACTATTTTGGACCATTCAAATCAACAATAAAACCACACATGTCAGACTTGAATAATTCAAAACAACAGATTGTTAATAAATTTTGAAGCAAATAAAATCAATCACAGAATCACAAACATAGAATATCATAATAACTCGCAACGGAATAAAATAACATAGTAGTTCATGAAGCTACTACAATACATAGTCTCAAAACAAATACATAATACCAGAGTCTGAAAGTAAATACAACTGGAAATCCATATACATAAGTTCACTAATACAAAAGCAAGGGCTGAATGGAAATAACTTAAATAGAAATAGATAGAAATCTAGATAGATAGATAAATCTCCAGCAAATCTCTAGCTCCAAAGATGAATCCAAAGTTGTGACACTTAGGCTGACCCGAGCGTAAAGCAAAACACAAAACACTCGAGTCAGGACATACATACTTATAAAATGTAAATCAACTCAAGCGATCTGCAATAGAAATGCATCAATAACTTAAAGGATGCTTGGGATCACCCATCCTTTAAGGATCCGTTAAACTATCTACCATGTAGTAATATACTCTATTATAATAATGTATAAAGTAAAATAAACTATTTAAAAATAGCGTTAAGGCGTTACCCATATCCCCCTCAACACATTTATAGTGCCAATAGTCTATACAGTACCGTAATACCCCGTAAAATGGGGCTACTAGAGGATAATCCGTAGGTACGACACAAATCAAACTCGTAAAAGGCACGCTAGGGTAGGTGACACAACACAACTAGGCAATGCCAGGGTAGATATACCAATTACACTTCTGGGCTGGTGGTAATGCAGAGCCGCAACAATCGCCCACCTCGAGCCACACTCCCGAATCAAGGGTGCACACCAAATCAATACAATGTAATGGAATGGTATACGATGGAGTGTGTCGGATAGGAGGAGCTACCTCATTGGCCGGTCGATTGCTCCTGTTTTAGCCACCTTATGCTAACTCACGGGAGTTAAATCCGCATAAATATACCTTTAGGATCGTCGCCACTATCCTACTTCATTCTGGAATCTCCACCGCGTACACAGTTGTTAAAGTGGTTTTCGGTATTGGCAGAGAGTATGACAATATCCGATCCCGGTCTCTTTAACAACCCACCGTTATTATAACCCGTGGTTATTTATTTCAAATGGTTAACATTTCAAATAAACATATTTATTTCAAAACCATTAAAATCTGATGTCACTATTCTTTCAAAAATATTATTTATTTTCCAAAGTTGTAACACTTCCAAATCTATTAACTTAGTTATAACACTTCAAAAAATGTAATATTGAGAAACCATAACACTTTTAAAAATATAATATTTAGAAACCATAACACTTTTAAAAGGTAATATTTATATAGTAGCATTTCGAAAATGTTACATTTTTAGAAATAGTACCATTTTAAGAACATAACCTTAAAACCATAGCATTATAGAAATGCTGCAATTTCTCTTATACATTCTACTATAACATATTTAAAACATCATATCTTATATTTGTATCATAGTTATTATATAAGATCTATTTCACTTTACAAACTTATTTACTTAGATATTAATTAAATTATGATTTTAGTTAAATAAAATTTATTACTAAAATATCCAATTAAAACTATATTTTCTCGTATTAGGTAAAAATACATTTTAAACCATTTACTAACTTATAAAATTTTAACTTATAGAAAAATCAGTATATATATATATATATTTAAATCATTTAAATCAAAATTTAAGCTAAAATTTCATAATTTAAAATTCAAAATACTTAAAAAATTCAAAAATTATATACATTTAAAAATTAACCACAGGTTTGTATAATACTTTCTAAACTAGGTCAAGAGATACAGATATGAATCATTTCAATCCGAAATATAAAATTCCGGGTTTGATCATTTCAAACACGCAATCCCAAGTCAAATAAAAATCGCTCAAGCCTATCATTTCAGCTCATAACGATTTTACCATATTCTAAAGTCCATTCGGGTATGTATCATTTCAACCCATAGTGAGGGAACTTGCAGTGTGAGAAACATAATATAAAATAAACAGTATAGCATAACATATCATGTCATGTGATCAAACAGGTATAGCGTTAGGTTATAACATCATATAATATCATATCACAGAAATATATGAAACTATTATCATCATGGCATATCACTATTACAATTCACAAGTCATCGATTCACTAGATTATAAGTACGAAGTCGAGAGTGATAAACTCACCTTCTTTGGCTAGAGATGACAATTCTAGACACAAGATCAAACCCCGAAAACCACGACAAAGCACGAATCAAATTTGAGTGGAAGTAGAGCCAAGATCCAAATCTTGTAAACAAACAAATACAGCATATATAAGCAATTATCTATACATGAAAATATGGATCAAAACAAAGCAAAAATGGTTAGAGAAGACCATGTAGGCTCGACCACTTTGCAAGTAGGCTTGACCACCTTGAAACATGGTTCGACCATGATGTTTTGAGGAACATAAACTCGGCTATGGCAAGTATAGGGTACGGCTATGGGTAGATGAAGGGGCGGCAAGGCAAAAGGTCAATTGGAAGGCAAAAAGGCAAAGTAAATGGTGGCTATTGGTTCGGCCTAGGCTTCAATGGGTTTGGCCCTATGTGCTAAGGCTTGGGTCAAGTGATGCAATGGTCAAGGCATATGAATTGTCATGGCTAAGGGATGGAGTAGGTCACGGCAAGGCATGGAATGGTGAGGAAGTGATGATGGCCAAGGCATATAGAAGAGGAGTGGATGATGTAGTGGCTCGGCTAGGGTTCGCAAGCATGGGATGGTGGGTTGTGGGTCTAGGAAGTCACGGTCATAGGGGAAGATGGTGGAGATGGGTGATTGTCGAGCATAGGATGGTGATAAGGACGAGGTGTGGTCGGCTATAGGGATGAGCATGTCATGGCCGAACTATGATTGAGGAGAAACAAAAGAAAAAGAATAGATAGAAGAAGAAGAAGATATGAAAACTTACTATAATGTTTTGTTCAGAAAAGTGAAAATGAGAAAGAGAGGAGGAGAGGAAAGTTTTGTACGGCTATAGCAAACAGAAAGACTCCACTTCAATTTGAAAAGGCAAACACATGTGTATTAGGAAATCCTAAGCCCAATAGCAAATCCCAATATCAAAACAAGCTAAATCCCAAACAAAAATCAAGCCCAAACAAAAATGAAAAATGGAAAATAAAAATACTGAAAAATATTTGCTTGTAAAACGCTGAAACTTTGCAGATTTAAAAAGTATAAATCAGAATTTGACAAAACGAAAAGCAGAGAGAATGTTTGAATCAAATTCTGCTTCAAAGAAAAAGAATAAAAATTTAAAATTCAAATTTAAAATTTTCAACCGAAAGTCAAACTTTGACCAAAGTCAAACTTTGGCTCAATATCTAAACTCTCGAGAGCAAAAGGATGGACAATCAAAGATGGACCACAAAGATACCGATGAAGATGTGAAATATGGAATACATTATGCACTCCAGAAAGCTTCTCAGGCAAATCCAGGCGATAAGCTAAAGAACCAACTCTCTCTAAGATGTGGAAAGGACCAATGAACCTAGGAGCAAGCTTCCCTCTCCGACCAAACTGAATCACAATCTGTAAGGGAGAAACCTTAAGGAAAACCTGATCACCAACAGAAAACTCCAAACTCCTCCTACGCCGATCAGCGTACTTCTTCTACCTATCCCGAGCACTCCTCATCTTCCTCTTGATCTCCTCAACTCTCTCAGAAGCCTCCAGAATCATATCAGGACCAAGAACCGAACGATTACCGGATTCAATCTAGCAAGATGGGGATCTACAAGGTCATCCGTAAAGAGCAGCAAACAAAGACATTGCAATACTAGCCTGAATTCAAAAGATGAAATGAGATAGATAAAAGATTAAGATAGAGGATTTGAGATTATACCTGATAACTGTTGTTATAGGTGAATTCAACGAGGTGGAGATGATCTTCCTAAGATCCTCCATAATCAAGAACACAAGCACGAAGAAGATCCTCTAGAATCTGATTCACCCTTTCTGTTTGACCGTCGGTCTGCGGATGGTAAGCAGTGCTCAGATTCATATGAGTACCTAAAGATTCCTAAAAAGCTTTCCAAAACTGGCTGGTAAAGATGGGATCTCGATCACAAACAATACAGACAGGAACATCATGAAGATGGACAATCTCTCTCATGTAAATCTCAGCTAAACTCGAAGTAGAACGGGTAGACCTGACCGGAATGAAATAAGCTGACTTGGTCAATCTATCCACAATAACCCAAATACTCTCATTAACCCTCCTAGTCCTCGGCAATCCATCAATAAAATCCACAGAAACCTGTTCCCATTTCCAATTGGAAACCTCAAGGGGCTGCAATAAACCAGGGGTATTCTAATGATCGGCCTTGACTTGCTGACAAGTCGCACACCTACTAACAAAAATGGAGATATCATGCTTCATACCCTTCCACCAATATAGCTTCTTCATATCCGGATACACCTTCATCACTCCTGGATGAATAGAAAGTCTGGATCGATGATTTTCCCGAAGTAACTCTTGCCTCCATCAATTAACATTCGGGACGCAAATCCGATCGTTAATCCTCAAAATCCCTCTATCATCGATCTAGGCTACACTACCATCCTAACTACTACCACCAACCCTACTACGATCATTCTCCTTCATAAGCCTAATCATCTGATCCTCATCCTGCTTAGCAATGATACGATCCATAAGAGGAGAAGAAGAAAAAACAAGCTGACACAACATCGCCTTCTTCCGACTCAAAGCATCGTCCACAACATTAGCTTTTCCAGGGGTATAGTTGATGTCGAGGTCATAAGAAGCAAGGAACTCAAGCCACCTAGCCTGTCTCTGATTCAAATCCTTCTGGGTGAAAATATATCTCAAAGACTAATGATCCTTAATGTAACGACCCCCTATTTTGGACCATTCAAATCGACAATAATCCACACATGTTAGACTTGAATAATAAAAAATAACAGATTGTAATAAAATTTGGTGCAAATAAAATCATTCACAGAATCACAGATACAGAAATATCAGAATAATTCGCAGCGGAAATAAAATAAATAGTGGTTCATGAATCCACTAAAATACAGAGTCTCAAAACAGATACAAAATACATAGTCTGAAAACAAATACAGTTCTTAAAAAAGTACAGTAGAAATCCAAATACATAAGTCTCTAATACATATGCTGAAATAGAACAACTGAAACTGAAATAGATAGATAACTAGATAAGCAGAAACTCCAGCGATTCCTAGCTCCAGAAAAGTGAAATCGAAAGCTGTGAATACTCAAGCTGACCCGAGCGTAAATAAAACACAAACACTCGAGTCAGGACATACATACTTATACAATGTAAACCAACTCAAGTGAACTGTAATAAAGGTAAAAGTAACTTAAAGAATGCTTGGGATCGCCCATTCTTTAAGGATCCGTTAAACTATCTACTATGTAGTAATATTCGCTATTATAATAATGTCTAATATAAAATAAACAAACTTTTTAATAGCGTCAAGGGGTTACCCATATAGCCCTTAACACGTAATAGTCCCAGTATTCTATCCAGTATTAGCATACTCCCAAAATAGGGGCTATCCTCGATACTCCATAGGCTACGGGAGAAATCACAACCCGTAGTAAAGCTCGATATGGTAGGTAACACGGCACACAAGGCAATGCCAGGGTAGATATACCAATTACGCACACGGATTGATGGAAAGGCATAGCAGCCACTCACAAAGAAATGATTTTGAGGTTGATTTCACTCATTCTAGGGTATTTCTACCATATCTCTAATGAGTTTTTGCTCCATAGGCTAGGGATTGCCTAAAACCAAAGCTCTGATACCAAATGTAACGACCCTCTATTTTGGACCATTCAAATCGACAATAATCCACACATGTCAGACTTGAATAATACAAAATAACATATTGTAATAAAATTTGGTGCAAATAAAATCATTCACAGAATCACAGACACAGAAATATCAGAATAACTCGTAGCGGAAATAAAATAAATAGTGGTTCATGAAGCCACTAAAATAAAAAGTCTCAAAACAGATACAAAATACATAGTCTGAAAACAAATACAGTTCTTAAACACGTACAGTAGAAATCCAAATACATAAGTCTCTAATACATATGCTGAAATAGAACAACTGAAACTGAAATAGATAGATAACTAGATAAGCAGAAACTCCAGCGATTCCTAGCTCCAGAAAAGTGAAATCGAAAGCTGTGAATACTCAAGCTGACCCGAGCGTAAATAAAACACAAACACTCGAGTCAGGACATACATACTTATACAATGTAAACCAACTCAAGTGAACTGTAATAAAGGTAAAAGTAACTTAAAGAATGCTTGGGATTGCCCATTCTTTAAGGATCCGTTAATCTATCTACTATGTAGTAATATTCGCTATTATAATAATGTCTAATATAAAATAAACATACTTTTTAATAGCGTCAAGGGGTTACCCATGTAGCCCTTAACACGTAATAGTCCCAGTAGTCTATCCAGTATTAGCATACTCCCAAAATGGGGGCTATCCTCGATACTCCACAGGCTACGGGAGAAATCACAACTCGTAGTAAAGCTCGATATGGTAGGTGACACGGCATACAAGGCAATGCCATGGTAGATATACCAATTACGCACACGGACTGATGGAAACACATAGCAGCCACTACCGCTCCACCTCGAACAACACTCCCAAATCAAGGGGTGCACCTAAACAATCACAAAGTAATAGAATGGTATCGAAGAAGTGTGTCCGATAAGAGGTGCTACCTCACTGGTCCGAGATCACTCCTGTTTTAGCAACCTTATGCCAACTCACGGGAGTTGGGTCCACGTATATACCTTAGGATCGTCGCCACCATCCTACTTCATTCTAGAAACTCCACCGCGTACACAGTTGTCAAAGTGGTTTTCGGTATCGATAGAGAGTATGTCCATATCTGATCCCGGTCTCTTTAACAACCAATGGTTATTATAACCCATGGTTATAAATTTAAAAAAGTTTATATTTCAAATCAAAATACTTCAATTAAACCATTTAAAAACAAAGTCATTATTCTTTGAAATCAAATATTCAATTCCCAAAAATTTAGCCTTTTCTGAGTTCATTTATTCACTTAAAAACATTAAAAACATTAAATTTCAGCTTTCAGAGCATTTAAAAAGTGCTGCGGTAAGTTATATTTGGAAACAATTCAATTCAGCAAAGACAACATTTAAAAACTACTGTAATAGTTCAGTTTTAAAGGAAAAATAGTTCGATTCAGAAAAGACAGCATTTATAGAACTGCTGTAATAGTTCAGGGTTCAAATTAAAGGTTTAAATTCAATTCAGCAAAGAAAGCGTTTATAAACTGTTGTAAAAGTTCAGTTATATACAAAAATCATATTTCAGCCTACTGCAGCACTTAAAAAGTGCTACAGTAGCCTCTTCACTAGTTTCAGGTTCAATTTTAGTTCCTGCCACAACAGCACTTACCAAGTGCTATCATAGCCTTAGTTCATTTTAGTCTTTAAGTTCATTTATGCAACCACAGCACTTACCAAGTGCTGCAGATTCTACTTAGTTCAGAATTAGTTCATTTCCAGAAATGATAGCATTTCTAAAGTGCTAAAAATTGAATTTCCAGGTTTTAAGTGCAATTCCAGCCATAAATAAACTTCAATTTAAATAATTTAAACTTATAAAAATCATAATTTTTCACATTAAAAATGTTCAATTAAATCCTTTAACTTATGATTTTTATAAAGAAAGATTTTGCAAATAAAATCAAAATTTCCAAAGTTCACTTATATAATTCAAGGGTGTCAATTTCCATTTTCATTTTAAAACAATTTATTTCAACACTTAAATTTAAATCTCCATTTTCCCTCCATTTAAAACTTAATTTTCATTTTTAATTTAATTAACTTAAGTCTCCATTTTTAAAATCAGTCAAATTTCCAATTTTAAGTTACAATTAAAATTACCATTTTCTTATCCATTTATTTTACATTTAAAACATAGAAAACATTTCCACTTTAATAAATCATTTAAAAATTCCATTTATATATATTTTTACATTTTTAAAACATTTAAAATTTTCCAGAAAATATAAAATAACCACGGGTCTATATAATATTTTCTAGCCTAAGTCAAATGATACGGATAATATATCATTTCAATCCGTAGTTTACAAAGAAAATCCAGGTTTTATCATTTCAAACCCGTAATCCCAAGTAAATAAAATTTATTAAAAAGTCGCTCAGGCTTATCATTTCAGCCCATAACGATCTTTCCCTATTCTAAAGTCCGTTCGGGTATGTATCATTTATACCCATAATGATTTGTAATCTACAGGGAACTTGCAGTGTGATATACAGATATACATGAAAAATAACACATATAAATAATTAACAGAATGATATAACATGAATTTTAACAGGTTAACATCATATATAATAAATCACAGGCAGTTTATAACATAATATAGATTTTTCTACACATTCAGTCGTTGTTGTTTCACAACTACATAAGTATGAACGTCGTGTGAGTTTTACTCACCTCTTTTTGCTGAAGATTTCAAAACCAAAAGCACAACAGAAAACCAAGCACGATGACACGACAATGATTTGAGTGGAGAGCGAATCCAAGCTACAACTCTTGTGTACAACCGAAAACAAAAAATCAAACAAAACAATTTCAATACAACTTTAAAATGAAATAACTTTGGAATAAAAGCGAATACGAATACCAAACTTTTTGCCTTGCTTCTCATATACTATGTACGGCCTAAGGGTTGCATAGGGTCAGGTTTTGGTCAGGTTTAGGCTTGGGTTTGGGCTAGCATGGCTCGGCCAAGGTGGTGAACAATGGTGGAGTTATGAACATGTGAAGGTGAAGGGGTTTTCTAGGCAAATAAGTGGAAAAGTGGTCAAACTAAGGCTCGACCATGGATGGTTAGGCTCGGCCAGAGGATCTAGGTGGTAGATCAGGGGCTGGAGTGATGAGGTAGGGTCTGGACAAGGTGGTTGTGGTGGCCAAAGAAGGTGGTGGTGATGGAAAATGGAGTGGTGGTCAACTAGGTGCTCGGCTATGCATTGTTTTGGACATTGTTTGCATTTTTGGTGAAGTTTGGCTTCAAGGTGGGTTCGGCCATGGTCAAACCTGAAGTAGTGGGTGGTGATGATGTCAAGGAGGTGTGGTAGGGGATGCTGGCCGTGGCTATGGTGAGGAGGCCATGCAAATAGAAGAGAAAACAAGGCACAAAAAGTATGAAAAATGGAAGAAAAGTGTAAAAGAGGAGGCCATTACCAAGGAAGTTTGAAGAAGCCGTGAGAAATGAGAAGTGCTGAAGCTTTTTTCACATGAAAAGTAATTGTAATACACGGCTAAGAATTAGAAATGTACGGCCAAAATGTAAATTAATGAGGAGTTTAAGAAATGAAGAGTTTTGAAGGTGAAAGGACTTATGTTTTGCACTTTTTAAAACCTTTGGTATTTCCTTTTCTCTTTGATTTTAAATAAACAAAATAAACTCAGAAATGTTATTTACAACTGAAACAAAGTAGTAGGAAATAAAAATAAATATTTAAATTTAAAAGAAATGGAGAAAGAATTAAAAAATTTGGTTAAAAATTAGAAATAGTGTCCAGAAATTACAGAAAAATTGCCAATGGCTTTGGAAAATTATGTACTTCAGTTTAAAAATATTATAAGACAAAATTTGAAACAAAATGATTTTTAAAACATTTTGAAAGTGAAATAAATAATTAAATTCATAGAAAATATCAAAAGAATGGAAGAAATTGCATAAAAATAGGGAACATAACCTGAAAATTTCAAATAAATTACCATAAATTCTAGAAAAAATTCTACTTCACTATAAAAATAATTCAAAACAAATAAAATAAATTTCAAAAAATATTGGGTTGTTACACTCTCCCCCACTCAAACCTTTTCGTCCTCGAAAAGAACGTAAACTAGGAAATAAGGAAATAAAGGAAACAAGATAGAAACAAAATGGTACCTGGAACAAACAATTCCGGATTCGAACCACGAATGCTTTCCTCTGTCTCCCAAGTACAATCATGATCATCAGTACTCCACTATACTTTGACCAGACAAACAGATTTCCTTCTTAGCTGCTTCGTACCTCTATCGACAATACGAAGTGGCTTCCTCTCAACAGTCATATTAGGCTCAATATCCAAACTATCAAGAGCAGAAGGCTGAACAATAAGAGATGGATCATGTAGATAGCGACGAAGATGAGAAACGTGGAATACATTATGCACTCCAGAGAACTTCTCGGGCAAATCCAGACGATAAGCCAAGGAACCAATTCTTTCCATAATGCGGAAAGGACCAACAAATCTGGGAGAAAGCTTCCCCCTATGACCAAAGCGAATAACATTCCTTAATGGAGAGACCTTAAGGAAAACAAAATCACCTACAACAAAATCTAAACTCCGCCTACGCCTATCAGCATACTTCTTCTGCCTATCCTGAGCAATCCTCATCTTCCTCCTAATCTCCTCAACTCTCTCAGAAGCCTCCAAAATCATATCAGGACCAAGAACCAAAAGATTACCGGATTCAATCCAGCAAGAAGGAGATCTACAAGGTCGTCCGTAAAGAGCAAAAAACGGAGACGTCTTAATACTGGCCTGAATTCAAAGATAGAAATGAGATAGATAAAAGATTAAGATAAGATTAAAACAAAAGATAGAAATTATACCTGATAACTATTATTATAGGTGAATTCGACAAGATGGAGATGATCTTCCCAAGATCCTCCATAATCAAGCACACAAGCACGAAGAAGATCTTCGAGAATCTGATTCACCCTTCCCGTTTGACCGTCGGTCTGTGGATGGTAAGTAGTGCTCATATTCAGATGAGTACCCAAAGAATCCTGAAAGGCTTTCCAAAACCTACTAGTAAAGATATGATCACAATCACAAACAATACCGAGAGGAACACCATGGAGACGAACAATCTCCCTCATGTAAATCTCAGACAAACTAGAAGCAAAACGTTTAGACTTGACCGGAATGAAATGAGCTGATTTGGTCAATCTATCCACAAAAACCCATATACTCTCATTACCCTTCCTAGTCCTCGGTAATCCATCAATGAAATCCACAGAAACTTGTTCCCACTTCCAATTGGGAATCTCAAGAGGCTGCAACAAACCAGGGGTCTTTTGATGATCTGCCTTGACTTGCTGACAAGTCGCACACCTTTTAACAAAAATGGAAATATCTCGCTTCGAACCCTTCCACCAATATAACCTCTTCATATCCTGATACATCTTGGTCACACCTGGATGAATAGAAAGTCTGGACTGATGATTTTCCCGAAGTAACTCCTATCTCAATCCATTAACATTCGGGACACAAATCCTATTATTAATCCTTAAAATACCCTTATCATCTATCTAAGCTCTACTACCATCAGGACTATTACCAAACCTGCTACAAACATTCTCCTTCATCAATCTAAGCATCTCATCCTCATCCTGCATAGCTATGATACGAACCACAAGAGAAGAAGAAACAACAAGCTGACACAACAAAGCCTTCTTCCGACTCAAAGAATCCGCCACAACATTAGTTTTTCCAAGGGTATAGTTGATGTCGAGGTCATAAGAAGCAAGGAACTCTAACCACCTAACTTGTCTCTGGTTCAAATACTTCTGAGAGAAAATGTACTTCAAAGACTGATGATCTGTGAAAAGCTCAAACTTAGCACCCAAAAGATGATGTCTCCACAACTTCAAGGCAAAAACAACAGCAAGCAACTCTAAATCATGGGCAGCATAATTGGCTTCATGGGTCTTCAACTGACGGCTAGCATAAGCAATCACCTGACCATCCTACATCAGAACAGCTCCCAAACCTTCTCGACAAGCATTAGTGTATACCGTTAATCCCTCATTTCCACTTGGAACGGTAAGAACTGGTGCGAAAGTAAGCTTGTACTTCAACTCACTGAATGCAGCCTTACACTCATCACTCCAAATAAACTTAGCATTCTTCCGAGTCAAAGCAGTGAGAGGTGTTGCAATCCGAGCAAAATTCTCAATGAATCTCCGGTAATAACCGATAAGGCCCAGAAAACTACGGATATCAGTAGGAGTCTTAAGAGTTTCCCAATCCTGCACATAATAGGGATAGATAAGGACAACAAGAAAGATAGAATAAATTTACTGAACAAGGAAAGAGAAGGAAAGAAAGACTTACATTGATCGTAACGATCTTGACTGGATCAACAGAAACTCCATTACCAGAAACAATATGCCCGAGGAATCGGACTTCATCCTTCCAGAAATGGCATTTAGAAAATTTAGCCTTCAATTGATGATTTCTAAGAGTTTCAAGTGCAGATTTCAAATGTGACTCATGCTCTTCCTTGGACTTAGAGAAAACAAGGATATCATCAACAAAGACTAGAACAAATTTATTAAGCACATCACGGAAAACACGATTCATCAAATCAACAAAGAAAGCAGGGGAATTAGTCAAACCGAAAGGCATGACTAACCATTCAAAATCCATTCTCAGTACGAAAAGCAGTCTTGGGAATGCTTTCCTCAGCAACTCTGAGCTGGTGAAAACCTGAGGCAAGATCAAGTTGAGAGAAAACAGTAGCACCATAAAGCTGATCAAACATATCATTGATGTGAGGCATTGGATATCTGTTTTTCATAATGAGCTTGTTCAGCTCCCTATAATCAACACACATCCAGAGAGAACCATCAGACTTGGTGACGAAAACCACCGTTGCTCCCCATTCTGAATAGCTAGGTCTGATCAGACCCTTGGAAGATAGATCCTCGATTTGCTTCCCTAACTCAACCTTCTCGCGGGGTGCCATTCTTCTAGGAGGAAGAACTACAGGTCGAGCTCCAGGAATAAGATCAATACGGAAATCAATTTCCCGCATAGGAGGTAAAGCAGTAACTTCACCAAATACATCGGGATAGAGTTTGACTACACGAGTCGACTGAAGATCAACAAGAGAAGAATCCAAAGAATAAATAAAGCTACCAGCACAATCATGAGGCATACAACACTGAATAACCAAAGAATTACCCCGATCATCCTCAAAAGAAACAATTTTGGATTTACAAGAGATACGAGCATCATGATTCCTTAACCAATCATTTCCAAGCAATAAATCAAAAGTATCAAAACCAAGAATGTAGAAATCACCACTAAAGCGATGATCAGAAAGAAGAAGTTTCACTCGTCTACAAATCCTACTAAGGTTCGCGGGACCCCCAATAGGATTAGAAACACATAAAGGAACAAAAGCATACTCAGGAGAAAGGAGATGCTCAAACTTATTACAAATAGCCATAGAAATAAAACTATGCGAAGCTCCAGTATCAAATAAAACACAAACATGATGCTGAAATAAATAAAAGGTGCCTTGAAGCGTGCCTTGATCATCACTAGGAGAAGGAGTAGGTGCAGCAGGAGAAGAAGCAGATGTGACAGCAAAAACACCAGATGGCTTTCCCTTTTGATACAAAGGACAGTCATTCTTAAAATGACCTGGCTGAAGACAAACATGACAAAGATTGTTCCTGGTAACCTGAGGCGGAGGAACAACAGTACTAACTGAAGTAGGGCAACTATTAGCATAGTGTCCCTTCTGGTCACATTTGAAGAAGGTAATGGTGGATAGATCAATAGGGTGCCTCTGAGAAGGAGAAGATGATGAAGATCCCAGACCCGAATTCTTGAGCCAATTCTTCTTCTGCTATTGGAAATTGGGCTTTCTCTTCTTGGAATTTGCAGAGGAAGACTAAGATACATGTGCACCAAAAGCAGCAGGACCCTCGGAAGTAGGGTTCTCATAACGAATAGTCATATCCATAAGCTTAGTAAAAGCGCCATGAACATGTGAAATAAGTCGATCGTAGAACTCTGGGCGAGCTCCAGCTATGAACTTCTCATTTTTCTTAAGCTGAGTGTCGATAAGACCAGGACCAAACTTGGAAAGTTCGTTGAACTTCTGCTCATACTCTGAAAAAGACATGGTACCCTGCTTAAGATCCATGAATTCTCGATAAAGCTGAGATTTCCCGGCTTCGGGCATCCATTTTGCCACAGAAGCCTCCTTGGAAAGAAGATATAAACAAAACTTAAGATAGATTCAAAAGAAAAAGAAAAATGGGGAAAAATTCAAGATAACACAAAGGATACCTGAACTGCTCCCACGAAAGATCACCTTCGTTAGTGTGAGCTGTAATAGACTCCCACCAATCTAAGGCTGACTCTTGCAGTTGCCAAGCTGCTAACTGACGCTTCTTGGCATCAGTAATCTCAAGACTAGTAAGGATCCTCTCTAAACTCAGTAACCATTGCTGGGCTTCGATAATGCTTTCTGAACCGGTGAACTTAGTACCACCGAGCTGGGAGAATTCCTTACAGAGAACAGTAAACCTAACAGGTGCAACAGGTTGAGGAGCTAGGGTAGTACCACGACCCCTACCTCTAGCATTTCCATGATTCATCCTGAAAAAATATCAAGAATGAATTTTAGGACAAAGGTACAGAGAAGACAAAGATAAGGTAAGATAGACAAAATAAGATCACTTGGATGAATATCCTAATGACAGAAAATTCTAACAAGGTAGATACTAAAAGAAGGAAGTTAAGAAAAATTGCTTTTAAAACAAGATAATTTTATATCAAAATAATCTTTGAAAATCATTTAAAACATCAATTAAAAATCATTTTAAAATCATTTTATACTTTGAAAATACGTTCACTCACAAAGAAATGATTTTGAGGTTGATTTCACTCATTCTAGGGTATTTCTACCATATCTCTAATGAGTTTTTGCTCCATAGGCTAGGGATTGCCTAAAACCAAAGCTCTGATACCAAATGTAACGACCCTCTATTTTGGACCATTCAAATCGACAATAATCCACACATGTCAGACTTGAATAATACAAAATAACATATTGTAATAAAATTTGGTGCAAATAAAATCATTCACAGAATCACAGACACAGAAATATCAGAATAACTCGCAGCGGAAATAAAATAAATAGTGGTTCATGAAGCCACTAAAATACAAAGTCTCAAAACAGATACAAAATACATAGTCTGAAAACAAATACAGTTCTTAAACACGTACAGTAGAAATCCAAATACATAAGTCTCTAATACATATGCTGAAATAGAACAACTGAAAATGAAATAGATAGATAACTAGATAAGCAGAAACTCCAGCGATTCCTAGCTCTAGAAAAGTGAAATCGAAAGCTGTGAATACTCAAGCTGACCCGAGCGTAAATAAAACACAAACACTCGAGTCAGGAAATACATACTTATACAATGTAAACCAACTCAAGTGAACTGTAATAAAGGTAAAAGTAACTTAAAGAATGCTTGGGATCGCTCATTCTTTAAGGATCCGTTAAACTATCTACTATGTAGTAATATTCGCTATTATAATAATGTCTAATATAAAATAAACAAACTTTTTAATAGCGTCAAGGGGTTACCCATATAGCCCTTAACACGTAATAGTCCCAGTATTCTATCCAGTATTAGCATACTCCCAAAATGGGGGCTATCCTCGATACTCCATAGGCTACGGGAGAAATCACAAACCGTAGTAAAGCTCGATATGGTAGGTAACACGGCACACAAGGCAATGCCAGGGTAGATATACCAATTACGCACACGGATTGATGGAAAGGCATAGCAGCCACTACTGCTCCACCTCGAACAACACTACCAAATCAAGGGGAGCACCCAAACAATCACAAAGTAATAGAATGGTATCGAAGAAGTGTGTCCGATAAGAGGTGCTACCTCATTGGTCCGAGATCGCTCCTGTTTTAGCCACCTTATGCCAACTCACGGGAGTTGGGTCCACGTATATACCTTAGGATCGTCGCCACCATCCTACTTCATTCTGGAAACTCCACAGCGTACACAGTTGTCAAAGTGGTTTTCGGTATCGACAGAGAGTATGTCCATATCCGATCCTGGTCTCTTTAACAACCAATCGTTATTATAACCCATGGTTATAAATTTAAAACAATTTATATTTCAAATCAAAATACTTCGATTAAACTATTTAAAAACTAAGTCATTATTCTTTTAAATCAAATATTCAATTCCCAAAAATTTAGCCTTTTCTGAGTTCATTTATTCACTTAAAAACATTAAATTTCAGCTTTCACAGCATTTAAAATGTACTATAGTAAGTTATATTTGGAAACAATTCAATTCAGCAAAGACGGCATTTAAAAACTGTTGTAATAGTTCAGTTTTAAAGGAAAAATAGTTCGATTCAGAAAAGACAGCATTTACAGAACTGCTGTAATAGTTCAGGGTTCAAAATAAAAGTTTAAATTCAATTCAGCAAAGACAGCGTTTATAAACTGTTGTAAAAGTTCAGTTATATACAAAAATCATATTTCAGCCTATTGCAGCACTTAAAAATTGCTACAGTAGCCTCTTCATTAGTATCAGGTTCAATTTTAGTTCCTGCCACAACAGCACTTACCAAGTGCTATCATAGCCTTAGTTCATTTTAGTCTTTAAGTTCATTTATGCAACCACAGCACTTACCAAGTGCTGCAGATTCTACTTAGTTGAGAATTAGTTCATTTCCAGAAATGATAGCATTTCTGAAGTGCTATAAATTGAATTTCCAGGTTTTAAGTGCAATTCCAGCCATAAATAAACTTCAATTTAAATCATTTAAACTTATAAAAATATAATTTTTCACATTAAAAATGTTCAATTAAATCCTTTAACTTATGATTTTTATAAAGAAAGATTTTGCAAATAAAATCAAAATTTCCAAAGTTTACTTATATAATTCAAGGGTGTCAATTTCCATTTTCATTTTAAAACAATTTATTTCAACACTTAAATTTAAATCTCCATTTTCCCTCCATTTAAAACTTAATTTTCATTTTTAATTTAATAAACTTAAGTCTCCATTTTTAAAATCAGTCAAATTTCCAATTTTAAGTTACACTTAAAATTACCATTTTCTTATCCATTTATTTTACATTTAAAACATAGAAAACATTGCCACTTTAATAAATCATTTAAAAATTCAATTTATATATATTTTTACATTTTTAAAACATTTAAAATTTTCCAGAAAATATAAAATAACCACGGGTCTATATAATATTTTCTAGCCTAAGTCAAATGATACAGATAATATATCATTTCAATCCGTAGTTTACAAAGAAAATCCGGGTTTTATCATTTCAAACCCGCAATACCAAGTAAATAAAATTTATTAAAAAGTCGCTCAGGCTTATCATTTCAGCCCATAACGATCTTTCCCTATTCTAAAGTCCGTTCGGGTATGTATCATTTATGCCTATAGTGATTTGTAATCTACAGGGAACTTGCAGTGTGATATACAGATATACATGAAAAATAACACATATAAATAATTAACAGAATGATATGACATGAATTTTAACAGGTTAACATCATATATAATAAATCACAGGCAGTTTATAACATAATATAGATTTTTCTACACATTCAGTCATTGTTGTTTCACAACTGCATAAGTATGAACGTCGTGTGAATTTTACTCACCTCTTATTGTTGAAGATTTCAAAACCAAAAGCACAACAGAAAACCAAGCACGATGACACGACAATGATTTGAGTGGAGAGCGAATCCAAGCTACAACTCTTTTGTACAACCCAAAACAAAAAATCAAACAAAATAATTTCAATACAACTTTAAAATGAAATAACTTTGGAATAAAAGCGAATACGAATACCAAACTTTTTGCCTTGCTTCTCTTATACTATGTACGGCCTAGGGGTTGCATAGGGTCAGGTTTTGGTCAAGTTTAGGCTCGGGTTTGGGCTATCATGGCTCGGCCAAGGTGGTGAACAATGGTGGAGTTATGAACATGTGAAGGTGAAGGGGTTTTCTAGGCAAATAAGTGGAAAAGTGGTCAAACTAAGGCTCGACCATGGATGGTTAAGCTCGGCCAGAGGGTCCAGGTGGTAGATCAGGGGCTAGAGTGATGAGGTAGGGTCTGGACAAGGTGGTGGTGGCGGCCAAAGAAGGTGGTGGTGTTGCAAAATGGAGGTGGTCAACTAGGTGCTCGGCTATGCATTGTTTTGGACATTGTTTGCATTTTTGGTGAAGTTTGGCTTCAAGGAGGGTTCGGCTATGGTCTAACCTGAAGTGGTGGGTGGTGATGATGCCAAGGAGGAGTGGTAGGGGATGGTGGCCGTGGCTATGGTGAGGAGGCCATGCAAATAGAAGAGAAAACAAGGCACAAAAAGTATGAAAAATGGAAGAAAAGTGTAAAAGAGGAGGCCATTACCAAGGAAGTTTGAAGAAGCCGTGAGAAATGAGAAGTGCTGAAGCTTTTTTCAAGTGAAAAGTAATTGTAAGACACGGCTTGGAATTAGAAATGTACGGCCAAAATGTAAATTAATGAGGAGTTTAAGAAATGAAGAGTTTTGAAGGTGAAAGGACTTATGTTTTGCACCTTTTAAAATCTTTGGTATTTCCTTTTCTCTTTGATTTTATATAAACAAAATAAACTCAGAAATGTTATTTACAACTGAAACAAAGTAGTAGGAAATAAAAATAAATATTTAAATTTAAAAGAAATGGAAAATGAATTCCAAAATTTGCTTAAAAATTAGAAACAGTGTCTAGAAATTACAGAAAAATAGCCAATGGCTTTGGAAAATTATGTACTTCATTTTAAAAATATTATAAGACAAAATTTGAAATAAAATGATTTTTAAAACATTTTCAAAGTGAAATAAATAATTAAATTCATAGAAAATATCAAAAGAATGGAAGAAATTGCTTAAAAATAGGGAACATAACCTGAAAATTTCAAATAAATTACCATAAATTCTAGAAAAATTTCTACTTCTCTATAAAAATAATTCAAAACAAATAAAATAAATTTCAAAAAATATTGGGTTGTTACTCTTAAAAAGCTCAAACTTAGTTCCCAAAAGCTGATGCCTCCAAAGGTTCAAAGCAAAAACCACGGCAAGCAATTCCGAAACATGAGCAACATAATTGGCTTTATGGGTCTTCAACTGACGACTGGCATAAGCAATAACCTTCCCATCCTGCATCAGAACGGTTCCCAAAACTTCATGACTAGCATCAATGTATATCGTTAATCCCTCATTTCCATTTGGAACGGTAAGAACTAGTGCGAAAGTAAGCTTGTGCTTTAACTCATTGAATGCAGCTTCACACTTATCATTCCATATAAACTTAGCATTCTTACGAGTCAAAGCAGTGAGAGGTGCAACAATCCGAGAAAAATTCTCAATGAATCTTCGATAATAACCGGCAAGGCCCAAAAAGCTACGGATATCAGATGGAGTCCTAGGGATTTCCCAATCCTGAAATAGAATAGGAAAAAATAAGAACTAAAAATAAAGATAGAATGATTAGATTACAAAAGAAAGATGAGAAAAGGTAGACTTACATTGATCGTAGCGATCTTAACTGGATCAGCAGAAACTCCATTACTAGAAACAATATGTCCAAGAAATCGGACTTCATTCTTCCAGAAATGACATTTATAGAATTTAGCTTTTAATTAATGACTCCTAAGAGTCTCCGGAACAGAATTCCAATGGACCTTATGCTCCTCCTCTGACTTAGAGAAGACAAGAATATCATCGACGAATACTAGAACAAACTTATCAAGAACATCTCAGAAAATACGATTCATCAGATCAATAAAGAAAGCTGGGGCATTAGTCAAACCAAAAGACATAACTAACCATTCATAGAAACCATTCCCAGTATGGAAAGCAGTCTCAGGAATACTTTCCTCGGCAACTCTGAGCTGGTGGAAACCTATGGCAAGATCAAGCTGAGAAAAAACGACATCTCCATAAAGCTGATCGAACATATCATTGATACAAGGCATAGGATATATGTTTTTCATAGTAAGCTTGTTCAACTCCCTATAATTAACACACATCCTCAAAGAACCATCAGACTTAGTGACGAAAACCACCGCCACTCCCCATTCGAAATGACTAGGTCTGATCAGAGCCTTGGAGAACAAGTCCTCAATTTGCTTCCTCAACTCAACCTTCTCACGGGATGCCATTCTTCTGGGAGGAAGAACAACAGGTCGAGCTCCAGGAATAAGATCAATATGGAAATCGATTTCCCGCTTAGGAGGTAAAGAAGAGACTTCAACAAAAACATCGGGATAGGGTTTAACCACAGGGGTTGAATTAAGATCACCGGGAGAAGAATCAAAAGAATAAACAGAACTGCCAGCATAATCCTGAGGCATACGGCACTGAATCACCAAAGGATCACCCTTATCACCAACAAGAGAAACAATTCGGGATTTACAAGAGATAACGACTTCATGCTTCTTCAGCCAATCTCCTCCAAGCAATATATCAAAAGCATCAAAACCCAGAACATAGAAATCACCAGAAAAATGATTGCCAGAATAGAAGAGTTTCACTCTTCTACAAATCCTACTAAGGTTCGCGGTACCCCCAATAGGATTAGTAACACACAAAGGTACAGCCGCAAACTCAGGAGAAAGGAGATGTTCAAACTTATCACAAAGATCCACATAAATAAATCTATGGGAAGCTCTAGTATCAAATAAAACACGAACATTAAAATTAAACAGAGAAAAGGTGCCTTGGAGAGTACCTTAGGTATCACTAGGAGCAGGTGGAGTAGGTGGAGCATGAGTGGAAGAAGTCATGGCAAATACTCCAGATGTCTTGCCCTTCTGATTCAAGGGGCAATCCTTCTCGAAATATCCAGGTTGCAAACAGACATGATAGAGGTTGTTCCTAGTATCTTGAGGTGGAGGAACAGCAGCACCAATTGAAGTAGGGCAACTATTGGCATAGTGACCCTTCTGATCACACTCGAAGCAAGTGATGGAAGATAGGTCAATAGGATGCTTCCGGTGAGTTGATCCTAAACCTAGATTCTTAAGCCAATTCTGCTTCTGCTGATGAAAGTTAGGCTTCCTCTTCTTAGAGCTGCCAGAACCAAGCTGAGATGGAGAAGCACGAGAAACAAAAGCTTTCTTAGAAGTGGTGTTCTCATATCTAATGGCCATATCCATCAATTCCGTGAAGGTGCCATGCACATGAGAAATGAGACGATCATAATACTCTAGGCGAGCTCTAGCTATAAACTTTTCATTCTTCTTAAGAGAGGTGACAATCAGGCCAGGACCAAACTTGGAAAGTTCATTGAACTTCCGCTCATACTCAAAAAAGGACATATTCTCCTGCTTAAGATCCATAAATTCCCTATATAGCTGAGACTTCCTAGCTTTGGGCATCCACTTTGCCACAAAAGCCTCCCTGAAATAAGATATCCAAACTTTATAAAGATTCCAAAGAGAGAAAACCGAACCAAACTCAAAAACAAACACAAGATGATACCTAAACTGCTCCCAAGAAATATTAGCCTCAATAGTCTGAGCAGTAATAGACTCCCACCAATCCTGGGCTGCCTCCTACAACTACCAAGCTGCTAACTGACGCTTTTGAGCATCAGTGATCTCTAAACCAGTAAAAATCCTCTCTAAACTCCTCATCCACTACTGAGCCTCTAAGATGGTCTCAGATCCAGTAAACTTGGTACCACCAAGCTGAGTGAACTCCTTACAGAGAGTGGTGAACCTAATGGGTGCAACAGGCTCAGGAACTTGGGCAACACCACGAGCCCTACCTCTGGCATTCCTACGATTCATCCTGGAAAAATCAAGAATGAAATTTAGGACAAAGGTAAAATAGAAAGACAAAGATAAGATTCAACTAGAATGGAAATCCTAATCAAAGAATTCAAATAAACAAGGTGGATTCGAAAGGAATGAAGTTAAGAAAATTAGATTTTAAAACAAGAAAAGTTTATATCCAAAATAATCTTTTAAAATCCTTTAAAACATTTAAAAATCATTTTATACTTAAAAATACGTTCTCTCACAAAGAAATGATTCTAAGATTGATTTCACTCATTCTAGGATATTTCTACCCTATCTCTAATGAGTTTTTGCTCCGTAGGCTAAGGTTTGCCTAAAACTAAAGCTCTGATACCAAATGTAACGGGACAACGCCAGTGGGGTAATGCCCACCGTAGTATACAATGGTACCTGTGTTATGCTTTTACGGCCAGCCTCTCGACTGCACCAACCCCGCGGGAATGTAGGAGTAAGAGTCATCCGCTCGCTACCAAACCCAAATGCGAGAACCCCCTATCATGCTGCACTCGCCTAGTGCATAAGCGACACACATGTCGGACTTGAATAATTCAAAACAACATATTGTTAATAAATTTTGGAGAAAATAAAATCAATCACAGAATCACAGACACATAATATCAGAATAACTCGCAGCGGAAAAAAAATAACATAGTAGTTCATGAAGCTACTACAATACATAGTCTCAAAACAAATACATAATACCAGAGTTTGAAAGCAAATATAATTGGAAATCCAAATACATAAGTTCACTAATACATAAGCAAGGGCTAAATAGAAATAACTGAAATAGAAATAGATAGAAAACTAGATAGATAGATAAATCTCCAGCTCCAAAGATGAATCCAAAGCTATGATACTCAGGCTGACCCAAGCGTAAAGTAAAACACAAAACACTCGGGTCAGGACATATATACTTATAAAATGTAAATCAACTCAAGCGAACTGCAATAGAAATGCATCAATAACTTAAAGGATGCTTGGGATCGCCCATCCTTTAAGGATCTGTTAAACTATCTGCTATGTAGTAATATACGCTATTATAATAATGTCTAAAGTAAAATAAAACATTTAAAAATAGCGTTAAGGCATTACCCATATCCCCCTTAACACATTTTATAGTGCCAATAGTCTATACAGTACCGTAATACCCCGTCAACTGGGGCTACCAGAGGATATTCCATAGGAACGACACAAATCAAACTCGTAAAAGGCGCGCTAGGGTAGGTGACACAGCACAACTAGGCAATGCCAGGGTAGATATACCAATTACACTTTTGGGCTGGTGGTAACGTAGAGCCGTAGCAATCGCCCACCTCGAGCCACACTCCCGAATCAAGGGTGCGCACCAAATCAATCACAAAGTAATGGAATGGTATACGATGGAGTGTGTCTGATAAGAAGAGCTACCTCATTGGCCCGTCGATTACTCCTGATTTAGCCACCTTATGCTAACTCACGGGAGTTAGGTCCACATAAATATACCTTCAGGATCGTTGCCACCATCCTACTTCATTCTGGAATCTACACCACGTACACAGTTGTTAAAGTGGTTTTCGTTATTGGCAGAGATTATGACAATATCTGATCCCGGTCTCTATAACAACCCACCGTTATTATAACCCGTGGTTATTTATTTCAAATGGTTAACATTTCAAATCAACATATTTATTTCAAAACCATTAAAATCCGAAGTCATTATTCTTTCAAAAATATTATTTATTTTCCAAAGTTGTAACACTTCCAATCTATTCGCTTAGTTATAACACTTCAAAAAAATGTAATATTGGGAAACCATAACACTTTTAAAAATGTAATATTTAGAAACCATAACACTTTTAAAAAGTAATATTTATATAGTAGCATTTCGCAAATGTTACATTTTTAGAAATAGTAGCATTTTAAGAACATAACCTTAAAAACATAGCATTTTAGAAATGCTGCAATTTCTATTATATTTTCTACTGTAACATATGTAAAACATCATATCTTATATTTTTATCATAGTTATTATATCAGGTCTATTTTACTTTACAAACTTATTTACTTAGATATTAATTAAATTATGATTTTAGTTAAATAAAATTTATTACTAAAATATCCAATTAAAAATGTATTTTCTCATATTAGGTAAAAATACATTTTAAACCATTTATTAACTTATAAAATTTTAACTTATTGAAAAATCAGTATATATATTTTTTTAAATCATTTAAATCAAAATTTAAGTTAAAATTTCATACTTTAAAATTCAAAATACTTAAAATCTTTTCAGAAAATATATATATTTAAAAATTAACCACATGTCTTTATAATATTTTCTAACCTAGATCAAGTGATACAGATATGTATCATTTCAATCGTAAATATAAAATTCCGGGTTTGATCATTTAAAATCCACAATCCCAAGTCAAATAAAAATCGCTCAAGCCTATCATTTCAGCTCATAACGATTTTCCCTATTCTAAAGTATGTTCGGGTATGTATCATTTCAACCCATAGTGAGGGAACTTGTAGTGTGTGAAAATGAATATAAAATAAAAAGTATAGCATAGCATATCATGTCAGATGATGAAACAGGTATAGCATCAGGTTATAACTTCATATAATATCATATCACAGGCATATATGAAATTACTATCATCATGGCATATCACTTTTACAATTCACAAGTCATCGATTCACTAGATTATAAGTACGAAGTCGAGAGTGATAAACTCACCTTCTTTGGCTAGAGATGACAATTCAAGACACAAGAACAAACCCCGAAAAGCACGACAAACACAAATCTAATTTGAGTGGAAGTAGAGCCAAGATCCAAATCTTGTAAACAAAAAGAATACAACATATATAAGCAATTATCTATACATGAAAATATGGATCAAAACAAAGCAAAAATGGTTAGACAAGACCACGTGGGCTCGACCACTTTGCAAGTAGGCTTGACCACCTTGAAACATAGTTCGGCCATGATGTTTTGAGGAACATAAGCTCGGCTATGGAAAGTATAGGGTATGGCTATGGGTAGGTGAAGGGGTGGCAATGCAAAAGGTCAATTGGAAGGAAAAAAAGCCAAAGGAAATGGTGGCTATTGGTTCGGCCTAGGCTTCAATGGGTTTGGCCCTATGTGCTAAGGCTTGGGTCAAGTGATGCAATGGTCAAGGCACATGAATTGTCACGGCTAAGGGACGGAGTAAGTCACGGCAAGGCATGGAATGGTGAGGAAGTGATGATGGCCGAGGCATATAGAAGAGGAGTGGATGATGTAGTGGCTCGGCTAGGGTTTGCAAGCATGGGATGGTGGGTTTTGGGTCTAGGAAGTCACGATCATAGGGGAAGATGGTGGAGATGGGTGATGGCCGAGCATAGGATGGTGATAAGGAGGAGGTGTGGTCGGCTATAGGGATGAGCATGTCATGGCCAAACTATGTTTGAGGAGAAACAAAGAGAAAAGGAATAAAAATAAGAAGAAAAAGATAGGAAAACTTACTGTAATTTTTTGTTCAGAAAAGTGAAAATGAGAAAGAGAGGAGGAGAGGAAAGTTTGTACGGCTATAGTAAATAGAAAGACACCACTTCAATTTGAAAAGGCAAACACATGTCTATTAGAAAATCCTAAGCCCAATATCAAAACAAGCTAAAACCAAACAAAAATCAAGCCCAAACAAAATTGAAAAATGGAAAATAAAAATACTGAAAAATATTTGCATGTAAAACGCTAAAACTTTGCAGATTTAAAAAGTATAAATCAGAATTTGACGAAACAAAAAGCAGAGAGAATGTTTGAATCAAATTCAGCTTCAAAGAAAAAGAATAAAAATTTAAAATTAAAATTTAAAATTTTCAACCGAAAGTCAAACTTTGACCAAAGTTGACCAAAAATTTAAATATTCAAAAAATCTTTATTTTATTATATTTGGAAAAATAATTCTCAATAAATCCCAAAATTACATTATAAAATTCCAAATTTTCAATTTTTAAATGATTTAAAATCAAAGTTGCAAATAAATTCTATTTAAAAATATTTGCTAAAATTACAGGTTGTTACAGGAGACGAGCTAGAGGAGTTCAGACGTATATCATGTACTTGGTTATTTCCATAGTGTGACGACAGGTCATTATAATTGTCCAATTGATGAATTGAATTGTTGTACTCTGATAGTGGTATGTATATTAACAGTACAGTTCTTGTATTTAAAATCTGTTGTTATATATTACATTTTGTTCCACTGCGATTGTGAGATTCTGTGTTGTTGTTTCTATTTTTCTTCTACCTTTTTCTACTTCACCCCTAATGAACTGGTGTTTCTGGCACTCGGCTGCTCGGCATTTTATACAGTGAATGTATTGATGTTGATTTTCGAGAGTCGAAATCCCCGGTCCGTTACACTTGGTACCAGAGCTGAAGGTTAATTGAGAACCTTGGCTCTGGTAGGAATTACTCATTAGAGATAGAGTCAGTAGTACTCTAGAATGAGTTTGAGTGTATTAATAGATATGAGCGCGTATTTATTAGTGAATATAAATTATTTTACATTGTGTTGACTTATCGGTTGAGTGTTTATAAATTCTGGTCAGTACAGTCTGGACAACTGTATCGATAGGGATTTCTAAACTCTTAAACTGGGCAAACCGACACAGTATTGTTTTCAAAAGTGGGTAAATGAAATAATTTTACCCGAAAAAAAATATTTTGATATAAAAGAAATAATTTTATGAAATTATTATATATAATTGGAGTGTTTGGATGATAATATTATAATCAAATAAGGTTATAAAATTTGGAAATGATTTATATAATCAAAAGAAAATTTGTATAAGTATAACTTATACAAATGGATTGAATTAAAACTGGATTTAAACCGGAATCTGGAAATTTAAATCCCGAAAAGTTTGGAAAAAATTATTATTTTTCAAAAGTGGTGCGGAAAAATAATAATAAGAGTATCATTTTTGAATATTTTCGAAAGGAAATTGTTTTAAAATGGATTTTTGAAAGAGAAATAGCACTGAAGTCACTTCAGTCACTGGAAAATAATCATGGTGATGACTGCGTAGCATCACCAGTATTCATTTTTGAGTTTGTAGGTGATGGATTGCTACCGTAATTGATTTGTTTAGATTTGTTGGGCAAACTAGTTTGGTTTTGGAAATTCCAAAGGGAATTTGTTTGGATAAAAACCAGGTTTGGTTTAAAATGTAAAAAGGTGTGATTTCGGGTATTTGAGATTTTGAAATGATTTGAAAATAAATGACGGGTGTTTGAATTTTGGAATCCTTATTTGAATAATTTAGAGATCATGGGAAAATAAGTTATAAGCTTATAAATTGAAAATGATTCTAAATAAGGGAAGTATGGAAATTGGATTTCGGAATGAAATTTTAACTTGAGTAAAGTTAAAATGGATAAAATTAAATTTAAGCAAAGTAAATGGAATAAATAAACAAAGTGATGGCAATAATAAAAGGAATTAGTGAATTAAGTAAAAATGGATTGTATAAATTGAATTTGACTTATGAAAGTTAGATAAATTGAATGGGTAAAAGAAAATTTATAGGGATTTGTAATTAACTCGAGCTAAGTTAAATGAAATTGGAATGGATAGAAAAGAATATCAAATAGGTTTTAATATTTAATATGGATTCGAGCTAACAATAGAATTTGACTTAAGAGAAAAACGAATTAAATATTGATTGTGATAAAATAAATAGTGGGATTAAATTGAATAGAGCAAAATATAAATTGGCTTGAAGTGAAGTTTAATTTAAGTAAGAATAATTCGAATATGGTTTTGAAATGTTAGTCAAAAGAAATGGAAAGTTAAGTTAAAATTGATATCGGATGGAATTATATATGGAACTTGAATGGTAAAGCGATTTAATAACCATGAGATATGGATTTTGAATGGAATAAAATTTAAAGTGAAAATTTGGATTGTAAATAGAAAAATTTGAATAGCTTATAAAAGTTAAAATTAATGGAATAAAGGTATATTTAAAGTATAAGGTGATGTATAATCTTGAGTAAATAATGAAATGTGAATATACTCGAATATAAGATTTAGGGGGATGTGAGGAAATAAGTTGTGTAACTTATAAAAATTGGAAAGTGGAATAGAAAACCAAAAATAAATTTGAACTCAAGTAAATTGGTTGAAATGATTTTTGAAATAGAAAATATCAGATATTGAATGATAAAGTGGAAATGAACTAATTAATTAATTAGTAATTGAATTGGAATTCGATTGAATAGAAATCAATTTAAATAAAATGGATTTGAATATAAAAAGAGGAGATACGAATGGAATGCAACTGAATTGGTTGAGAATCAAATGGAAATAGAATAAAATTAAATATAAATTGATTTGGAATCAATTAAAAATAGTATAAGCTTAAATGGCTATTCATTTAAATGAATAGCGCCAAATTTGCATAGAAAAATTGGCGTTGGCGTAAACGGAAGTAAATAAAATTCTATGGATGAATAGAAGTGAATAAAATTGATTTTTAAAAATCAATTTGAGATGGATATGAAATTGTTTGATATAAATATGAGTTGAATGCAATAAATTGGGTTGTAAATCATTTCAAATTGAATGAAATGGTATATAAATCGAGTGGAAATTAGTAACGGGGCCTTATAGTTGCTTATAAATCTTTGTTTGGCATGTTGAATATGAAATTCATGTGTTAAGTTAGTTAAATGAATAAAATGTTATTGAATTTGATGTTTTTGGAACTTATGTGTTTAAATTGAGTAAGTACAAGTACCCGGAGGCCATTTGGTTAGATTTTGACCACGCTAATCTCATATAAAATAAGTCGCTTTCTTAAAAATGCTAAAATAAGGCACGTTTTCAGATTAAATACCACAAATATATAATTGTTGATATATATTTTTATTTTCCGACCTTGTGGTTCGAGGTATATATATTTATCTCTCTTGTCAAATTTCAAAAGGTCCTCCGTATAAAGGAGACTCTGCAAAATGTATTCAAAAATTTAGGGTGTTAGAAAATTTTTGAAATTTTTGGAAAATTTTTTGTTAACGGAGATTGGTTTCGAATTTATAATCGAGATAAAGGATTTTGGTTTAGGATGGAGAAGCAATTGTTTTGGATGAAGGAAAAAGATTAGAAAAATGAAAAATCGAATTTTCACTAAGTGGAATTTAATAAGTTAATGGGTTTGGAGCATTTTCCTGCCTTAGCAATTTCGGGGATGAAATTCTTCTAAGGGGGAGGAATGTAATGACCCAGATTTTCCGACGGTAAATTGTGAATATTTAATGGTTTCAAATATTTATTTTGAATTATATATTGATTTGAATATCAAAATTTGGGTTTATTTATAAAATAAATTCAAAAATTAAATATAGTAATTTATTGGATAATTTAAATTATTGATGTTTAAAATTGAATATTGGTTAAATAGTGAATGTGTAGTTTTAAGCTTGATGAAAATAATTTAAAGGCTTACAAAATTTATATTAATAATACTGAAGACAACGCACTTTTTAAATTGAATTTAAAAAGTGATTTGCACAGTTTTAAAAATATATCTTTTAAATTGACATTTAAAAATAGCCTTCCGAGGCAAAGTCTTGGAATTCGACGAAACTAGTTCCATTTTATCCGTAATAGTGTATTATTATTAGATTTCAAGATTCGTACCTTTTGGAGTTATCGGTTGGCCGTACAGTATATAAACGCGTTGAAATTTATATTTGAAATTCAATTTAATAATTTGGTTCAAAAAGCTATCTTCTCCATACGATCGAATTAGGACTCGAAACATTTTCCATTGCATTCGGAATAGGAGTATAACATTGTGAACGCCTAGCGGCACGCCTCGATAGGGGTTCGAGATTTTGAGTTGTGTAAATCGAGATGTTTTAAAATTTAAATAATATAAAATATTTATATTTACATTGATTGACTGCATTCACATCAAAGCTTTCTCCTTCCTTTCAGAGTAACACTATAGCCTTCATCTTACACGCCAACATCAATTCTTGTCCTCCTCCATTCTACTTTTAAAATCATGGGCTCTCCCTCTCTTCTCAGATAAAAATCAACTGATGAAAAAAAATCATTCCTTCAAATTACTCGTCCGATATAAAATTTTCTCCTTGCTATTCTAAATCGAAATCGACATTTTACAAAATCAAAAAAAGGTGTGGCACACGATTGAATCGCGCGTGGATTGCTGCTAAATGAGGTGAGGCAGAGAGAGGTTACTTGCGTAGTCGCGAGTCGTTCTCGAGCACGGCGATGCGGTTAGGGCAGTGGAGGGATGGAGCTTGCGATCGATGTCAGGCAGAGTCCCGAGGTAGGGTTGTGATGTCAAGGTGTGACGTGGAGGCGGTGGTGGCACGAGATGGAGGCGAGCGTTTGGACGAGAGGTTGCGCACAAGGTCAAAAATGGCATGGAGGTGGAGATGGTTGCGTGATTGTGTCGGGTTGTTGAAGGTGGGGTGATCGATTGGATTGGGGATGGAAGTGGTTGTCTCGGCAGAAGTTGAGGATTTCAGTGGATTGGGAAGACTGTGAGCCGAGCAGGTGAATTGTCAACTTTAAATTAAAAATTAAAAATTTAATATGTTAATGATAGTTTTAAAATTTATTTCAATCGTCAATAAATTGTATAACTTTTATACGAGGTTTAAAAAAAATCATGAAATCAAGTCGAAATTGGAATGGACTGCAAATAAAAATCAAAAGTGAGAATTTCTTACTCATTTGGATTGCCCTTTTCAAATTTAAATGTTTAAATTTAAAATATTGGATGCTTGATTGATTGATAAATTTATAATTATCTATGGATGACTATTTGTATATATAGTAGTATATATGATAGTATTGGAGTGATATTCCCGCACATTATAGCGGATGAGACCCTATGCGCCCCGCATAATAGCGGATGATCCTATATACCGCGATATCCCCCTCGAAGTGGGATTGTTATTTTTAATTATTGTCTAACATCTGTGGATGCAGGGAAAATAGGTTGGAGGGATGTAACGAACCGCAAATCCGTACCCTTTGAATCGACAATAAACCACACATGTCTGACCCAAAAAGCACAGACTGACGGAAAGTCATGAGAAAGAAAAGAAGAAAGTAGAAGAGAAAAGAAGAAAGAGAGAAGATAGAACCAAACAAAACAATACAGAATCTCACATCACAGCGGAAAACATATAATATCATATTAATGATCTTTACAAAATAAAAACTGTATATATACATACATCAATCGGAGTACAACAATCAATCATTAGTTATCAACCTGGACAGTTATAATAACCTGTTCTCACAATTGCCGATAATATACAACAACTAAGCAACGGATAATAAAAACAGATATGTGTATACGAAAATGAAGATCTTCAGCTCTTCCGCTGAAGCTCCAAAAGCACCAAATCTGAACCTGTAAATATACTCGGTCTGACCCGAGCATTGAAAGGGAAGAACGCCCGGATCAGTCTGGTAAACCAGCGTGAGAAACACACTCAACTGAATTTATCAAATTACCACACTTTTCCTTTATCAAAACAAAAGAATCTCGTAAGACACGCCCATACATAAACATGGACATGTTTTTACCTTACGATAACTAAAACATTTCATATCAAATCATCTTATATTATACTAGTGTCTAGTATTCAAATAATATTCAAAATAGCCGAAATTGTTACCATTATTAAATTCCAGCATACTAGGCTCTACAAACAAAATGGCAGGTACGTAGTGGAGTTTGGATTTCCATACAAATGACCAGGTAAAAGGACTACCTTCTGATGGGTACACCTCTAGATGGATGTCCCGAGGCACAGAATATCTGCCCTCAACCAACACAAGACCGGCCTACCTTTGTTACTAGGTAGTACCGAATATGTCATCCCCGGTCATTACCGACCTTTTCTGAGGGCCTTCATAGCATACAAACCACAATAATCAGATACATAACGTCATAGCGTGTAAAAATATATCTAGAAGAGGATGATCATATCCTACTTGGGAGCGACCCACTTAGCATTGCCGCATCTAACCCTGTTTCGGTCATTTCCGGTTGATGAGGCCAAAGAGGTAACAATTACCTTTTCACAAATCACATATCACATCACTTTGAATGCCACACGGCCATTTCCGTTGACTACTAATTACCTTCCACAAAAATACAACCCTTGAGCTCGTACGTCTCAAGGAAGGGTGTTAAGCTAAGAGAAGTTTTGTAACGACCCCGAATTTTATATGAATTTAAATTGATAATTTATTTATTCTTTGAATAAAATCTATAAAATCAATTGATTTTAGTGATGCGAGTTTCCCCGGGTTCAAGTATATTATGGATAAATCATTTAAATTATTGTATATATGTGATTTGAATCTAAATAACTCAATGCAATTATTTGTGAAATGGTTTGGTAATAATAATTTGGGTTTATAAAGATATATTTATGGAATTCAAAAATAAGTGTTGATGTTAAATAAATATTTCAAACAAATCTATAGTTATATAAAAAATATGAAATGAACACATAAACCTCTAGAAATAAATATTCAAGTAAAAATAGAAGTTTACTCATATTATAACCAATAACTAAAACAAAACAAAAATATATTTGTACATAAGGTAATAGAGTAGTGCATAACCAGGCAAACAAAGTAAAGAAATGTTATGCACGCAAGAATAGAAAAGAAGACTAGTATGAAAACATAAGGTAAAAGCAAACCAGGCTTTGTATATTTGTATGTAGTTGTGTACAAAGCAATCAATGCTATTATCTCTAGCATACAAGAGAAGGTATCAGCCGAGACAAACAAGGTACAAAATAAAGTAAAGCAAAATAAAGGTAAGTGGTACAACATAATAAATGCAAGCACACTAAAAATTCACATCAGCCTCCATATACAAATGAAAAATCTCTGAGCATAATAAAGAAGAAGAAAAAATCTTGTACCTGGTATTGTACAAAACAAAAGATATCACTATAAGCTTCTTTTGTATATTTAAACTTCCTCATCTCAGTTTCGTTTATAAAAGAAAGAGAAAACAAGAACTGAGAATCTAAAGTAAGTCCCATCTTCAATGTAAACAACACTTTAGTTCAACTCAAAGCCAACAGGAGAATCACGCTAGCAACTTTCAAACAATTTTCCAGTTTTAAAAGCTTGTCTCAAAATGATGTTCTGTTCTTATCTGCCATTTTCAAGGTGAGTAAACTTTTTTTTATATAATAAGTGATAATCTGTGAATATGATTCCTGGGTTTTAATTGTGCTTTGTATGTGTATTTGTTAGTATAGAATTCTGTATATATGAAGGTGTCATGTGTGCATGTCTGATTTTAATTATCTTCTCTGTTTCATAATACAGAGTTTAAATCTTAGATCAAGACCCTAATTTCTTTCACCTGTTGTTGTTAAACTTGGGTTCTCAAACAGAATAGCCTAGTTTAAACATAATCTAAGATATATAAACTATGTGTAAATGTTTTAAGTTTGAAATATGGTGGAACCTGGAAATACAGTAGCAAATCTAAATGACATGATAAAATCAAGTGTTGGAATCTATTGTTTTAAGTACATATCTTGAATCATTTCTGGAAGTTAGGATTTTTAAAAGTAAAATCATAATTTTTAGCATTATATCGAATAAGGAAATTGATGTTGACCAGAATTTGGGTTTTGAGTAAATTCTGGTGGTCGGAGGGACTATGGTGTTCAGGGTTTCGACTGGAGGTGGAATGATGATGGGTGGTCTCGGCAAAAATAGGCGGAGGTGGAAATGGTGGCGGAGGCGACTACGACGATCGATTTACCTTTCTAAACCTAAATTTTTGGGTACTCAAACTTTTTAACGCCGCGGCCTCTCTGGAGCACCGAGTGCCATGGGATTTTGGAAGTGGTTAGAGTGGTGATAATCGAGGACGTGGCCGGAGTATCAACTTTTACGGTGGTCGGAGTTTGAAGGGCAGTGGAGTTTCCAGGTTCAAGGGGGAAACCTGTTTATTCTTCCAGGTTTGATCATCGAGCTCGATTTTGATTCGAGCTGCGGTGATGAGTTCTGACGATCGGGGGATGCAGTGTGGGTGGTGGCCGATGGGATGGAAGGTTGGTGAGAGGCCAGAGTTGATCGGAGGCGTCGTGCACGTTCACGTGCACGAGTTCTGGAAACTGAGAAGGGGTAGCCTGGGTTGGAGAGAGGGGTACTCGCGTTTCACTCAGGTTTTGCTCGAGTTAATCGAGTGTGTTACTCGAAGTAAGGGAGAAGGCGACTCGAAGCAGTTTTGTTCGTTCGAGTATGATGGTTCCAGGCTTTTGAGAAAAATAAAGCCTGGCAGTTCTGGATTTTTGAATTTAAAATAAAATTTGAAATAGAATTTAAACCAAGTTTGATTTGAATTTTAAATCTGAATTTAAACTGAGTTTGAATCTTAGGTTTTGAAAATAAATAAGTATATAATTTTAAATGATGTAAATAAGTTTAAAAGTAAAGTATACTTTAATAATTTGAAAATTTTAAAAGAAATTTAGTTTAAAATCTGTAAGTGGAATTTAGTGATTGGATTCATTAAATTATTAAGTAAATTAAATAGATTGATAATTTAATTAATAACTGGATTAATTAAGTAATTAAAGAATAATTACTTATTGAAATTAATTAGAGATTAATTAATAAATGATTTAAAGGATAATTAATTATATTGGTTTGTAATTAATTAATGATTAATTAACCCGGATTAGAAATTCATAAGTAATTAATCTAATTTGAATAAATTAGATATTGATTGATCTACTTATGAATGTTTGGATTCTAGTGAATGTTGAATTGTTTGATATCCCTGATACATGATGCTTTGTGATACATCCTGATTTATGTTGTAATTGATTATCTGCGATATATATATATCTGTGATTTCTATTTCTATGATATATTGCTATGTGAATATGAAAACCTTTGACCCGTAAAACGGCACTTGAATTTCGATGCGACAGGGAGTCGGATTCCAGTTGGTTATCCGAAACCCACATCGAATTGTAATAGTGAATCCTTGTGACTGATAAATTTATTTTATCTATGAATCTATGAATGAAGATAAGCGTTGTGGATTATACTACTTATCGATATTGATATATCTATGATGATTGATGTTGTTGCACTATTGTGTGTGAAACCCCTGGACTACACTTTTACACACACAAATATGGGTTTCACGAGGAAATCGGTTAAATCACAGATGATGTAAATTTAATGTTTTTGAAATTGAAATTTTAATTTCAATTGATTTTGAAATTGAAAATTGGGGTTTAATATGAAAAGCTTTCGAAATGGAATTTCAAGATAAAAGTTATTTTGAATAACTTAATCGAGTTTTGGAATTTAAATAATTTGATTTAAATTTGAATTCAAGTTTGAAATTGAATTCTATGATTTGAAACTAGGGATTACAGATGCTGTATAAGTTATATATGGGTTAAACCATTTTAAAAGTATTGATTTGGGAATTTGAATTTAATTCAAGGGTTTTAACTCGTGTAAATATAACTGGATTTTTCCGAAACGAAAACTACTTGTTTTCAAATAGTAATAGCTTTCATTTTAAGAAAGGATTTCCCAATTGGGTTGAACGATTTCAAGTTTGAAATAGAATTGAAATGTTTTGAAAACTATGAAATGAGTCTTTGATTTCAAAGACCGGATGAGTTAATCTAACTTGAAATAGAATTGTTTTGAAAGCTATAAGTTAAATCTTGATTTAAAGATTTAACGATTTAACCAAATTGAAATGGAAATCGATTTGAAAATCTGTGAATGAATCTTTGTGAACGGGGTGAACTTCGTGAATTAAATCTTTTGTTTAAAAGATTAAAGTGTGGAAATTGTTTAAACCATTGAAGGTTTTTGAAATAAATCTTTTTGTTTAAAAGATTGGAAATGGTAATTTGTTTTACCATTCGAATGAAAAGTTTTGGGCTTTAAGCTGTGATTTAACTGAGACCCCAGTATCCATATGATTTTAAATTTCGCTCGTTATTCGGTTTAGCCGGGAGAGGACCTTTGTGTCATATAACCCATTCCGAATAGTGATACGACGATATGGATAACATTTGAAGACCGGTGGTGAAGACCGGTGGTGAAGACCGGGTATTTGCGAGAGCGATAGGATGACCTATCGATTGTCTCTGCACCGAGTAGCGCCCGGTATAGAGATTTTCTAAGTGATGGGAAGTCCGATCGGGATTGTGAATACCCGGAATTGCAAGGGCTTCTTTGGAAGTGCCTTCGGTTCTGTTCGAACCCGGAACAGACTTGTATGGATGTGTGTCTGACATTACACTTTGAGATGTAAAGCTGGTTTCTATCAAATACATTTCTGTTGGTGGCGGAGAATTTATTCTCTTAGCTTAACACCCTTCTCTGAGACGTACGAGCTCAGAGGTTATGTAGTTGATGGTTACTAGTGATACATTCCCAATTTGGTAATGTGGCATACGAAGTGCTGTTGATCATTGGTTGATCAAAGCGTGGCTTTGTGAAAAAGCGTGGCTTTGTGAAAAAGCGTGGCTTTGTGGACGAGACTTCGTCGAGCCTCACAACCCGGTAATGGTCGAAACAGGAATGTTGCGACAAAGGTTTGTAGGGGTAGCGCCCCTAGGGTATGTCATTTCCTTCTGGATAAAGGGTGGTATCATGGTATGGAGCCCAGATACTTAACTCGTGTGGACATTATACATTTATCACTTTGTGATGTTGCTTTATGATTGAGGTACCTCGGATAAAGGTCGGTAACGACCGGGGGATGACATGACTCGTGTGTTAGTTACCTAGTTACAGCTCGGTTAGAGCGTGAGGTAGCGTCGGCCTTTTGTTTGCGGAGATCCGGTTAGGTTCTCGGGGCGTCTTTCCAGAGGCGTTTCTATTTTGGTAAGGAAGTTCCTTAGCCTGATCATTTGTTGGAAATCCAAAGAAACAATATGAACCCTGTACGGTTTTAGTTGTATTACCTGCTATGGAATGTGGCGGTAACCTGCTACTGAACGTAGTAGTTATAGTAGACATACAACAATGGTTGTATGTTGGCTAAGATTGATATTATATTTTCGAAATGTTTTTCTACACTATGCACTAGTAATAATATCAAAAGAGTTTTGATTTTGCGTAGTAAGCATTTTTGACTATCATAAGGAGAAATCTCCTCCAAGTCTGCGATTGCATTGTGTGTGTGGCGGGAGGCCTTATGTTAGTTTCATTTTCGAAAAGCATTGCGGATTTCAATGTTTAAAAGTCTTTTGTGTTTCTTTAAAGATAAATTGTTTTTGTTGCTCACACTAGTCCCATGACTGATCCGGAGTTTATTGTTCCCTTCCTAAACTCTGGGTGCCCACAATTTTCCACACGGGCAGTCTAGAGTTGGGTTTTCTCAGATATTCAGGTTTGGTAGATTATCTGGAGCCAGTTCAGTTCTTGGAGTCCATGGACTGACGTTTCTTATCTTGGAGCATTCTATTGGAGATATTCTATCCATTGCTGGTGTTATCTTTTCTTTTCCGCTGCTATTTCTTGTATCATATCTCTGATGTATATAGATATTCATTGTATCATCATTGTATCATCATTGTATCTGGATATTGTATCAGATGTTGTATATCTATATTCTTTTTCTTCCGCTGTGTTATTTACTTAATTGTGTTATAGCTCCGGCGAATCGGATTTGAACGGTCGAATCTGCGGCATTCTAGTACAATGTGAAGTACGGATGTTGATTTTCGAGCGCGAAAATCCGAGTCGTTACATTTGGTATCAGAGCTAAGGTTGAACTTTAGCTCAGGAGTATAACACGTTAAGTAGCTCATTAGAGATAGGGTGAAGTATACCCTAGAATGAGTATTCCTCAGATATCCGTTCGAATGCCTCAGTAAATTCTCTTGCTATCTACTGATAGTGAGTATGAGTGCGAAAAGAGGATGAGATAGGGGACAGGGGAATATGACTATAATGGGTCAATACTCTGTAACAACAATGGAAACAAATCTTTTCTCTATCAATTTCTTTTGTTCGTCATCTCTTCTCAATTCTTCGATGGTTTCTGGTAGATCCAGAAAGAAGATTCGATATATATTAATATGGGACGTAAACTCCGAATTGACTAAAACTGTGTTTGGATGAATTGATTGCTTTGTTTGCTATGGTTGATAGGTATACTTTAGTTCTAAACTGAAAGTTTTGAAATTGTATCCATACATCTATCTATTCTTTGGGTCTGGATATATTCTACGAATGGTTAGTTATCCCTTCGAACTGACCGATGCCATTGTATATTTCGTAAACCTGAATAACCCGAGTATCTTGTGAAGTGTCAAACAGATTCGTTCTTGTATCTATTATCGATATTCTGATTTGGTAAACCAAATGCGGAATAGATGTTCAGTTTGATTTGATGAAACATTCTTCATCGATCCTTGTGTCTCCTTGGCAAATTTCGAGGACGAAATTCTTTTAAGGGGGGAAGTCTGTAACGACCCCGAATTTTATATGAATTTAAATTGATAATTTATTTATTCTTTGAATAAAATCTATAAAATCAATTGATTTTAGTGATGCGAGTTTCCCCGGGTTCAAGTATATTATGGATAAATCATTTAAATTATTGTATATATGTGATTTGAATCTAAATAACTCAATGCAATTATTTGTGAAATGGTTTGGTAATAATAATTTGGGTTTATAAAGATATATTTATGGAATTCAAAAATAAGTGTTGACGTTAAATAAATATTTCAAACAAATCTATAGTTATATAAAAAATATGAAATGAACACATAAACCTCTAGAAATAAATATTCAAGTAAAAATAGAAGTTTACTCATATTATAACCAATAACTAAAACAAAACAAAAATATATTTGTACATAAGGTAATAGAGTAGTGCATAACCAGGCAAACAAAGTAAAGAAATGTTATGCACGCAAGAATAGAAAAGAAGACTAGTATGAAAACATAAGGTAAAAGCAAACCAGGCTTTGTATATTTGTATGTAGTTGTGTACAAAGCAATCAATGCTATTATCTCTAGCATACAAGAGAAGGTATCAGCCGAGACAAACAAGGTACAAAATAAAGTAAAGCAAAATAAAGGTAAGTGGTACAACATAATAAATGCAAGCACACTAAAAATTCACATCAGCCTCCATATACAAATGAAAAATCTCTGAGCATAATAAAGAAGAAAAAAAATCTTGTACCTGGTATTGTACAAAACAAAAGATATCACTGTAAGCTTCTTTTGTATATTTAAACTTCCTCATCTCAGTTTCGTTTATAAAAGAAAGAGAAAACAAGAACTGAGAATCTAAAGTAAGTCCCATCTTCAATGTAAACAACACTTTAGTTCAACTCAAAGCCAACAGGAGAATCACGCTAGCAACTTTCAAACAATTTTCCAGTTTTAAAAGCTTGTCTCAAAATGATGTTCTGTTCTTCTCTGCCATTTTCAAGGTGAGTAAACTTTTTTTTTATATAATAAGTGATAATCTGTGAATATGATTCCTGGGTTTTAATTGTGCTTTGTATGTGTATTTGTTAGTATAGAATTCTGTATATATGAAGGTGTCATGTGTGCATGTCTGATTTTAATTATCTTCTCTGTTTCATAATACAGAGTTTAAATCTTAGATCAAGACCCCAATTTCTTTCACCTGTTGTTGTTAAACTTGGGTTCTCAAACAGAATAGCCTAGTTTAAACATAATCTAAGATATATAAACTATGTGTAAATGTTTTAAGTTTGAAATATGGTGGAACCTGGAAATACAGTAGCAAATCTAAATGACATGATAAAATCAAGTGTTGGAATCTATTGTTTTAAGTACATATCTTGAATCATTTCTGGAAGTTAGGATTTTTAAAAGTAAAATCATAATTTTTAGCATTATATCGAATGAGGAAATTGATGTTGACCAGAATTTGGGTTTTGAGTAAATTCTGGTGGTCGGAGGGACTATGGTGTTCAGGGTTTCGACTGGAGGTGGAATGATGATGGGTGGTCTCGGCAAAAATAGGCGGAGGTGGAAATGGTGGCGGAGGCGACTGCGGCGATCGATTTACCTTTCTAAACCTAAATTTTTGGGTACTCAAACTTTTTAACGCCGCGGCCTCTCTGGAGCACCGAGTGCCATGGGATTTTGGAAGTGGTTAGAGTGGTGATAATCGAGGACGTGGCCGGAGTATCAACTTTTACGGTGGTTGGAGTTTGAAGGGCAGTGGAGTTTCCAGGTTTAAGGGGGAAACCTGTTTATTCTTCCAGGTTTGATCATCGAGCTCGATTTTGATTCGAGCTGCGGTGATGAGTTCTGACAATCGGGGGATGCAATGTGGGTGGTGGCCGATGGGATGGAAGGTTGGTGAGAGGCCGGAGTTGATCGGAGGCGTCGTGCACGTTCACGTGCACGAGTTCTGGAAACTGAGAAGGGGTAGCCTGGGTTGGAGAGAGGGGTACTCGCGTTTCACTCAGGTTTTGCTCGAGTTAATCGAGTGTGTTACTCGAAGTAAGGGAGAAGGCGACTCGAAGCAGTTTTGTTCGTTCGAGTATGATGGTTCCAGGCTTTTGAGAAAAATAAAGCCTGGCAGTTCTGGATTTTTGAATTTAAAATAAAATTTGAAATAGAATTTAAACCAAGTTTGATTTGAATTTTAAATCTGAATTTAAACTGAGTTTGAATCTTAGGTTTTGAAAATAAATAAGTATATAATTTTAAATGATGTAAATAAGTTTAAAAGTAAAGTATACTTTAATAATTTGAAAATTTTAAAAGAAATTTAGTTTAAAATCTGTAAGTGGAATTTAGTGATTGGATTCATTAAATTATTAAGTAAATTAAATAGATTGATAATTTAATTAATAACTGGATTAATTAAGTAATTAAAGAATAATTACTTATTGAAATTAATTAGAGATTAATTAATAAATGATTTAAAGGATAATTAATTATATTGGTTTGTAATTAATTAATGATTAATTAACCCGGATTAGAAATTCATAAGTAATTAATCTAATTTGAATAAATTAGATATTGATTGATCTACTTATGAATGTTTGGATTCTAGTGAATGTTGAATTGTTTGATATCCCTGATACATGATGCTTTGTGATACATCCTGATTTATGTTGTAATTGATTATCTGCGATATATATATCTGTGATTTCTATTTCTATGATATATTGCTATGTGAATATGAAAACCTTTGACCCGTAAAACGGCACTTGAATTTCGATGCGACAGGGAGTCGGATTCCAGTTGGTTATCCGAAACCCACATCGAATTGTAATAGTGAATCCTTGTGACTGATAAATTTATTTTATCTATGAATCTATGAATGAAGATAAGCGTTGTGGATTATACCGCTTATCGATATTGATATATCTATGATGATTGATGTTGTTGCACTATTGTGTGTGAAACCCCTGGACTACACTTTTACACACACAAATATGGGTTTCACGAGGAAATCGGTTAAATCACAAATGATGTAAATTTAATGTTTTTGAAATTGAAATTTTAATTTCAATTGATTTTGAAATTGAAAATTGGGGTTTAATATGAAAAGCTTTCGAAATGGAATTTCAAGATAAAAGTTATTTTGAATAACTTAATCGAGTTTTGGAATTTAAATAATTTGATTTAAATTTGAATTCAAGTTTGAAATTGAATTCTATGATTTGAAACTAGGGATTACAGATGCTGTATAAGTTATATATGGGTTAAACCATTTTAAAAGTATTGATTTGGGAATTTGAATTTAATTCAAGGGTTTTAACTCGTGTAAATATAACTGGATTTTTCCGAAACGAAAACTACTTGTTTTCAAATAGTAATAGCTTTCATTTTAAGAAAGGATTTCCCAATTGGGTTGAACGATTTCAAGTTTGAAATAGAATTGAAATGTTTTGAAAACTATGAAATGAGTCTTTGATTTCAAAGACCGGATGAGTTAATCTAACTTGAAATAGAATTGTTTTGAAAGCTATAAGTTAAATCTTGATTTAAAGATTTAACGATTTAACCAAATTGAAATGGAAATCGATTTGAAAATCTGTGAATGAATCTTTGTGAACGGGGTGAACTTCGTGAATTAAATCTTTTGTTTAAAAGATTAAAGTGTGGAAATTGTTTAAACCATTGAAGGTTTTTGAAATAAATCTTTTTGTTTAAAAGATTGGAAATGGTAATTTGTTTTACCATTCGAATGAAATGTTTTGGGCTTTAAGCTGTGATTTAACTGAGACCCCAGTATCCATATGATTTTAAATTTCGCTCGTTATTCGGTTTAGCCGGGAGAGGACCTTTGTGTCATATAACCCATTCCGATTAGTGATACGACGATATGGATAACATTTGAAGACCGGTGGTGAAGACCGGGTATTTGCGAGAGCGATAGGATGACCTATCGATTGTCTCTGCACCGAGTAGCGCCCGGTATAGAGATTTTCTAAGTGATGGGAAGTCCGATCGGGATTGTGAATACCCGGAATTGCAAGGGCTTCTTTGGAAGTGCCTTCGGTTCTGTTCGAACCCGGAACAGACTTGTATGGATGTGTGTCTGACATTACACTTTGAGATGTAAAGCTGGTTTCTATCAAATACATTTCTGTTGGTGGCGGAGAATTTATTCTCTTAGCTTAACACCCTTCTCTGAGACGTACGAGCTCAGAGGTTATGTAGTTGATGGTTACTAGTGATACATTCCCAATTTGGTAATGTGGCATACGAAGTGCTGCTGATCATTGGTTGATCAAAGCGTGGCTTTGTGAAAAAGCGTGGCTTTGTGAAAAAGCGTGGCTTTGTGGACGTGACTTCGTCGAGCCTCACAACCCGGTAATGGTCGAAACAGGAATGTTGCGACAAAGGTTTGTAGGGGTAGCGCCCCTAGGGTATGTCATTTCCTTCTGGATAAAGGGTGGTATCATGGTATGGAGCCCAGATACTTAACTCGTGTGGACATTATACATTTATCACTTTGTGATGTTGCTTTATGATTGAGGTACCTCGGATAAAGGTCGGTAACGACCGGGGGATGACATGACTCGTGTGTTAGTTACCTAGTTACAGCTCGGTTAGAGCGTGAGGTAGCGTCGGCCTTTTGTTTGCGGAGATCCGGTTAGGTTCTCGGGCGTCTTTCCAGAGGCGTTTCTATTTCGGTAAGGAAGTTCCTTAGCCTGATCATTTGTTGGAAATCCAAAGAAACAATACGAACCCTGTACGGTTTTAGTTGTATTACCTGCTATGGAATGTGGCGGTAACCTGCTACTGAACGTAGTAGTTATAGTAGACATACAACAATGGTTGTATGCTGGCTAAGATTGATATTATATTTTCGAAATGTTTTTCTACACTATGCACTAGTAATAATATCAAAAGAGTTTTGATTTTGCGTAGTAAGCATTTTTGACTATCATAAGGAGAAATCTCCTCCAAGTCTGCGATTGCATTGTGTGTGTGGCGGGAGGCCTTATGTTAGTTTCATTTTCGAAAAGCATTGCGGATTTCAATGTTTAAAAGTCTTTTGTGTTTCTTTAAAGATAAACTGTTTTTGTTGCTCACACCAGTCCCATGACTGATCCGGAGTTTATTGTTCCCTTCCTAAACTCTGGGTGCCCACAATTTTCCACACGGGCAGTCTAGAGTTGGGTTTTCTCAGATATTCAGGTTTGGTAGATTATCTGGAGCCAGTTCAGTTCTTGGAGTCCATGGACTGACGTTTCTTATCTTGGAGCATTCTATTGGAGATATTCTATCCACTGCTGGTGTTATCTTTTCTTTTCCGCTGCTATTTCTTGTATCATATCTCTGATGTATATAGATATTCATTGTATCATCATTGTATCTGGATATTGTATCAGATGTTGTATATCTATATTCTTTTTCTTCCGCTGTGTTATTTACTTAATTGTGTTATAGCTCCGGCGAATCGGATTTGAACGGTCGAATCTGCGGCATTCTAGTACAATGTGAAGTACGGATGTTGATTTTCGAGCGCGAAAATCCGAGTCGTTACAAGTTTCCTTCTCTGCCACCAAATAGATGTACGTTTGCAAAAACCAATGTACGGAATCTTAGAAATGCAATGTCAGACAATCATCCATACAAGCTTTCCAGAAACAGGACAAACCGAAGGTACTTTCCTACCACATCCTGTCGGGAAATCCCTAGGATTAGTAGCGAATAGTCCTTGCACTGGATATTTCATAACAAAGAGACTACTACTACTGGATGTATATTGGGATTTTAACCCCAAATGATCAACAAGCAGTCCTCCACTATGAAAATCCTAAATATCAATATCATCACAACCAACCTGCACAATCGTTACATAAATGTTGGTCCGAAGTGGTTTTCGGATTAACCGATCCCGGTCTCTTCGCACCAACAATGCAAAAGCGTTTCTCAACCTCATGCAGAAACTAAGTCTCATAAACTTATCACGTCTCCAACTTTCAACTTGCTATCCTTCGGCCTAGAAGGAAGCTCGATAGATTGGAGTAATACTCCAGACTACAGAATCAACATCCTCAACACAAACGATAATCAAGACTACACAGAAGGCTACGTACTAAGTGTACGACTAAATAGTTCCCACATCAAGACGAGGAACTAAAATGGCCAAATTTGATGGTCGGTTATTTAACTATCAAAGCAAACAACAAATATTTAGCACCATAAGCAATCATTAGGCCCTTTAATTAATCTTTTATTAATTAAATCACTTGCCAAATATTCACTCAAATTATCTTTAAAAAGATATAATTCCAAACCATTCCAATATTGGAAAACATTTCCATGTACTTATTTAATAATAAGTAATTCACAAATCAATTTATTTTCAACACTTAGAAAATATTACATATACTTAAATCACGATTGAGTATATATTTTATTCTTTAAGGAAAACATTCTCTTAAACGTATTTATTTGGGTCAAAACGAATGTTGCGTAAAACATCGTTACGACAACCCAAAATCATTAGTATAGGGATTCGAAAATTAGATAGATTTATAAATCCCATATACGGTACAAAACATTTCCTTACTTCTCGAAAACTTCTATTTCAAGAATGAATGTTGAAATCTACGTATTCGATACTTAACACATTTTGAAACATATTCAAATTATTTCACTTCATTTAAAATATCACTTTTCAAAACATTCATTTAAATTAAAAGACTATTCACTGTCCAAAATCGTGAATATATCTCCTTTACCAAATTCGTTATTATTGCAACATTTAATTTAAAGGATAATTCCATATTCTTATTTATAAAATATCAATTTTATAAATCTATACATATAAACCGTTTATAATAATTCAAAGTCTCAATTTAACTATTTTACCAAATAATTAATTCCATATTTCAAACATCACATTCTGATTATATTTCACAAAAATCTTAATTTTTATAACATAAAAATTATAACTTTTATTTATTTAAAATATATCCATTTCCTTAACAATTCAGAAAAATCAACAAAACATCTATTTTAAAAATCACTTTGAAATCCTTATTAAATTGAAATCAACACTTTAAATTTCCAAAAATAGGCCTAATGCTGCAACAACACTAAATACATCAATCACGGCATCCAAAACATCTTATATCACATGATAACAACATATATATATCAATATTGGTAAACAAAACCAATACTAGTGAGGAATCCAGTTGGATCCCTCCAACCTGTCACCTGCAACAAATATACAAATTAAAATATATGTACAATGTCCGCTTCGAGGCAGACGTGCGTACAAAGGGTCATCCGCTCATACACGGGAACGTATAGTGTAACGAGATGGATTTTGCCCGCTCGAAAATCGACATCCATACTTTACATCGTACTCGAATGCCACAGATTCGACCGTTCAAATCCGAGTCACCGGAGCTTATAACAACAATTAAGTAAATAACACAGCGGAATAAATGAATAATATATTGATATACAATATCTGATACAATATCTGATACAACAGAGTGATACAATGAATATCAATATACATCAGAGATATGATACAACAAATAGCAGCGGAAAAGAAAACGATAACATCAGCAGCGGATAATCTCCATCTCCAAAGCACTAATCTAGAAATAGCTTGAACTCTAAAAACGATGCACAAAGATAAGTAAGTGTAGTCCATATCCAAAGACTGAACTAGCTCCAGAAAATTTACTAATCTGACTGTCTGAAAAACCCAACTCTAGACTGCTCGTGTAGAAAATTTTTGAGCACCTAGAGTTTAGGAAAGAACAATAAACTCCAAATCAGTCATGGGACTGGTGTGAGCAACAAAAACATTTTATCTTTAAAACAAACAGCAAGAGAATTTTAAAGTCAATTCGCAATGCTTTTGGAAAATGAAACTACCATAAGACCTCCCACCACACACACAATGCAAACGCGGAATTGGAGGAGATTTCTTCTTATGTTAGTCAAAGATGCTTACTATGCAAAATCAAATCATTTTTGATATTATTATTAGTTCATAGTGTAGAAAACATTTCGAAAATAGAATATAAATCTTAGCCAGCATAGGTACCATTATATTATGCCTGCTATAGCTGCCTCTTGAGGAGACAGGTTATACAATTGAAATTGTAAAGGGCTCGTATTGTTTTGTTTGGATTTCCAACAAATGGTCAGGCTAAGGAACTTCCTATTCCACGAAAGAAACGCCTCTGGCGGGACGCTCCGAGAGACAAACTGCTCTCTGCCAAACAAGGCCGGCTACCCCCCTTCCCGGGGAATATACAAAACCTGAGATATGCCACCCCCGGTCCTTTGGGACCTTTATCCGAGGCCTCGGTATCCAACATCACACATAATAAATAAAGTGTGTCCACATGAGTAAGTATCTGGGCTCCATACCATGATACTACCCTTTTCCAGAAGGAATGGTCATACCCTAGGGAAGCTACCCCTGAAACCTTGCCGCACAATTCCTGTTTCGACCATTTCCGGGTTGTGAGGCTCGACGAAGTCTCGTCCACAAAGCTACGCTTTTTCAAAAATCCACGCTTCGGGTCAACAGATGATCAACCAATGATCACAAAGATAAATGATCAAACAAATGATCATATAACAAATGATCAAACACTGATCATCACACAGCAACACTCAGCATGTCACATTACCAAATTGGGAATATATTGCTGATAAATTTTAACTACATAACCTCTGAGCTTGTACGTCTCAGAGAAGGGTGTTAAGCTAAGAGAATAAATTCTCCGCCACCAAACAGAAATGTATTTGAAAAAAATCAGCTTTATATCTCAAAGTGTAATGTCAAGCATACAATCCATACAAGTCTGTTCTGGGTTCGAACAGAACCGAAGGCACTTCTTACGAAGCCCTTGCAAATCCGGGTATTCACAATCCCGTCCGGACTTCCCATCACAAAGGGTGATAAAATCTCTATATCGGGGCCATTCGATGCAGAGACATTCGACGAGTTGTCCTTTCATTTTCGCAAATATCCGGTCTTCACCACCGGTCTTCAAATGCTATCCATATACGACGTATCACATATTCGGAATGAGTTATACGACCCAAAGGTCCTTTCCCGGCTAACCCGAATAGTGAGCGAAATATTTAAAAACATATGGATATGTGATTTCAATTAAGTCACAACTTAAAAATTCAACTTCTTTTTAAATTGTTTCAATCGATTACCATTTCAAATCTTTTAAACAAAAAAGATTTTTTTCACAAAATTCACCCAGTTACACAAAAATCCATTCACAGATTTCAAAACAATTTCCATTTCAATTGGATTAACTCGTTAAATCTTTAAAACAAAGATTCAACTTATAGCTTTCAAAACAATTTCATTTCGAATGGTTTAAACCAATGATCATTTTAAATCTGTTAAAAATAACAGATTCAATTCATAGCTTTCAAAAAGAATTCATTCATAGCCTTTCAAAACATTTCAATTTCATTTTTAAATTTGAAACCTTTCAACACAAATTGGAAGTTCACTTCTCATATGAAAGCAGTTATTATTTGAAAACAAACATCTTTCGTTTAAGAAAAATCCAATTATATTTGCACGAGTTAAAGCCCTTGAATTATATTCACATTCAAAAATCAATACTTTTAAAATAGTTTAACCCTTATATAACATCTTCTTCAATCCCTAGTTTCAAATCATATAATTCAATTTCAAATCTTGAATTTAAGTTTAAATCAAATTATTTAAACTTCAAAACTTTATCAAATTATTCAAAAATAAGTCTTATCTTTGAAACTCCATTTCAAAAGCTTTTCACATTTAAACCCAAATTTCTAATTTCAAAATCAATTGAAAATTAAAATTTCAATCTCAAAAACATCAGATTTAAATTATCTGTGACTTAACCGATTTCCTCATGAAATCCATATTTGTGTGTGTATGGTGTAGTCCAGGGGTTTTACATACAATAGTGCAACATCAATCATCACAGATATATCGATAAGCGGTATAATCGATAACGCTTATCTTCATTCACAGATTCATAGATAAATTAAATTTATCAGTCACAAGGATTCACTATTACAATTCGATGTGGGTTTCGGATAACCAACTGGAATCCGACCCCCTGTCGCATCAAAATCCAAATGCCGTTTTACGGGCCAAGGGTTTCATATTCACATAACAATGTATACATCACAGATATAACAGCTTAGCACAAACATAACATAGCATCGCATCACATAACTAATATATCAATCCATTACATAGCATGTAATAAAATATCAAACATCTATAAGTAAGATCAGTTAATTATTTAAGTAATCCAAATCAATTTTAATTACTTACGAAAATTACTAATCCTGGTTAATTAACATTAATAAATTACAGATCATTTTGATTAATTATTCTTTAATTGTTTATTAATTAACCATTAATAATAAATTGATTATCCTTTAATTATAATTCATCAATCTTTAATTATTAAATAATTAACCTTTAATTATTAAATTCACCATTATCTTAAATTAATTACCCTAATTAATTACCCACATTTATTAATTATTCTTTTAAGTAATTAATTTTAGTTAATTTCTTTCTTAATCAATTACCTTAACACATAATTACTTTCATCATTAAACAATCCTTAATAATTACTCCAAAATCAATTAACTCAAAACAATTATATTAATTAATTCCTTAATTAATAACATCAAGTGATTATTTAAAATTAAATAAATAATTAACTAATTATTTAAAATTAATTAAACAATTAATTAATTAACTTTTTATATTTTAAATCTTTAATTAATTAAGAAAATCATAAATCTTAATTAAACCTTACTTATTAACAAATCATATTAAATAAGTATTCTAGAGTTAATTATCCAAATAATTTAACCTTATTTATTTCCATAGATAAATTATTCGAATAATTTAAATCTTATTAATTCAAAGACAAATTATTAAACTTGATTTACATAATAATAGTCTTACTTGGAGATAAATCATTTCCAGACTTAAACACTTTAAATTATCAGGTTTTAAACTAATTTATTCCAAATATAAATTGAAAAATTGTTATTACTTCTATCTTTAACTTAAAAACTTTGATTTAATAACTAAATTCAAATTTCTCTTTTAAATTTGAATTTTAAAACTTAATTAAGATAATTATTTTTAAATTCAAACATCCTAACACATTTTTAAATTTGAAATATAAATTAAGTTTCACTTTAACATATTTGATTTACTTTTACTTTAAAATAACAAGTTTAACTTTATATTGCTTCCTTTATAAACTTGGTTTATAACTTAACCTTGAATTTTACTTATTTTAAACAACAAGTTTAATCTGCATCTACATTATACAGGACCAAGCTAAGAAAATCCCGAGTCCAAACGCAGAAACTCCCGGGTCATCCCCGAAGTAAACCCAACTCCAACATCTTCGAGTTGCCCCCAAACCACACGCGAGTTTCCCTTCGAGTTTCCCATCGTCTTCTCCAAACAAAACTTCCCCCAGTGCACACACACAACCCCGTGCACATGTCCCACCGCCTACGGCCAATTCAGATCGTCGCGACTATCCACTCCGGTCATACAACCCCATGCGAACACGATATGGAACCCAGATCGAAGGATTTATTCGCAAATCAAAATTTCAAACCTCAAGCTCGAAACTGCAGAAAACAACGACCACTTAAAACTTCCCCACGGCCATACACCTCGACGCCGTTGAACTCACCGTCTCCACCATCAGACACCACGACCACGAGCTACCTTCTCCCCAAAAGCGAACGCCTCCGGTCCGACCTTCATGTCGCAAATGCTTCGACAGTGAAGCCCGGCCGAAACAAGCTTAAAACCCTATATTGTTTGAATTTGAACAACTCAGCAATTGGAAAATTCAATGGCATTTTTCCCATCATCCACAACACCAAAGCAAGCTCCGATCAAAATCCTAGCTTCTATCATCACACCGATCAACGGCAAATCACCAAAACTCCCAAAACGTTCAAACCCAAAATTCACACGAATTTCTCAACTAAAAATTCCAAAATGCATATCAAAATTCATGATTTATCATCACTACTTCATGAATGTAATTCAAATTAAAATTTAAGACAGTTGATTTTTAACACAAATTCAAATTCCTCTGTTAATTTTTTTATTTTAAACATGATTTATGGTACTTAAAATATTTGGAAATACTTTGTAATCTTCATCATACAATTACAACAAATTTTCTTTCACATACTTAAGGTTAATATGGATTCGATTAAGATGTTTGAAATTTATACAAAACCAAACTTTCCTGTTCATTTTCATTTCCAGAGCAATCCCGATTTTATTTCAACTTAAATAAAATTTTGAACTCTAACCCATGATCAAACAAACAAGTTTTATTTGTAACTTAAATCCTAACAATGACTAGATCAAAAGATAGAGGATTTAAATCAAAAAAACTGAGCACTGAGCTTGAATATGAAGAACAGATACAACAGCATGCACAAAATCAAATGTTACTCACTTGTGCCTTGCAGAATGAACGTAGAACAGAGGATAGGTTTTGAATGTTGATTTGTTCTTGCTTTGATGATCTGCTTTGTTGTTTGTTGATGTTTAAATTGAAGTTTTGTTTTCTTATATTTTCTTTTCTTCTTTTCTCAGGTTAATGAATGAACATAAATGAAGAAAGTTTGATGTATATAAAAGAAGAAGTATACTGGGTAATGTATTATTTTTCTTTCCAATACAATGTTTAGCAGGGATTTCTCTATTCAAATGGTGGCTGATGATGTTCCCTTGTCTTCGGCTGACCATTATACATGATGATATAACTTTGTACAAGGGGATTGTATTTGTTTATGCAATATAGGCATGGGCTAGAGGCATGTTGCATTAAATGCTTTGCTTTTGTTTTCGGCTGAGAAGATGATTTTGTGTGCTAACATTTATTTACTTTGACTTGTTTGATATTTCCTTTTGTACTTTGTTTATTGATATAATATTATCCTATTTCGGCTGAGAAATCTTTCTTTTGTGCTGAGAGGATGGGGTAATAAATGCAATGTCTTTTTTTTGTTTACAAGCCATGCTTTGTTTTCTATTTTGACTACAACCTATTCTATTTGTAAATATATATGTACAGTTTGCTTTGTATAAGCTTGTACTAGTTTGTTTTATGTTTTAGTGGCCAGACTTATCTTGTTTTTCTTCTTCTGTTTTATTTGTTTGAATGTGTATTTGTTTTGTTGACAAATATTTTACTTGCTTTGCTTAGTCTATTTTGTTATTTTTACTGTAATACCAATTATATTGTATTTCTCTATATATTTATTTTAAAATCCATTTACTTGAAATTTAAATTCAAATCAATATATACTTATATATAAAGATTCAAGTTTACTTGTATATCATATATACATATATATTCACGTATATATACAATATTTTAAATTTGAATGATTCAACATCAGAATTTTATTACGATCGGGGAAACTCGCTATCAATTAATCCATTTAAAAATTTATTTTACAAATTTTTATTCAAAATCCAATAAATTATTAATTTAAATAAATTAAAAATCTGGGGTCGTTACATATAGGGTCTCATCTGCTCCAATAGGCAGGAATATATCCAAATACCAATCAATATATATATATAATATATCATATATCATCCAAACAATCATCAATCAACACAAAATAAATTTAGTCTCACTTATATAAAAATATCAGTGAGTCAGAAAGATTGAGTTGTACTTACTTTGGTTTCAATAGCAGTTGTAGTGTTTTATTCCGAATAAAATAAAATGAGCGTTTAATTTTACCCAAAATTTACACTAGCTCCAATCAACTCCAAACCAGCTCTAAAATGTAGTGCTCATCAATACGGACCGAACGCAACTTGTTTTGTCAAAAATGGACCTCGTATCACAAAGTTATGATGTTTTAAAGATTATACAATTTAATATACAAATTAATTTACAATTTTATTTTTTATTTTTTAACCTAGCTCAAATCGTAGCCGTCGATTTTGATGTGAAGTGATCTTGGCTGCTGCTTCTTTTCTTCTTAACTACCATCTACAGGCAACATCACGCACGCAAGAACCCATGGTCCCCGCTTTTCCATCGAATTATACTCCACCATCGACAAACTAAACGATGATCCAAAACCACCATTACGAAGCACATCACCAACTCCACCTACGGCCGAAGGCCGGCCACACTCGGCCATCCTCTTCGTCCCAAAAATTGTGCCCAACCGCACGACTTCACGTGCCATTTTCTCCTCGATCATTGCACCATATTCGATCATCACCGTATAGATTCAAAGTACTCGACGAGCTCTACAACATTGCAGTTGGACATTTTTCGTGAAAGTGAATGGATTGAGAGAGATTATGGGAAGAAATTTTGAAATTCTCGGCCATTGAAATGAAGAAGTGGCAGCTGTAACCCAAGCTAGGGTTTTGTGTGCAAATGTGAAATTATGGTGGCCTTATAGAAAATTTCGTGACACTATTCACCCGAAAATTTTTCGAACTCCAATCGAAGCGTGCCGCCTGGCGTTTATATTGTTTTACCCCTATTCCGAACGCAATGGAATATATATCGGGAGCCAATTCCATCATATTTGGAAGATAGGTTTTCGAATCAACTTATTTAAATTAAAAATTTGCTTAAACAAATTTCTACGCGTTTTAGCTTGCCACGGACAAACCGTAAGTCTGATTAACACGGAATTTGAAATCCTACAAAAAATACTATTACAGATCCAATGAAACTAATTTCATCGAAATCCGAGACAGTGTGAAAAATGACTATTTTTATACGTTAATTAAATATTAAAATATCCAATTTCTACAATTTCACTTTTAATTCAATTTCAAAAGTTAACAACATCATTCTAATTCAAATAGAATTTAAATCAACTTTACAGATCATTTCAATTCACATTAAATCCAAAATTCAATTTTTTCTGCAATTTCAAATATTAAATTAACAATTTAATTATCCAAATAAATCGCTATATTCAAAATATTAGTTATTCAGCTTTTAAAATCAATTAAATATACGAATTTCAAATGACTGAAATTCTGGGTCGTTACATTCTCCCCTACTAAAAAGAATTTCGTCCTCGAAATTACTAAGTAAGAAAGAGTCACAAAATCCATTAGCTTTTCAAAAACAACTCCTTCAGACTAGATAACAAAATCATTTAAACATTTTAACTTTTTCCCAAACCCATTAGTTAAACTTCTTATAAAACTTCTTTATGTTTTCAAATCCATTCTTAGTTATCTTTTCAAAAACCAACTAATATCGTTTAACTTTTAACTCAAAATCAAAATTTTAGTTATCAAATTTTTTTTCCCAATTTTCCCAAAAAATTTCTAACACCTTAAATTTCAAAAAATTTCCCTAGTGTCTCCTTTGCGTGGCTCGATCATAGTAGGATCACAACATATATATATATATATATCACAAATATACATCTCACCTTCGAGGATGAGGCATCCCGTAGGGAAAAAAATATAAAAGAACGATATGTAATCCGAGACATGTACCTTTTAAATTTTTAGCGAGCATATACGCTAAAAGCGAGCTCCAAAGGCGAAGCATACACCATTCGCACCTACTAAACACTCAACAAACAAATGAGAAACATATATAGAAAGTAATATCAATATACAACATATACCAATACAACAACTATACATGCCAATATAGCAAATGCAATCTAAAGCAACAAATCCAACCATCAGACAACTATCATCCAACTAACATCCAACAAACCAATCTTTATCCAACAAATCCATAACCAAATCAATATACATTCATTTATTCAAATTCAATTAGTTTACATTCACTAATTTACATTCAAGTTGGTTCATTTCCAAATCAAATTCAATTCAATTCTATTTAAATTCACTTACTATCAATTTGAATTCAATTATTTAGCTTTCAATTTTATTAATTCAACTTCATATGAATTTCTATACAATCAACTAACATCCATCTAACAACCAATGTATATCCAACATAACCAAATTTATTTAATTTACTTTACACTCAAACATTTATATTTACTTCGTTTACATTCAATTTGGTATAACACATTTAATTTCAATTGGTTTATATCTAATTTAGATTGAATTCTAGTATTCACTATATTCGCATTTTTATATAACACTTCCAATATTATTATTAATTCACAACTTCTTAACTTAAGTTTTATTCCATTCTTAACAATAACGTTTCTAATGCTAATTCATTTTAATTATCAAAATCAACTTGATTAAACATCACTTAAGTTATGTTTCATTTCATTTTTCACTTGCATTTACTTCCACTATACAACTTAAGTTCACCTCTAATTTAATTCAGATTCTATTTTATTTAACTTCTACTTAAGTCAAATTTCAAAACACTATTCAAATTCAGATTTTGTTTTGCTTAACAAAATTGTTTAACCATTTTAACGTTTGGTTTTACTTATATTTTCTCCTTTTATAAGTTATACAACTTATATATTTAAACTTCCAAATTCATGTTATATAATCACTTTACTATCTTAAGTTTAACTTTCATTTCAGTAACTTATCTAATCCAGTTCAATTTATTAGAATTAAATTTTTATTTCATATCATAAGTCCAAATTCATTTCACTTATATTTATCAATTTCAACTTGGATTTTAAATTCAAATTTGTTTATCACAACAAAACTTCAATTTTCCAATTTACTATTTGTAGCAAATCAATCACACAGAAACTCGAAAATGATACTGATGATGCTGCAGTCATCACCCTTATTATTTCCCAATAAAAGTAGTGAATTCAGTGCTTTATATTCTTTTAAAAATCCTTTTATTATTTATAAATCACATTTATAAATCTATTACTTATATAATTTCACTATTTCACTTTACTTATATAAGATTCATTCCAAATATATTTATCTTATTTTGATTTAAAATAATATAATCTCTTTAACTTTGAAAAATAACTGTCAAAATAAATTGGATTCAAATTCAAAAATTATTAGTTTAAATTCATTTTTTTATAATTCATGTAGTTTCATGTCTTATATATAAGATTATTTCACAATTGTAAATCATATTAATTATAATTCCATACTTTATAATTCATTTTCTTATATAATATATTATTTTACAATTACTATTTTAATTTAGATTATTCAACCAGTTTTATTAACTTATATATATTTACATTTTCAAACAACCAAACAATCAATTTATATAAACTTTAATATTCTGAAAAATTATTCCTTTATATACAAAATATAATCGAGGTAAAATTATTTCATTTACCCAATTTAAAATAATACTATGTCGACTTGCCTCGTTTACGTATATAGAAATCCCTATCAATAATATGGCGTCCCACATACCTACCAAAATTCACAAACAACTCAACGGATATGTAAACACAATATAAAACATTTTATAATACTAACAAATACGCGCTCATATATATAATACACTCAAGCTCAATCTCAATCTAGGGCACTACTGACCCTATCTATACTGAATACACATCAAAGCCTAGGAATACACTAAATCTAAGCTCTGATACCAAATGTAACGAACCACAAATCTGTACCCTTTGAATCGACAATAAACCACACATGTCTGACCCAAAAAGCATAGACTGATGGAAAGTAATGAGAAAGAAAAGAAGAGAGAAGAGGAGAAAAGAAGAAAGAGAGAAGATAGAACCAAACAGAACAATACAGAATCTCATATCGCAGCGGAAAACATATAATATCATATCAATGATCTTTACAAAATAGAAACTGTATATACATACATCAATCTGAGTACAACAATCAATCAATAGTTATCATCCTGGACAGTTATAATAACCTGTCCTCACAATTGCCGATAATATACAAAACTAAGAAGCGGATAATCAAAACAGATACATGTATACGAAAATGAAGATCTTCAGCTCTCCTACTGAAGCTCCAAAAGATCCAAATCTGAACCTATAAAAATACTCGGTCTAACCCGAGCATTGAAAGAGAAGAACGCCCTGATCAGTCTGGTAAACCAGCGTTAGAAACACACTCAACTGAATTTATTAAATTACCAAACTTTTCCTTTATCAAAAAAAAAGTATTGTAAGACACGCCCACACATAAACACGGACATGTTTTTACCTTACAATTACTGTTATCCCGCTTTTTGGTCAAAGCCAGAATATCAAACAAATCGACAGGAAAGGATGGATATCAGGATTGGAAGTCGATTGGAAACAAGGCTGCGATGGATGTCGTCAAAATTTGACTGGGCTCCGATCAGGACGGAATCAAGTGGAGATGATGATGAGGACTAGGAGAGGCTACGTTTCAATTTTCAGAACAATCGGAGTTCGTATGCACAAGATATGAATGGTTTGAAATGCATAAGGATAAGTTCGAATCGATACATTTCGTATCCATGGATATTGGTTCGAATCGATGATGTTCGCATCGATCGTGTTCTGGTTCGACTCGATGACTTCGTATCGATTGGATAGGAAGGCTAGGTGAATTTCGACTCGATGGCAACACACCCAGGTAGTTAAAACAAGCATACGGAGATTTGTTCGAATCGATAACGTTCGTATCGATCGACATGGACTTGGATTAATGGTTTCGTATCGATCGATATTGGGTCGAATCGATGTTGTTCGCATCGGTCTGTAATACCCCAAGATTTTGAGGAAAATTCTTTTAAATAAATGATTAAAATTCTGGGGGAAAATCAGAATTATTATATAGGTGGGATTTTCAGTGGTGCAAGGTTGTGTGCATGTGTGCACGTGCACACTAGTTATGGAACTAAGAGAAAATCCAGAATTCCTGAATAATAAAACAAGGAAGGAAAACATTTAGATAAAATGTTTTAAATAAAGAAAATATAGACCTAGACATGAGTATTAAAAATTCCTGAGGATGTGTGTGTATATATATATATATATCTATATATATATGCCTATGTATGACTTGTCTGAAAATTAAGGCAGAAGAGAACATTGATTTATAATGAATAAGTGAAATTTTTATTTGAATAATAGGTGTAGAAATGCACATAAGTATGCACATGTTTTCTGCAAATAAAAGGTTAAAGTTAAATTAACACCCATAGTTGTATAAATGTATATATATATCCAGATATTATTTGAGCAGAAAATAAATAAAGGAAGCACTAAAACAGTAAGAACCAAAGTGCAAGAAAGCAAATGTACATAGGCAGAAAATAGAAAGTCACACCATTATCATGTTTGAGGTAAATATAATAAAAATACTTAAAGTAATCACTTTCTGAAAAGAAAAGAAAATGAGTACAATATAGCCTTGTTTTAAAATATTGGCCGGGACATTAAGGGATTAGGAGGGAGGGAATATGCAATGCCAAATGCATGATTCTGATCTGGGCTAAAATAGGGATTTTGCATCACCCAAAACCCTAGACAGAACCCTTATTTAAACCAAGAGCCCAATCAGAAAACTGCTCTCTCACTAATTAATTAACCTAAGGAAGAAGAGGAAGATAAGGCTAAAGATTTGAGGGGTTTTCTGGTTTAAGCTTGTGTAAGCATTTAGGTGAGTATCCTCACTCATATACATGGCATTAAGACCTGGGATTAGGCAGCCAAGCTTTTATATGTTATATTTTGCATGTCTTGATTTACAAACTATGTTGGCTACTGATGGTTTCATGAATGTTTGATGAAATATGATCTGCTATGATGGATGTATAACTTTGTTGTTCTATTTTCATCTCTGTATATTATACCAAAACCTTAAGGAACATATATCAGAGTATTTGTAACTAGTTTGAATAATGGCTTAAGACAAAGAATGAAAAGATAAAGAAAACTATGAGCTGCATATACATTGGTATGGTGCTGAGGCTTGAAATAATTGGTTAAGGGTGCAATGGAGTCTTTCTCTATAAGTGCTGAGCCCTAAACTAAACAGAAATTTACAAGCCTAAAAACTATGTTTAAACAAGATTAAAAATCTGGCTAAATATAGTTGCTTGCAAAATCAAAATAAACCCAATAGAGCCATGCATTTATTCTCAGTTGCAAACATTCTGGTATATGCTTGAATAGGGTGTTTATATGCTAAATAATGTGAGATGGAATGACTGGGGTGTTATACCTCTAGAAAGTAACCTTTAACTTGCTTACAATATTATGGCTGCAAGGTAACTAGTATGCTTCATTGAGTACAGGTGGTATGTACACCTAGCTATCATTGATATAATGAACATAAATACACTTAGTGATATAACTAAGGATTTTGTGCCAAGAAGGCTGCTGGAATGCTTGTCCTATTTGAAGTAGACAAGTTGGCACATGGCTTGTTTAAGTCCTGAGATCTTTGTGCCATAATGTTAATTAGTTCATGGCAATGTGTCCCTTTGATTCCTTATAGCAGATGAGGCCAGGAATTTATAAGAAAAAGAAAAGGCAACCTAGTAGTTCCAGATAAAAGTTGTTTTATTGCATATGTTTGCTCTTATGTATTGTACATGATAATACCTGTCAAGTATGCAAAGTATATTTATGCTGTACCCTTAGCTTAATATCATGGATATGTTAGAAATGCTCACACCAGATCATAGATCTGACCCTTATTGCTCATGGCACATGGGGGTGTCTCATTTATAATGGGGCAGCCACTAATGCTTTTGCAGGTTGTGATGGAGCTAAGTAAGCAAGATTAAAAAGATATGGAATAGAGGATGCTAAGATAATTAGAAATAAAAGCTAAAATGTGTTAATTCATGCATGTATTCCCTGATTAATATGGCTATCTAAATGTATTAAGTAGGAAGAACTTGTAAGAGACATGTGCTATGTTGTTTCTGGTTATTTCTGATTTGGTATGTACTAAGGATATTGATGTTAAACTGATTTGAAAACCTATTTGCTAAAGTTGTTTTGATCTAGAGGAAAAACCTGGATTTTATAAGCATAATCATTTTATGATGATTTCAGTCAATCCTGAGTTCTTTCAAAAAGAATATAGATATACAGAAAATAATATGGGGAAAACCCAGAAAAGAATTAAACTGCTATATCTTCAATTTATGATATTGACATAAGTCCAAATGCAAGAAAAAAAAATGTTTATACCCTGAAGATGTATTTTTAAAAGAGAAGTATGGTTAGGAAGAATGATATATATATCTGATCACAAGGTGTCTGATTCATACAAATATATACACATGCTTTTGAAAAGGAAAGGTATCAATGTTTTGTGTATAATCTGGGTTGTAAAAATGCAAACAAAAGAATGGCCAGAGTAACCACATGGTTAGGCCATAGGTCAGGCCTAATGTTTCACTTCAGATCAATGAAGCAAGGGAACATTTGAGCTCAGTTTTCTGGAAAATGAACAAAGACACTAACATGTACATGTATATCTGTGTACATGTTGATATTGGGCAAAAATATAGATGTAAATTCTTAAAACAGTTGAAAGAATGGGTTTTAAAGATAGTTATGCAAGAAGAATTGTTTTGTATGTTAGGTTATAGGCAAAAATTAAATATATATGTACGATTATAGGTAGGTATCAGATTTCAGCCATACAGGAGAAAATAAAAAAAGAAAAACAAAAATTGTGTTTGAACCGACCAGCATAGTACTCGAACTAGTGACCTTGCATGAATAAGTTAGGCGCGTTTCCATTACGCCTAGATGTTGCTTGTGTTCACTTAGGATCCACTTTCTTTTAACCTGAGTTTGATAATATTCAGACTTTAAGACAATCATCTATATTATAAGCTTGCTTTCCACTGATTATTGCTTGGTTATTTCTTAATTATAATAACAGTCTAAGGTACATATTTTCAGTGGACACTATAGTCAAAAATCAGGATACAATAAGTTTTAATTTAAAAGGGAATTTATCACATTTTTGCAAATTTAAAAAGGATTTCTACTTATTATCATGCTCTGATTCAAGTAGAATATAACATAGATATCTTCATATATGTATGTTAAAAAAAAATGATTTAGAATTAAAACAATATTTCTATATTGTGAAAGATCCTGGATATATTTTTGTTTATTAGAGAAAGAAAATGACCCTGGGAAATATATTGGTAATAGATGATATATCTATATATCATCTCTAAAAAAAAATCACTAATAAAATTAGTGTGTAAATAGGAGGGTCATTTCATTTGGTATTAGAGCTATGTTTTAATTAACATAGCAAATGTTTGTATGCTTATGTTTATACTAGGTTTGTTTGTATATTTGACTGCTTATAAGTATTCCCTGAATGTATGTATGTGTGTGCATGTGACATACACAATGATTAAATAGGAAAGATACAATCAATTTAAAATTAAAGCTAAGTGTTATAAACTAATAAGATGAAATACATATACTTTTAGAAATATGGTAGGAAGAGGGTCTCATCATCAAGGAGGATCTAGCACACCACAAATGCTTGACATGCAGGAATTTGTGAGAGTTTTGAGAGATGGAATTGGGCACAGACCTGAGAACCCACATGAGGAGCTCTCCAAGTTAGTGAAGACTTATACCAACTTGGGAGGCAAGAGCTTTGAAGGAACTGAAAGTGTAATGGAGATTCAAGCATGGCTGAGGAAATTAAAGAGGATCTTCACTGATATGCAACTAGATGACCAAAGGAAGAGGCAAGTGGCCTCAAGGCAATTAAAAGGTGCAGCTTTGAGTTGGTGGGAGGTGATCATAGCTGGCCGGAATGAAAATGATATTAATTGGAATCAATTTAAGGAGATGTTAGAGGCAAGGTTTGTTCCAGCCTCAGCAAAAACCACTTTACTTGAGGAGTTCATCAAACTTAGACAGGGGACTATGAATGTCACAGAATACACCCAGAAGTTTGAGGGATTGTCAACCTATGGGGCAATGTTAGTGGCTGATGAAGCATCCAAAAATGATAGATACATCAAGGGATTGAACCCAGGGCTTAGCAGGGCTATACTACCTTATGCTGACAGAACTTTTGATCAAGTGATAGATTTGGCTCTGAAGATTGAGCAGCATGACAAGGAAAGAGATAAGTTTAGGAGCTTCAAAAACAATAGCAACAAGAAGAACAAAGGGAAGTACCATCCTTATGATAAGAAGAAAGGAGAGGCAGATGGTAAGAAGGCAGTAGATGCAAAACCCAATGAAGCCAAAAGAAAAATAGTTTGCAACCATTGTGGGAAAGAAGGCCATATTAAGCCAAGATGCCCAGAGCTTAAGGGGGGAGCTTTCAAATGCTATCTATGTGGGAAGGAAGGGCATATGAAAAGAAATAGCCCAGAATACAAGCAACAAGGGAAAGTGGCAAACCTGGAAGGTAGGGGCAAGGCCATAATTGAGGCTAATGCTGAAAACCATGGTCAAGTGGAAGGTACACTATTTATTTGTACCATACCTTTAGCTGTAATATATGATACCGGGGCAACCCACTCACTCATTTCCCATGAAATAGTTAAAAGGTTGAAAATGAACTGCAATTTGGCTGAAATACCTCTGTTAATACAAAGCCCTTTAGGAAGTTCTAGTGTATTAGATATGATCTGTGTGGATGTGAATTTGAACATAGGAGGAAACACATTTGTTTCCAATTTGTATGTTCTAAATTTCCCAAATATAGGAGTTATATTAGGGGCAGATTGGCTAAGACAATTCAAAGCCATAATTGACCTAGATGCATCCACCATTTCACTACAAAATTCTAAAGGCCAAAGGGTTACAATTCTATGTGAACCTATCAAAAAAAACAGTCTAAATCATTTAATTGAATTAGAAAATAATCCCAAGGAAATAGCTATTAATGAAATCCCCATAGTTAAAGAATACTTGGATGTATTTGGGGAAGTAAAAGGTGTCTCACACCATAGACCTGTTGAATTCCAGATTAACCTTATGCCTGGGGCTAGCCCAGTTATCAAAAAGCCTACAAGGATGGGGCCAAGTGAATTAAAGGAGCTAAAGAACCAGCTGGAAGAATTAGAAGCCAAGGGGTTTATAAGGCCAAGTAATTCATGCTGGGGTGCTCCTGTAGTATTTGTTAAAAAGCATGGTGGTACTTTAAGAATGTGTATAGATTACAGAGAATTAAACAAAGTAACCATCAAAAACAAATACCCATTACCCAGGATAGATGATCTCTTTGATCAACTCAGTGGAGCTAAAGTGTTTTCTAGGCTAGACTTGGCATCTGGGTTTCATCAGATGAAGGTTGAGGAATCAAGTATTAAATATACAGCATTCAACACAAGATATGGTTTGTATGAGTTTCTGGTTATGCCATTTGGGCTAACAAATGCCCCTTCTTACTTTGTAGACCTAATGAATAGGATATTCAGAGATTACTTAGACAAGTTTGTTCTGATTTTTATAGATGATATTCTAATCTACTCTAAAACAATAGAGGAACATGAGAACCACTTACGTTTGGTCTTATCTAGATTAAGAGAAAAAGATTTGAAAGCAAAGTTCTCTAAGTGTGTGTTCTGGCAAGAGGAAGTACACTTTCTTGGACATGTTGTCTCTGCTAGAGGAATTTCTGTAAACCCCAATAAGATAGTAGCAATCCAAGCATGGAAGAAGCCTAACAATGTTAGTGAAGTTAGGTCATTCATGGGGATGGCAGGATACTATAGGAGGTTCATACAAGGATTTTCTAAAATAGCAATGCCACTCACTAACCTGACTAGGAAGAACCAAAAGTTTATATGGACTGATAAGTGTGAACAAGCTTTCACCCAGATCAAGGAGGCTTTGGTAAAATCACCAGTGTTGAGTGTACCAGAAGGCAATGAGGGATTGGTTGTATATACAGATGCATGTGGGTCAGGGCTAGGGGCTGTGTTGATGCAGCAAGATCAGGTCATAGCCTATGCATCTAGACAACTAAAACCCCATGAAACTAGATATGCAACTCATGATCTTGAGTTGGCAGCAGTAGTATATGCCTTAAAGCTCTGGAGGCATTATTTATTGGGTGCAAAGTTCATTTTATACACTGATCACAAGGCCTTAAAGTATCTCTTTTCACAAAAAGATTTAAATATGAGACAACACAGATGGGTTGAATTTCTTGCTGCTTATGACTTAGATATACTTTATACACCAGGCAAGGCTAATAAAGTGGCAGATGCATTGAGTAGGCAGCATGCAAAAATGGCCATGTTAATGATGGAGGAGTTTAGAGATTTGACCATTCTCACTGATTTGGAAATAGATGAGAGCAGTGGGATAAGTATGGAGATAATTGAGGAAGAAAAGAGTAAAGGAAGGTTGAGTTTAATTACTTTACAATCAAATTTGGCCTTGAAGGTGGCAAAAATGCAAGAAGAAGATCAAGACTTAGCAGAAAAGAGGTCTCTCCTATTAAAGAAGGAAGAAGTGAAGGATTATCACATAGATGTAAAAGGATACTTAAGGTACAAGGGAAGGATATGTGTCCCAAACATCATAGAATTGAAAGAAGAAATCCTTAATGAGTACCATAGGAGCAAATATTCCATACATCCAGGCAGCACCAAGATGTACCAAAACTTAAAAAGGGACTATTGGTGGAAGGGAATGAAGTCTGATGTAGCCAGATATGTTGCTAAGTGCATGGTTTGTCAACAAATAAAAGCTGAGACCCAAAGACCTTCAGGGTTGTTGCAGCCACTTAGCATACCACAGTGGAAGTGGGAAGACATATCTATGGATTTCATAGATGGTCTTCCTAGATCCAAGAGGGGAAATACAAGTATTTGGGTGATTGTAGATAGGCTGACTAAAGTAGCCCACTTCATACCAGTGAAAGCAGACAGAAATGCACCTAGGTTAGCCCAAACTTTTATGAGAGAAGTGGTAAAATTGCATGGTGTTCCTAAAACTATAGTGAGTGATAGGGATACAATCTTCACTTCAAGATTCTGGAAGAGCTTCCAAGAAGCTATGGGGAGTGAATTGTGCCTAAGCACTGCTTATCACCCCCAATCAGATGGGCAAACAGAAGTGGTAAACAAGATTTTAGAGGATTTGCTTAGAGCATGTGTGTTAGACTTTGGAGGAAATTGGGAGGACCACCTCCATTTGGCTGAGTTCACATACAATAATAACCACCAAAGCACAATTGGAATGGCACCCTTTGAAGCCCTATATGGAAAGCCATGTCTATCACCTATGTGTTGGGCTGAGGCAGGAGAGAAAGCTGTCCTAGGGCCAGAATATGTCAAGGACATCACAGAGAAAATAGGACTGGTGAGAAAGAGGATGGCAGTAGCTCAAGATAGGCAAAAGAAGTATGCTGATGCAAAGAGGAAGTCAGTGGAATTCAAAGTAGGTGATTATGTCTTCATTAAGGTTTCACCAATGAAGAAAGTCTTGAGATTTGGCAAGCAGGGGAAACTCAGACCCAGATATGTTGGACCATACAAGATTTTGGAAAGGATAGGCTCACTAGCCTATAAGCTGGAGCTTCCCGAGAAGATGAGTGCAATGCACAATGTGTTTCATGTGTCACAACTAAGGAGATGGGTGCATGACAAGGAGGAAATCTTAGAAAAGCCTACTGAAGTTCAGATTAATCCAGATCTAATCTATGAGAAAGAGCCAGTGGGAATTGTGGCAAGGGAAGAAAAGAAATTAAGAAACAAGACATTGAAGCTTGTAAAGATTCAATGGAGTATAGATCCTAGTGATTGTACTTGCGAGCTAGAGGATAAAATCAGGATGGATTACCCTAGGCTCTTTGCAAATTTAAAAGGTAAATTCTTAGATTACTAAGAAAGTTTGATATGTATGATAGACAGTGACTATTTGAACTGCTCATGCATAATTGAATAATTTTCCTAAGAAAGTAGGAGTACTCAAAGAATATGTTGTAAATTGTGAGGGCACAATTCCTAAAAGAAGGGGTGATTGTAATACCCCAAGATTTTGAGGAAAATTCTTTTAAATAAATGATTAAAATTCTGGGGGAAAATCAGAATTATTATATAGGTGGGATTTTCAGTGGTGCAAGGTTGTGTGCATGTGTGCACGTGCACACTAGTTATGGCACTAAGAGAAAATCCAGAATTCCTGAATAATAAAACAAGGAAGGAAAACATTTAGATAAAATGTTTTAAATAAAGAAAATATAGACCTAGACATGAGTATTAAAAATTCCTGAGGATGTGTGTATATATATATATATCTATATATATATGCCTATGTATGACTTGTCTGAAAATTAAGGCAGAAGAGAACATTGATTTATAATGAATAAGTGAAATTTTTATTTGAATAATAGGTGTAGAAATGCACATAAGTATGCACATGTTTTCTGCAAATAAAAGGTTAAAGTTAAATTAACACCCATAGTTGTATAAATGTATATATATATCCAGATATTATTTGAGCAGAAAATAAATAAAGGAAGCACTAAAACAGTAAGAACCAAAGTGCAAGAAAGCAAATGTACATAGGCAGAAAATAGAAAGTCACACCATTATCATGTTTGAGGTAAATATAATAAAAATACTTAAAGTAATCACTTTCTGAAAAGAAAAGAAAATGAGTACAATATAGCCTTGTTTTAAAATATTGGCCGGGACATTAAGGGATTAGGAGGGAGGGAATATGCAATGCCAAATGCATGATTCTGATCTGGGCTAAAATAGGGATTTTGCATCACCCAAAACCCTAGACAGAACCCTTATTTAAACCAAGAGCCCAATCAGAAAACTGCTCTCTCACTAATTAATTAACCTAAGGAAGAAGAGGAAGATAAGGCTAAAGATTTGAGGGGTTTTCTGGTTTAAGCTTGTGTAAGCATTTAGGTGAGTATCCTCACTCATATACATGGCATTAAGACCTGGGATTAGGCAGCCAAGCTTTTATATGTTATATTTTGCATGTCTTGATTTACAAACTATGTTGGCTACTGATGGTTTCATGAATGTTTGATGAAATATGATCTGCTATGATGGATGTATAACTTTGTTGTTCTATTTTCATCTCTGTATATTATACCAAAACCTTAAGGAACATATATCAGAGTATTTGTAACTAGTTTGAATAATGGCTTAAGACAAAGAATGAAAAGATAAAGAAAACTATGAGCTGCATATACATTGGTATGGTGCTGAGGCTTGAAATAATTGGTTAAGGGTGCAATGGAGTCTTTCTCTATAAGTGCTGAGCCCTAAACTAAACAGAAATTTACAAGCCTAAAAACTATGTTTAAACAAGATTAAAAATCTGGCTAAATATAGTTGCTTGCAAAATCAAAATAAACCCAATAGAGCCATGCATTTATTCTCAGTTGCAAACATTCTGGTATATGCTTGAATAGGGTGTTTATATGCTAAATAATGTGAGATGGAATGACTGGGGTGTTATACCTCTAGAAAGTAACCTTTAACTTGCTTACAATATTATGGCTGCAAGGTAACTAGTATTCTTCATTGAGTACAGGTGGTATGTACACCTAGCTATCATTGATATAATGAACATAAATACACTTAGTGATATAACTAAGGATTTTGTGCCAAGAAGGCTGCTGGAATGCTTGTCCTATTTGAAGTAGACAAGTTGGCACATGGCTTGTTTAAGTCCTGAGATCTTTGTGCCATAATGTTAATTAGTTCATGGCAATGTGTCCCTTTGATTCCTTATAGCAGATGAGGCCAGGAATTTATAAGAAAAAGAAAAGGCAACCTAGTAGTTCCAGATAAAAGTTGTTTTATTGCATATGTTTGCTCTTATGTATTGTACATGATAATACCTGTCAAGTATGCAAAGTATATTTATGCTGTACCCTTAGCTTAATATCATGGATATGTTAGAAATGCTCACACCAGATCATAGATCTGACCCTTATTGCTCATGGCACATGGGGGTGTCTCATTTATAATGGGGCAGCCACTAATGCTTTTGCAGGTTGTGATGGAGCTAAGTAAGCAAGATTAAAAAGATATGGAATAGAGGATGCTAAGATAATTAGAAATAAAAGCTAAAATGTGTTAATTCATGCATGTATTCCCTGATTAATATGGCTATCTAAATGTATTAAGTAGGAAGAACTTGTAAGAGACATGTGCTATGTTGTTTCTGGTTATTTCTGATTTGGTATGTACTAAGGATATTGATGTTAAACTGATTTGAAAACCTATTTGCTAAAGTTGTTTTGATCTAGAGGAAAAACCTGGATTTTATAAGCATAATCATTTTATGATGATTTCAGTCAATCCTGAGTTCTTTCAAAAAGAATATAGATATACAGAAAATAATATGGGGAAAACCCAGAAAAGAATTAAACTGCTATATCTTCAATTTATGATATTGACATAAGTCCAAATGCAAGAAAAAAAAATGTTTATACCCTGAAGATGTATTTTTAAAAGAGAAGTATGGTTAGGAAGAATGATATATATATCTGATCACAAGGTGTCTGATTCATACAAATATATACACATGCTTTTGAAAAGGAAAGGTATCAATGTTTTGTGTATAATCTGGGTTGTAAAAATGCAAACAAAAGAATGGCCAGAGTAACCACATGGTTAGGCCATAGGTCAGGCCTAATGTTTCACTTCAGATCAATGAAGCAAGGGAACATTTGAGCTCAGTTTTCTGGAAAATGAACAAAGACACTAACATGTACATGTATATCTGTGTACATGTTGATATTGGGCAAAAATATAGATGTAAATTCTTAAAACAGTTGAAAGAATGGGTTTTAAAGATAGTTATGCAAGAAGAATTGTTTTGTATGTTAGGTTATAGGCAAAAATTAAATATATATGTACGATTATAGGTAGGTATCAGATTTCAGCCATACAGGAGAAAATAAAAAAAGAAAAACAAAAATTGTGTTTGAACCGACCAGCATAGTACTCGAACTAGTGACCTTGCATGAATAAGTTAGGCGCATTTCCATTACGCCTAGATGTTGCTTGTGTTCACTTAGGATCCACTTTCTTTTAACCTGAGTTTGATAATATTCAGACTTTAAGACAATCATCTATATTATAAGCTTGCTTTCCACTGATTATTGCTTGGTTATTTCTTAATTATAATAACAGTCTAAGGTACATATTTTCAGTGGACACTATAGTCAAAAATCAGGATACAATAAGTTTTAATTTAAAAGGGAATTTATCACATTTTTGCAAATTTAAAAAGGATTTCTACTTATTATCATGCTCTGATTCAAGTAGAATATAACATAGATATCTTCATATATGTATGTTAAAAAAAAATGATTTAGAATTAAAACAATATTTCTATATTGTGAAAGATCCTGGATATATTTTTGTTTATTAGAGAAAGAAAATGACCCTGGGAAATATATTGGTAATAGATGATATATCTATATATCATCTCTAAAAAAAAAATCACTAATAAAATTAGTGTGTAAATAGGAGGGTCATTTCACGGTCTGGATGGAGTCGTGCAATGGCTCTTCGTATCGATACACTTCGTATCGATGGGAAGGATTCGAACGAAGCAGATTGTATGGACACGAGGCAATGGATTCGAAGCACACTATGGCTATAGATGGATGTGGATTGGGCACGAGGTATGGATGCGAGCGCGTATCCAGGAAAGAAGCGTTCAACACGGCGAGGAAGATGGATCAACCCAAGAATTTCGCAACACGTCATCGCACAGGCATGCGCTCTGATCGATTCGAAGAGATCGATTCGAACCAATCGATTCGAACCAGAGTGCCTGCCGAAATACTACAACTCATATCGATCATATCTTGAGATCTATACGTCCAAATTCAATGAAATTTTCACAGATGCTTACATACACATTGAAGAATGTTCTCACCAAATTTCAGCTCGATTGGATGATTTCTTGATCGATTCGAACATAGCTTCGAATCGATCCCAAAGTGGGCCCGGATTTCCAGAAAGCGGGCATGTGGGCCCCCTGACGTACTGGAACTGGTCTCCCTTCAGTTTAGGCGAAATATCAGCCTCCTACACCTATAAATAGACCTCCAGGTCATTCAGAAAAGGGGTCGGACAATTTTGAGAGCTAAAGAGCGCCCGGACTCTGCCAGATTTACTCCAGATCACCATTGCTACCTTAGATTCAGATTATAATAATAAAATCCGTTGTACTACGCGATAAGAAATTGTAATCTTCAAGCATCGATCAATAAAAGATAAAAACTTTGGAGTGGACGTAGGCCGGAGATAGCCGAACCACTATAAATCTCGTGTTTTTGTTCATTATTTCTGGATTGCTGTTTGTTGCTTGTTTAGATCTGAGATTTGTGTTTGAATATTGCTGATTTGTATTCATACACTGGCGCTTTCACAGCATTCGGGGTTTGTGACCATTTTTGGCGCAAACAATAACTAAAACATTTCATATCAAATTATCTTATATTATACTAGTGTCTAGTATAAAATATTCAAAATAGCCGAAATTGTTACCATTATTAAATTCCAGCATACCAGGCTCTACAATCAAAATGGCAGGTACGTAGTAGAGTTTGGATTTCCATACAAATGACCAAGTAAAGGCACTACCTTCCGATGGGTACACCTCTAGATGGATGTCCCGAGGCAGAGAACATCTTCCCTCTACCAACAGAAGACCGGCCTACATATGTAACTAGGTAGTACCGAATATGTCATCCCCCGGTCGTTACCGACCTTTTTCGAGGGCCCTCGTAGCATACAAACCACAATAATAAGATACACGATGTCATAGTGTGTAAAGATATATCTAGAAGAGGATGATCATATCCTACTTAGGAGCGACCCACTTAGCCTTACCGCATCTAACCCTGTTTCGGTCATTTTCGGTTGATGAGGCCAAAGAGGTAACGATTACCTTTTCACAAATCACATATCACATCACTTTGAATGCCACAAGGCCATTTCCGTTGACTACTAAATGCCTTCCACAAAAATACAACCCTTGAGCTCGTACGTCTCAAGGAAGGGTGTTAAGCTAAGAGAAGTTGCCTTCTCCGCCACCAAACAGATGTACGTTTGTAAAAACCAATGTAAGTAATCTTAGAAACGCAATGTAAGACAATCATCCATACAAGTTGTTTTTCCTATCATATCCTTTCGGGAAATCCCTAGGATTAGTAGCTAATAGTCCTTGCACTGGATATTTCATAGTGAAGAGACTACTATTACTGGATGTATATTGGGATTTTAACCCCAAACGATCAACAAGCAGTCCTCCACTATGAAAATCCTAAATATCAATATCATCACGACCAACCTGCACAATTGTCACATAAATGTAGGTCCGAAGTGGTTTCGGATAAACCGATCCCGGTCTCTTCGCACCAACAACGCAAAAGCATTTCTCAACCTCATACAGAAACTAAGTCTCATAGATTTATCACGTCTCCATTTTTCAACTTGTTATCCTTCGGCCAAGAAGGAAGCTTAGTAGATTGGAGTAATACTCTGCACTACAGAATCAACATCCTCAACACAAACGATAATCAAGCCTACATAGAAGGCTAAGTACTAAGTGTACGACTAAATAGTTCCCATATCAAGACGAGGAACTAAAATGGCCAAATTTGATAATCGGTTATTTTACTATCAAAGGGAACAACAAATATTTAGCACCATAAGCAATCACTAGGCCCTTTAATTAATCATTTATTAATTAAATCACTTGCCAAATATTCACTCAAATTACCTTTAAAATGATATAATTCCAAACCAATTCAATATTGGAAAACATTTCCATATACTTATTTAATAATAAGTAATTCACAAATCAATTTATTTTCAACACTTAGAAAAATTACATATACTTAAATCACGATTAAGTATATATTTTATTCTTTAACGAAAACATTCTCTTAAACGTATTTATTTAGGTCAAAACGAATGTAGCGTAAAACATCGTTACAACAACCCAAAATCATTAGTATAGGGATTCGAAAATTAGATAGATATATAAATCCCATATACTATACAAAACATTTCCTTACTTCTCGAAAATGTCTATTTCAACAATGAATGTTGAAATCTATGCATTCGATACTTAACACATTTTAAAACATCTTCAAATCATTTAACTTCATTTAAAGTATCACTTTTCAAAACATTCATTTAAATTAAAAGACTATTCACTGTCCAAAATCATGAATATATCTCCTTTACCAAATTCATTATTATTGCAACATTTAATTTAAAGGATAATTCCATTATTCTTATTTATAAAATATCAAGTTTATAAATCTATACATATAAACCGTTTATAATAATTCAAAATCTTAATTTAAACTATTTTACCAAATAATTTATTCCATATTTCAAAAATCACAATCTGATTATATTTCACAAAAATCATAATTTTTATAACATAAAAATTATAACTTTTATATATTTAAAATATATCCATTTCCTAAACAATTCAAAAAAATCAACAAAACATCTATTTTCAAAATCACTTTGAAATCCTTATTAAATTGAAATCATCAATTTAACATTTTTAAAATTCCAAAAATAGGCCCAATGCTGCAACCGCGCTAAATACATTAATCACGACATCCAAAACATCATATATCACATGATAACAGTATATATATTAATATCTGTAAATAAAACCAATACTGGTGAGTAATCCAGTTGGATCCCTCCAACCTGTCACCTGCAACAAATATACATATTAGAAATATATGTACAATGTCCATTTCGAAGCAGACGTGCGTACAAAGGGTCATCCGCTCATACACGAGAACGTATAGGGTCTCATCTGCTCCAATAGGCAGGAATATATCCAAATACCAATCAATATATATATATAATATCATATATTATCCAAACAATCATCAATCAACATAAAATAAATTTATTCTCACTTATATAAAAATATCAGTGAGTCAGAAAGAGTGAGTTGTACTCACTTTGGTTCCAATAGAAGTTGTAGTGTTTTATTCTGAATAAAATTAAACGAGCGTTTAATTTTACCCAAAATTTACACTAGCTCCAATCAACTCCAAACCAGCTCTAAAATGTAGTGCTCGTCAATATGGAGCCAACTCAACTTGTTTCGTCAAAAACCGACCTCGTATGACAAAGTTATGATGTTTTAAAGATTATACAAATTAATATATAAAATAATTTACAATTTTCTTTTTAATTTTTTAACCTAGCTCAAATCGTAGCCATCGTTTTTGATGTGAAGAGATCTTGACCACTGCTTCTTTTCTTCTCAACTACCATCTACAAGCAACATCACGCGCGCAGGAACCCATGGACCCCGCTTTTCCATCGAATTATACTCCACCATCGACGAACTATACGATGATCCAAAACCACCACTATGAAGCACATCACCGACTCTACCTACGGCCGAAGACCGGCCACACTCGGCCACCCCCTTCATCTCGAAAATCGTGCCCAACCGCACGACTTCATGTGCCATTTTCCCTTCGATCGTTGCACCATATTTGATCATCATCATACGGATTCGAAGTACTCGACGAGCTCTACAACATTGCAGTTGGACATTTTTCGTGGAAGTGAAAGGATTGAGAGAGATTAAGGGAAGAAATTTTGAAATTCTCGGCCATTGAAATGAAGAAGGGGCGGCTGTAACCCTAGCTAGGGATTTGTGTGCAAATGTAAAATTATGGTGGCCTTATATAGAAAATTTTCAGACACTATTCACTCGAAATTTTTTCAAACTCCAATTGAAGCGTGCCGCCTGGCGTTTATAATGTTTTACCCCTATTCCGAACATAATGGAATATATATCGGGAGCCAATTCGATTGTATTTGGAAGATAGGTTGTAACAACCCGGGATTTGGCATCAATTAATTATCGTCATTAGACGATTAAACTCTGCTAGCTAATTGCTGTTGGGATTTTATCGGGGTGAAATTCTTTTAAGAAATTGTTAAGAGTTTTACGGGCTTTAAAATTTAATCTCGGCCCACGTTTCTTTTGCTTGGTGATGTGTTAATTATCAGAGCAGAGACCCGTTCCTTCCTTCATTTTCATTTTCGCAAGCCCTAGCAAAAATAGACAAAGAAATAAAAATGGCGGCTTTCTTTCGTTGTTCTTTTTTTAGCTCTGAATTTAGGGCTTTGAGAAGTCACCGCTTAGATTGAGGGCCGTGCTTAGGCGATCTGGAAGGGGGGAAAGGGGAACTGCGACACTGAAATTCGTGCTCATTAGAACAAAGGTGAGTGACACTCACATCTAATTCCACTCTATGCTCGGTAGTTCGATTTTGTTTTGTTGTTGATTATTTCACTGATGCATTATGTTGTACCTGTTTATATATGATTCGCGATCCTTGATTTTCGTTGTTTGAATTCGTCACTTGATTTATCGTGGCCATTCGATTTTGTCTTAATGTTGAGATGATTCCCGACTTTGTCAATTTCGTATATATTTTGCTTGGTTGACCCGGTGTTGAATTTGGCTTTCCTTGGTCATTATGGCTTTGATTTTGTGGCGTTCAAACTTGACTTTGTTTTGATAAATTACTGCTTGGATCTTTGACCCATGGCCTCTTCTCGGTTTTGATTTTGGCCTTTGGGAAATTGCTGCTTTGAATTCTCTGACATTGGATTTGATTCCATTTTGACTTCGACCATTTTTGAAATTCACTGTCAGTTGGATATTGCTCTGAAATATTGTTTTGTTTGCATTATTGATGTGCACTTGCTGTTGGAATTCACGTAGCCTGTCTGATCTTTGTAAAAGCTCTATCTTTAAAACTGCTACGTAAAAATGTTCGACTTGAACTGTTTGCATATGAACTGATATGTGCTTGTGCACATATTCTATGTGTCATTATTGCATTTCATATATTTGTTTCTTGGTCGTACTGTCCACCTTAGTTCATATGCACTTGTATTGACACTGCATACTTTGTTCCTGATGCATTTTGTCTTTGCTAAAAAGAAACTGTTGTCTGCATATATGTGCCTACATACATTTGTATGTATGTATGTATGCATGTATTGTTGAATTTTCACTGTATTGTCACTGCATACTTTGTTCTTGTGCATTTTGTTGTTCAGTCTGGATTGACTTGATTGCATTGTGCTCTGTAGCTTTCCATTGATTGTTGCATTGCTCCATGTATATATAAATATGCATGGTTGTAGTTGAACTTGTACTGTCCACTATTGCATTGACTTTGTATAAGTGTAGTTTCACTTTGTCGATGATGCTTTGACATTGCATATATATATTGGGTTGTAGCCTCGAGCTCTGTAGCATTCATGTGGTCTGTTTTTGCTATCGAGGCTGAAGCACTATTGCTTGTTTCATTATCTTGAACTGGATCATTTCATGTTTTACATTTTAAAGTTGTACCTGAGTTGAATCCATTCTCAAAGACTCGGGTTTGACCTTATACTCGGTTGTGAACTTTCATTGTGCATCCGTGTGCACTTCGTTCATTTTGATTTGAGTTGAGTTGCCTTTCAGTTTTTGTTGTACATATATGCATTCGACTTGAGGCCTGCTGCATTATTGCTTGATTCAGTCTTGAACACTGCATCCTTGAATATGTATGTGTATTTGATGTTGTTTCACTGGTCTGGTTTCATGCCATTACTGTCATGAAGTCTGATTTAGTCTCGATTTCTTGTATAACTTGTGTGCACTTCTGTGTTGTACTGATTTGATATTTGCTTCAATTTAGTTTGGTTCACCTTGAACTTGATCTCGAGTTGGTGCATTTGCTTTTGATTTATCGAGCTTTTGTGTATTTCATCACTGTAGTGTTTGCAGTTATGTTGAGTCAGGATAGCCGTGACTTGACCTCTGCAGTTTCGACTTGCTGTTAGTATTTGGTGTTGTGATGACATTTTATGCTGTAGTGGCGAGGCAGTACACCGGAGCATGTACTGCAGCCCTATTAGAATTGACGTTTTAATTAATATTTCAATTTATGTGTATTTAATGTTGCATTCCTGTATGTGCTTTGAGTTATGGTAGCAGTGACCTGAACTATTAGCCTTTGGTTTGAATTTGCTGATTTGTTGTTTAACACTGTTTCGTGTTATATCTACCGTTATCCGATTCTCTTATTGAAGGGTTGGATATATGAGATTTATTGTGACTGTCGTCTATTTGATTATTTAATTATTATTGCTTCCGTGCATTAATAACTGAGTTTGAATTAGACTGACCCGTGTAATATTTTCTTCTGAATTTTAAACTCGGGTCAGACCGAGTTATTTCAGGTTGTTGATATCTTGCTTTGGGTTGCTGCTTGAGTTATGAAGTCTCTTCATATCTTTTGGAGTAGTCATTGTCATAGTATAGGATGATATGTATTCATGTATATTATTTGTAATAATGTACTTGTATATGTAACTTCCAGTGTCGACAGTTGTAGTTGTATCATATGTATTGTATCACATGTATTGTAACTAACATCAGTTATATATATATGAGATTTTTATATTATCTATGTTCCGCATTTAGCTTATCTGTGTTATTATTATATATGTTGTCCTAAACTATTATGAACCATCGTAGTTCGTTTTATACTAGAATTGAATATGTCGATGGGAGTAATAAACAGAGATTAAAGAAAAATAAATATACCACTCCTATCGATGTAACCAATACTAGTGTAAGGCCTAACTACGGATGGCTGCTCCAATCCAGCCTTATTCTTCGTAATAACAGACAATATTTCTTCTAATACTCTTTGTTATTGTGAGCATAGAGGTGGGGCGTTACAGTTGGTATCAGAGCGAGGCATTTATGGACATAATATAAAACATAACTTAGATGGAACATGTGTTACAACTATTTGTTGATGTTTTTATTTGTGCTTTGAGTCAAAACTAAAGTTTTGAAATTATGATGAAATTTTTTAAATATCCTTATTTAAAAAATAGAAGTGAAATTGTGTTTTGATGATTAAGTAATTTGTGTTATGTTTATCAGAGTGCGCAGCGGAAACAGAGACTGTCTTCGCCGAGTACACCTGATAACCTTTTTGATTTAAAAATCAGAATATGAAAATGAAATTAGTTTCATTGTGTTGTTTAACCAGTGGTCTTGATTTTGTTGAGCTTTTTTGCTGGTTTTCTCTTATGCTAATCACATATTGATTAGATTTTTGTTGTTTCAAATATATCTTCATTGAAGATATAATCGAGTGATTTCTTTGCTCATCTTTTGGTGTGCGTGCAAATATGAGTTGCACGTTACTACATTAATTTTACGTTGAACCGATGTTTGGTTTTAAGACGTATTCTGTTGCCGTTATTTCATAACGGGATTTTTTACACCGGTGCTAAATTTTTGAAGCACGGTGTTTTGTTGACATTTTTAATGAATGAAAATTCACTGGTATTATATTTTGATGTGAATTATTTTGATGACATTTAGACGTAAAAAAAAATTAATGTCGCTTTGACTTCAGTAACCATCAAATTTTAAAGTGCGATTTCCTTATCGAAATTGCTACAGATGTTGCTGTTTTAATCACGTGTTTTGAAAATTGTTTTTAAAATAAAATTGTTTTAAATTTTTTATAGTTTGCGCTTTCAAAAGAATGAGGAAGCGATTTAAATGCTTCAGCAAAATTGAGGACTATGAACCCTCACTTTTACCGTTTCGCTTAATTCCGGACTTGTCCGTTTGAGAATGTAAAATGTTATTTATTTAAAATACACAATTTTGCACTTTCAAGGAAACAATGAAGAGAATTAAACGATTTTGTAAAACACATGGTATGGGACATGTGCATTTGTTATTTTGGTTAATTCCAGACTCGTTAATTGAAACCTCTGCTGTTTGATGATTTTGTATGCTTTCGAGCGACTATGTTGGACCTTCGGGTCATATGCTGGACCTTCGGTGTAACGACCCAGAATTTTGAACGAATTAAATTGAGAATATTTAATTAATTTTAAATATTTGAACGACGATTTAATTTGAATCCCGAATATAACTTTAAATCGGCGATTAAATTATAAAATTTAATCTATTGATAGTCGAATAAAAATTTAAATCTTCAATTTTAAGCTGAAGAAAAATATTTCGAAAGTTTCTAAAATTCGTATTTATAATACTGAAGATAACAGAAGTTTCAGAATTGAATTTTAAAGTGTTTTGTTCAGTTTTGAAAAAATTTAATCGTTCGAATTGATATTGGAAAATAGCCGTCCGAGGCACAGTCTCGGAATTCGACGAAACCAGTTCCATTGGGTCCGTAATATTGTATTATTGCCGGGTTTCAAATTTCGTATTGATCGAAGTTGTTATGTAGCCGTACGAAGTGTAAACGCATTGGAATTTAATCAAATTCAAATTAAATTTAAATCTAAATTTTTGGTCAAAGACAGCACGTTCCTCTCCTAAAAACCCGTCCTTTGTTTCAGCCTGAAATCACGAGATAAATCGTGCGAGTATGGCTCCTTACATTTTTAAAATCGTCACAGTCCTTTACATCTACTCCCCGTCCCTTCATTTTATTCACAAACTCCCTCTCTCGTTCAAAGAAAAATTCCATCTCCAGTTAAACTACAAATAATGGCCGCGCTTCCTCAGTTCCGTTCGAAATCATCTTGTTCGTTTCAAATGAAATCAAAGTCAATTCAAGTCACGAGCCTCTAAAATCAATTCAAAACTGATCGAAGGCGCGTGAGCCAGGGCTCGAACGCGAGATGCGTCAAGGGGGGGGGGGTAGCACGGGTCGAAGCGGCGGCAGCTCCTCTGTGGGTCGCGACTAGGGTTCGCGTGTGAGTTGTTGGTGGGAATTGAAATCGTGGGCACGACTCGCCTGAGCGCGCGTGGATGGAGGCGCGTTTGTGGTAACTCGAAGTCGCGAAGGACGATGATGGCGTTGAGCTGGACGATGGAGTTTCGTTTGCGAGGCAGGAAATTCAACTCGCGATTTGGGTTGGGGATGGTCACGAGCTCGATCGCAATAGCGGCGACAAGGCGCGGAGGCGATCGAGCAGTAGGAAATCGCGTAGGCAACGTCGCGCTCGCGAGGGCAGGCGGCGGCATTGGCATGAAGGGGGCACCGTGGGAGTCGAGCTGGGAAGTCGCGAGGGGCATGTCGACAGTTGTGTTGCAATGCTAGTTCGCCGTGGGTTCCTTAGTCAACTGCGATGCTCGAGTGAGGTAACTGTTTTTGTATTAATTTAGTTTGAGTGAAAATGTTTGATTATTTACAGAAGATAGAGTATAAGTGTATCGTTTAATTGATTATCTAAAAAAATTATTTAAATTAATAAAGGAAATTTATATAAAGGGAATTTAGTTTTAAATATAAAATTTGAGTTAAATAAATTTAGTTTTTTGCTTTGAAATTTCAGTATTTTAAAAATATGAAATTAAGTGAACCTTAATTTAATTCAGGTAAATCGTTTATTTATTTAGTTATCAAACATTAACAATAAGTTTATTTTGGAAATAATTTAGTTAAGAAAATATTGTTAAAAGAGATTTGTCAAAACTTTAAAGGTATTTATTTACAATAAAAATAAATTACGGATGAGTTAAATTATCAATTGAAATTTAATTAGTCAATTGATTCGGATATTGATAAATTTTATAAAATTATTTGTACAAGGTCAAAACGAGAAATCAAGCAGAAATTGGAAAATGGATGGCAAAATATAAAGCTAAGGTGAGATTTTTCTCACTAGAATAAAATGTAGAATTTTTACAGTTATTGTTTGATTGCTATGATTGCTGTTTGTATTAGATATAGTAGGATATATCTATATATATAGCAATATATACATATTGGCATATGTATATATTGGATTGATGATTTCCCGCCTCGTATAGCGGATGAGACCCTATTGCGCCGTTAGTAAGCGGATTTATAAAAACCTATATACCGCGATAATTCCGTACTGGAGCGGAATTGGTATTGTGCTGACGTCTTTGGATGCAGGGAAATAGGTTGGAGGGATCCAACTGGACCCCTCACATTGATTGAATTTTTATTCTACTGTGATGTGTTAATCTGTGAATGATTATTGATGTTATTAATCATGTTGATGTCCGGAAATTGATTGAAAGCTAAAATTTAGCTGAATGGATGTTTGATATCATTGGATTCCAAAAATAAACGAAATTGAATTTTTGGAATCAAAAATAGAAATTTCTAAGTGAATCAATTTTTGAAATTGAAGAAATTTTGAAGAAAAGAATTTAAAAGTATAAAAGCTGTTTTTAAAATCTTATCGAATAAATTCCAGAATAAAGTGAAAATGCTAAATAAATGGATTTCATAAAACAGTGATTATAAATTGAAGAATTCAATTTAAATTTGGATTTTTAAATAGATTGAAAGAGACAAAGAAATTTATTTTCTTTAAAAGGAATTTATTTAAAAAGAAATAAGTGAGAAGTCCAATTAGAAATTTAATCGGTAAATTGAAATAATTTGGGAAATCAATGTAAAATGATTTCAATTTGAAGAATCCAGTTAAAACAGGATATTGAAAAATTTGAAAAGAATAAGGGATTTATTTTAGTAGTGAAAATAAATTTAGAAATCAATTCGTAATTGATTTGGAATTGAAGTAAGATTAGAAATTAATTTTGAAATCCGATTTTAGATTTAAAAGTGAGTTAGTTAATAAAGAAGATTTATAAGTCGAAGTGTTATTAAAATAGAAGTAGAATTTATAACCGTGTTTATAAATTCGAAATCAATTGAATTTGATAAATTAAATATAGAAGATTATTAAAGAAAATATATTCACGATTTTGGATAGCGAATTTTTATTGAAATAAAAATGTGTAGAAATGATTGAAATGGGGTTAAGTAAATTATATTCACGATTTTGGACAGTGAATATATTGTTTAGTAAAATGGATTCATTTTTGAAGAAGTAATATTTTAAAAATGAAGTTAAACATTTTAAAGATGTTTTAAAATGTATTATGAATCGAAAACATAGATTTCCGCAGTTCTTGTTGAAATAGACGTTTTCGAGAAATAAGGAAATGGTGGACTATAACACTGTTGTTATAGTAAATGATTTTCGAAAGGAAATGTTTTTAATGTAGTATTGGGATTTATATATCTATCTAAATTTCGAATCCCTATACTAGTGATTTTGAGTCGTCGTAACGATGTTTTACGCAACATTCGTTTTGACTCAAATAGATGTTAAGATGTATGATTTCCTTAAAGAATGAATATATACTTAATATTGATTTAAGTATATCGAATATTTTTAAATGTTGAAAATAAATGATTTGGGAATTACTTATTATTAAATAAGTAGGGAAATGCTTTTCCAAAATGAAATGAAGTGTTTTTGAGAATTTATCTTCTTAAAGATAAATCGAAAGTGAATATTTGAAAACGATTGAAAATCGAATATCTGTAGATATTTTGAAAATATAAATTCAATATGGAATTTATAAAAGAAAAGGGAATTTGTTTAAAAATAAATATTGATTTATTTTTGAAGTGTGGAAATTTTATATCTAGTAAAGATATTTTGGAAGACGGAATAATTTGGAAAATTATTTGGAATCTGATGATGTTGCGCATCTTTATTGATGGTTAAATAACCGACTATCAATAATTACCCTGAATGGATGTTTTGTTGTGAATTGGATGAATTTGAATGCCACACTTGTTTTTGAATAATCGCTCACTATTCGGGTTAACCGGGAAAGGACCATGGGGTCGTATAACCCATTCCGAATATGTGATACGTCGTTATGAATTGCATTTGAAGACCGGTGTTGAAGACCGGATATTTTTGAAAACGGAAGGATTACCGTCGAGTTACTCTACATCGGCTGATCTCCGATTTAGAGGTTTTTATCACCCTTAGTGACGGGAAGTCCTGACGTGATTGAAAATTATCCGAATATGCAAGGGCTTCGTGAGAAGTGCCTTCGGTTCTGTTCGATCCCGGAACAGACTTGTATGGATTGTGTGTCTGACGTTACAATTTGAGATATAAAGCTGATTTCTTTCAAATACATTTCTGTTGGTGGTGGAGAATTTATTCTCTTAGCTTAACACCCTTCTCTAAGACGTACGAGCTCAGAGGTTATGTAGTTGAAATTTATCAGCGATATATCCCAACTTGGTAACGTGGCATACTGAGTGTTGCTGTGAAATGATCAGTGTTTGGTCATTTGTGATATGATCATTTGTTTGATCTTATATCTTTGTGATCATAGGTTGATCATTTTGTTTGACCCGAAGCAGGGCTTTTTGAGAAAGCGTAGCTTTGTGGACGAGACTTCATCGAGCCTCACACCCCGGAAATGGTAGAAACAGGACGAATGCGGCAAGGTTCTAGGGAGTAGCGCCCCTTAGTGTATGTCATTCCTTCTGGATAAAGGTGGTATCATGGTATGGAGCCCAGATACTTAACCTCTGTGGTTACTGCATTATTTTTTTTCTATGTGGTTTGTTGCGAATCGGGGATCCTTGGGAAGATCGGTGACGATCGGGGGATGGCATACGCGTGTCAGTAGTTACCTATTTTTGCAGAGGTAACCCGGCCTTGTGTTGGCAGAGATCTAACCGTAACGTTAGGTTCTCGGGTCGTCTATTCCAGGGACGTACCCATCGTGGATAGGAAGTTCCTTAGCCTGACCATTTGTTGGAAATCCAAAGAAACAATACGATCTTGTACGGTTTTAGTTGTAGAACCTATCATTCACTTATGGTGGTCACCACTGTTTGGATGGTAGCTATAGTAGGCATAAGTGCGGAATGCCTATGCTGGCTAAGATTAATATTATACTTTCAAAATGTTTTCTACACTATGCACTAATAATAATATCAAAAAGAATTTGATTTTGCGTAGTGAGCATCTTTGATTATCATAAGAAGAAATCTCCTCCAATTCTGCGTTTGCATTGTGTGTGTGGTGGGAGGTCTTATGGTAGTTTCATTTTCCCAAAAGCATTTCGAATTGACTTTAAAAATTATTTTGTTGTATAAAGAATAACGGTTTTACGATCTCACACCAGTCACCATGACTGACTCGGAGTTTATTGTTTCCCTTCTAAACTCTGGGTGCCCACCATTTTCCACACGGGCAGCCTAGAGTTATGTTATCAGGATATGCTGGATATTCTGGAGCTTGGAGATAAGCTGGATGACGAGACGTAGTATTTGTATCTTATAGTATTTATTCCGCTGTGTATTCTGTATGAGGACAAGTTATATAACTGTCCATTGTTGTATATTGACTCTGATGATTGATGTATATATAAAACTGATATAGTTCTTTGTTTTAAAAGACTAGTGTTATTTATTATATATTGTTCCGCTGCGATATGTGAGATTCTGATATTGTCTCTGTTTCTGATGTTGATGTTCTGTTGTTCTTCTCTTTCTTTCTTCTCTTTTTCTCTTCTTCTTCTACTTTTTCTTCTTTCTAAAACCCTCACTATTGGAGTTTCCGGCGTTCGATTTCTCGGCAGTCGATAAAGTGAGTATCGATGTCGAATTTTCGAAAGTCGAAAATTTCGGGATGTGACATTCGGGTCATCTGATAGACCTTCAGGTCAAATACCAGTACTAGACCTTCGGGTCACATTGCGGACCTTCGGGTCATCTGATGGGCGCCAAAATTTATAGTACATGGTAGGCTTCGGCCATCTGAGATGCACGTGTGCCGTAGCTAAAACTCGCCATCTGCTGGGATCGATCCAACTTTTATGTTGATTTTCTAGTTATCTTAATTGATTTCTAGAATTTGTTGTTCCTAATTATTTGCAGGTAATTAGATATTTGCTGATTTGAGTTCTAATTATCTTTGTTGATAATTAGATATTTGCTGATTTGACTTCTAATTATCTTTGTTGATAATTAGATATTTGCTGATTTGAGTTCTAATTATCTTTGTTGATAATTAGATATTTGCTGATTTGAGTTCTAATTATCTTTGTTGATAATTAGATATTTGTGTTTTCTAATTATCATTTTTGATAATTAGATATTTGTTTTCTAATTATCGTTTTTTATAATTAGATATTTGTTGATTTCTGATTATCGTTTTTGATAATTAGATATTTGTGTTTTCTAATTATCGTTTTTGATAATGATATTTGTTGATTTCTGATTATCGTTTTTGATAATTAGATATTTGTGTTTTCTAATTATCGTTTTTGATAATTAGATATTTGCGTTATCTAATTATTGTTTTTGATAATTAGATATTTGTTGATTTCTGATTATCGTTTTTGATAATTAGATATTTGTGTTTTTTGATTATCGTTTTTGATAATTAGATATTTGTGTTTTCTGATTATCGTTTTTGATAATTAGATAATTGTGATTTTTGATTATCATTTTTGATAATTAGATATTTGTTGTTTCTGATTATCGTTTTTGATAATTAGATAATTGTGATTTTTTATTATCATTTTTGATAATTAGATATTTGTGTTTTCTGATTATCGTTTTTGATAATTAGATATTTGTTGATTTCTGATTATCATTTTTAATAATTAGATATTTGTGATTTATGATTTTCGTTTTTGATAATTAGATATTTGTGTTTTCTGATTATCGTTTTTGATAATTAGATATTTGTTGATTTCTGATTATCGTTTTTGATAATTAGATATTTGTGTTTTCTGATTATCGTTTTTGATAATTAGATATTTGTTGATTTATGATTATCGTTTTTGATAATTAGATATTTGAGATTTCTGATTATCATTTGGATAATTAGATATTTGTGATTTCTGATTATCGTTTTGGATAATTAGATATTTATAATTTCTGATTATCGTTTTTGATAATTAGATATTTGATGTTTTCTGATTATCGTTTTCGATAATTAGATAATTGTGATTTCTGGTTATCGTTTTTGATAATTAGATATTTGATGTTTTCTGATTATCGTTTTTGATAATTGGATATTTGCTAATTTTGCTGATTATGAGATTTTCTAGTCTCTAATTGATTCTAGATTATGTTGATTATATTGGATTGATATTTTCTATCTATCTCTGATGATTGTTAGAGTTTGCTGATTATTAAGTTCGTGTTTTCTAGTTATTTGTTGGATAACTAGATATTTGCGGTTTTACGATTTGTGATTTGTGTTTTCTAATTGTCTTTGTTGGTAATTAGATTTTGCTGTTTTCTAATTATCGTATCGATAATTAGATATTGTTGTTTTGTGATTTCTGTGTTCTAATTATCTAATTGATAATTAAATATTGCAGATAATGGTATTTATTCAGTTTTGCTGTTTTTTGATTATCTATTTGATAATTAGATTTTGTTGAGAATTTGTGAATTTCTTTTATGAAATTAAAAGATTTCTTTGGCGTTTGTGTTTTTGACCGTTATTTTTCTAGCTTAACCAGTTTATGATAGAAAAATAATTGTTATTGACGACTTTAATTATGAAAATTGCGGGGACGCAATTTTTATAAGGAGGGGAGTCTGTAACAACCCGGGATTTCACATCATTTAATTATCGTCATTAGACGATTAAACTCTACTAGCTAATTGCTGTTGGGATTTTATCGGGGTGAAATTCTTTTAAGAAATTGTTAAGAGTTTTACGGGCTTTAAAATTTAACCTCGGCCCACGTTTCTTTTGCTTGGTGTCGTGTTAATTACCAGAGCAGAGACCCGTTCCTTCCTTCATTTTCATTTTCGCAAGCCCTAGCAAAAATAGACAAAGAAATAAAAATGGCGGCTTTCTTTCGTTGTTCTTTTTTTTAGCTCTGAATTTAGGGCTTTGAGAAGTCGCCGCATAGATTGAGGGCCGTGCTTAGGCGACCTAGAAGGGGGGAAAGGGGAACTGCGACCCTCAAATTCATGCTCATTCGAACAAAGGTGAGTGACAGTCACATCTAATTCCACTCTATGCTCGGTAGTTCGATTTTGTTTTGTTGTTGATTATTTCACTGATGCATTAGGTTGTACCTGTTTATATATGATTCGAGATCCTTGATTTCCATTGTTTGAATTCGTCAACTTGATTTATCGTGGCCATTCGATTTTGTCTTAATGTTGAGATGATTCCTGACTTTGTCAATTTCGTATATATTTTGCTTGGTTGACCCGGTGTTGAATTTGGCTTTCCTTGGTCATTACCGCTTTTATTTTGTGGCGTTCAAACTTGACTTTGTTTTGATAAATTACTGCTTGGATCTTTGACCCACGGCCTCTTCTCGTTTTTGATTTTGGCCTCTGGGAAATTGCTGCTTTGAATTTTCTAGCATTGGATTTGATTCCATTTTGACTTCGGCCATTTTTGAACTTCACTGTCAGTTGGATATTGCTTTGAGATATTATTTTGTTTGCATTATTGATGTGCACTTGCTGTTGGAATTCACGTAGCTTGTCTGATCTTTGTAAAAGCTCTGTCTTTAAAACTGCTACGTAAAAATGTTTGTAACGACCCTGAATTTTGAACAAATTAAATTTAGAATATTTAATTAATTTTAAATATTTGAACGACGATTTAATTTGAATCCCCGATATAAATTCAATTTTGGCGATTTAATTACAGAATTTAATCGACTGAAAGTTGAATAAGAATTTAAATCTTCAATTTTAAGCTGAAGAAAAATATTTCGAAAGCTTGTAAAATTCATATTGATAAATACTGAAGATAATTGAAACTTCAGAATCGAATTTGAAAACGATTTGTTCCGTTTTGAAAATTATCGTTCGTATCGATATTTAAAAATAATCGTCCGAGGCGCAGTCTCCGAATTCGACGAAACCAGTCCCATTTGATCCGTAATACTGTATTATTACCGGATTTCAATTTTCGTATTTTTCAGAGTTAATGCGTGACCATACGATATGAAAACGCGTTGAAATTTTACATCGAATTCAATTGAAATTTAAAATCGAATTTAGTCAAATATCAGTACTTTGCCTTCCCCATCAAAACGCTGTAAAGGTAAGGCAAACACGTTCTCTCTGTTAAATCACGTACTCCTTGTCTCCCCATTTCTCTACAAAACTCATACGAGATCATTTCGTTCCTCAGAAATGTAATCTATGGCCGCCTACTATTTCCAGAATAAAAACAAACGAAAAAGCTTTCGTTCGAAAATTTAAAAACAATGGCCGCCTCCTCTCAGAAAAAGAAAATCTCGTTCTTTTTTACATTACATTCGTTTTTCTTCTTCCTACCCGTGCATACCAAAAAGAAAAAGGGGGGGAACGAATTTAAATCGCGAGAACTAGGGTTACGCGATTAGGGCGATTCGCGATGTTTTCTGGTCAGGCGAGTAGCTGTGGTCGTCGATGGAGGCGAGCGCGACTACGAAGCTAAGGCGAAAATAAAGGGGAGCTCTGGAAATTCACGAGCTCGAGCAGGTGAAGTGGGAGTTCTCGAATTCGCGTGCCCTGTCACCAGCGAGGCCAGGGATTCGAGCACGCGATTGAACGCGTTTGGGCTGGGGGCTCTGTTCGAATTCGACAGAGGTTGGTGGTGTTCGTGGTGAAGGTGAGGCGACGAGGGGGCTACTGGAGTTGCGATCGGCGTTGTCAGGTCGATGCGGCGGCGAAGCTAGGGCTTGGGTTTCGTTCGATCGCGATGAAGCAAAATGGATCGACGACAGCGTGATGCCTGAGTGGTCGTGAGCCTGTAGCGTTTTGAGGTACCCTCGATTTTATTTTCAATATATTTAATTTACAAACATATGTGTGTGTATATTTACAGTAGAATATAGGACTATTTATTATTTTAATTTTAGGTAAATAGAAATTTTATATATATATATATATAGAAATAGGATTTTGAAAAGGAAAATTTAAATGTTGGAAGTTTATATAAAACCAAATGTTTTGTTAAATAAAGTATTAAAGGAGAAATTGGTTCGACTGTTAATTTAAAATTTTATAATATTTTGGAAGTTAATTTGGAATTTTAAAATGTTAAGTAGTTATTTATAAATCAAAACTAATATAATTTATTTAGTGAAATATTTATTTAAAGGAAGGATAGTTTTGATTTAAATTTTGTTAGATAAATTTATAAAAAGAAATTGGGACAAAATAAAATTTTAGTTAAATAAGTTTATTTCAAAACGGAAATCAGTTAAAATTTAAAATTAACTGTTTAAAACGAAATCACCGATGAATTGAAGATTACAAAATGAAAATTAGTTACTCAATTTAATTCGAATTTTAATAAACTGTATAATTGTTTATACTAGGTCTAAAAAAGGATGAAATCAAGTCAAAATGGAATGGATTGCAAAATAAATGCTAAGGTGAGATCTTCTCACTCAAAATTTGAATGTGGAATTTTTTACAGTATTGATTTGATTGATATGATTGCTATTCGATGTGATATTAGATATGATAGGATATATCTATATATATAGCAATATATACATATTGGCATATGTATATATTGGATTGATGATTTCCCGCCTCGTATAGCGGATGAGACCCTATTGCGCCGTTAGTAAGCGGATTTATAAAAACCTATATACCGCGATAATTCCGTACTGGAGCGGAATTGGTATTGTGCTAACGTCTTTGGATGCAGGGAAACAGGTTGGAGGGATCCAACTGGACCCCTCACATTGATTGAATTTATTTCTATTGTGATATGAATCTGTGAATGATTATAGTGATGCTATTAATCATATTGATATCTGGAAATTGTTTGAAAGCTAAAATTTAGCTGAATGGATGTTTTGACATCATTGGATTCCAAAGATAAACGAAATTGAATTTTTGAAATTCAAGTAGAAAATTTCTAAGTGAATCAATTTTTGAAATTGAAGAAATTTTGAAGAAAGGAATTTTTAAAGTATAAAAAGTAAATTTTTATAATCGTATTGAATAAATTCCAGAATAAAGTGAAAATGTTAAATAAATGGATTTCGTAAAATAGCGATTATAAATCTGAAGAATTCATTTAAAAACAGGATATTGAACGATTTGAAGGAAAATAAGGAATTTATTTAGTAGTGATAAATAAAATTAGAAATCAATCTGTAATTGATTTAATCTTTGGAAATGAATTGTTGAGAAATCAGTATGGAATCTTTTATTAAATGTTGAAAAATAAATTCAGAAATCAATATTGAAATTAAATTGATATTGAAGTTTTTATAAATAGAATTGAAATTTATAAAAGTTGTTTAAAAATCCGAAATCACTTATTTTGATAAGTAAAATATAGAAGTTAATAAAAAGAAGATTTATAAGTTGAAGTTGTTATTAAAACAGAAATAGAATTTATAAACGTTGTTTTATAAATTCAAAATCAATTGAATTTGATAAATTGAATATAGAAGAATTTTAAAAAGGATATATTCACGATTTTGGACAGTGAATGTATTATTGAATAAAATGGATTCATTTTTGAAAAAAGTGATATTAAAAATGAAGTTAAACATTTTAAAGATCTTTTAAAATGTATTATGAATCGAAATCATAGATTTCAACATTCATTGTTGAAATAGACGTTTTCGAGAAATAAGGAAATGGTGGACTATAACACTGTTGTTATAGTAAATGATTTCCGAAAGGAAATGTTTTTATATAGTATTGGGATTTATATATCTATCTTAATTCCGAATCCCTATACTAGTGATTATTGAGTCGTCGTAACGATGTTTTACGTAACATTCGTTTTGACTCAAATTGATGTTGTATAGAAAATAGATTTCCTTAAAGAATGAAATATATACTTAATTTGATTTAAGTATATCAAATATTTTCCAAGTGTTGAAAATAAATAGATTTGTGAAATACTTATTATTAAATAAGTATGGAATGTTTTCCAATATGAAATGAACGTTTTTGAGATTTATCTTCTTAAAGATAAATCGAAATCGAACATTGAAAACGATTTGAAAATCGTATATCAGTAGATATTTTGAAAGATATAAATTCACTACGGAATTTATAAAAGAAAGCGAAGTTGTTTAAAAATAAATATTGTTTTATTTTTGAAGTGTGGAAATTTGATTTGAAATTGTTTTCAAATGGTTAAGTGTGGAAATTTTATATCTAGTAAAGATATTTTTGAAGATGAAATAATTTGGAAAATTATTTGGAATCTGATGATGTTGCGCATCTTTATTGATAGTTAAATAACCGACTATCAATAATTACCTTTAGATAGGTATTTGTTGTGAATTGGATGAATTTGAATGCCACACTTATTTTTAAATAAACACTCACTATTCGGGTTAGCCGGGAAAGGACCATGGGGTCGTATAACCCATTCCGAATATGTGATACGTCGTTATGAATCGCAATTGAAGACCGGTGTTGAAGACCGGATATTTTTGAAAACGGAAGGATTACCGTCGAGTTACTCTACATCGACTGATCTTCGATTTAGAGGTTTTATCACCCTTAGTGACGGGAAGTCCTGACGTGATTAGAAAATTATCCGAAAATGCAAGGGCTTCGTGAGAAGTGCCTTCGGTTCTGTTCGATCCCGGAACAGACTTGTATGGATTGTGTATCTGACGTTACAATTTGAGATATAGAGCTGATTTCTTTCAAATACATATCTGTTGGTGGCGGAGAATTTATTCTCTTAGCTTAACACCCTTCTCTGAGACGTACGAGCTCAGAGGTTATGTAGTTGAAATTTATCAGCGGTATATCCCAATTTGGTAACGTGGCATACTGAGTGTTGCTGTGAAATGATCGGTGTTTGATCATTTGTGATATGATCATTTGTTTGATCTTATATCTTTGTGATCATAGGTTGATCATTTTTGTTTGACCCGAAGCACGGCTTTTTGAGAAAGCGTAGCTTTGTGGACGAGACTTCATCGAGCCTCACACCCCGGAAATGGTCGAAACAGGAAGGATGCAGCAAGGTTCTAGGGAGTAGCGCCCCTTAGTGTATGTCATTCCTTCTGGATAAAGGTGGTATCATGGTATGGAGCCCAGATACTTAACCTCTGTGGTTACTGCATTATTATTATCTATGTGGTTTGTTGCGAATCGGGGATCCTCGGGAAGATCGGTGACGATCGGGGGATGGCATACGCGTGTCAGTAGTTACCTATTTTTGCAGAGGTAACCCGACCTTGTGTTGGCAGAGATCCGGTTAGGTTCTCGGGTCGTCTATTCCAGGGACGTACCCATCGTGGATAGGAAGTTCCTTAGCCTGACCATTTGTTGGAAATCCAAACTCCAATACGAACTTTGTACGGTATTAGTTGTAGAACCTGCCATTTACGTACGGTGGTCACCACTGTTTAGATGGTAGCTATAGTAGGCATACGATACTGGTCGTATGTTGGCTAAGATTAATATTATACTTTCGAAATGTTTTCTACACTATGCACTAATAATAATATCAAAAAGAATTTGATTTTTGCGTAGTAAGCATCTTTGACTATCATAAGAAGAAATCTCCTCCAATTCTGCGTTTGCATTGTGTGTGTGGTGGGAGGTCTTATGGTAGTCTCATTTTCCAAAAAGCATTGCGAATTGACTTTAAAATTATCCTGTTGTTTATTTTAAAGAATAACTGTTTTACGATCTCACACCAGTCACCATGACTGACTCGGAGTTTATTGTTCCCTTCTAAACTCTGGGTGCCCACCATTTTCCACACGGGCAGCCTAGAGTTATGTTATCAGGATATTCTGGATATTCTGGAGCTTTGGAAGCAAGCTGGATGGCGAGACGTAGTATTTGTATCTGATAGTATTTATTCCGCTGTGTATTCTGTATGAGGACAAGTTTATAAAACTGTCCATTGTTGTATATTGACTCTGATGATTGATGTATGTATAAACTGATATAGTTCTTTGTTTTAAAAGATTACTGATTACCTATTATATTTTGTTCCGCTGCGATATGTGAGATTCTGATATTGTTCTGTTTCTGATGCTGTTCTGTTGTTGTTCTTCTCTCTTCTTCTCTTTTCTTCTTCTTCTTACTTTTTCTTCTTTCTAAAACCCTCACTATTGGAGTTTCCGACACCCGATTGCTCGGCAGTCGATAAAGTGAGTATCGATGTTGAATTTTCGAAAGTCGAAAATTCTGGGATGTGACAAAGTGGTATCAGAGCATATGGTTAAGCGACAACCCTGCTCTGTTGGGTGTTACTCATTAGAGATAGAGTCAGTAGTACTCTAGAATGAGTTGAGTGTAATAATAGATACGAGTGCGTATTTGTTAGTGAATATAAAAATGTTTTATATTGTGTTTGCTTATCCGTTGAGATGTTTATGAATTTTGGTCGGTATATGGGACGCCATATTATCGATAGGAATTTCTAAACACTTAAACGAGGCAAGACGACATAGTATTGTTTTAAAATAGGGTGAATGAAATAATTTTACCCAAAACTATTTTTGTATAGAAAAGAAATAATTTTCTGTAAATTATTATAGTATATGGATGCTTGATTGTTAGAAGTGATAATATTAATCTATTATCATTGAAATTAAATGAGAAATTGGAATTATAAACTCCAAAGTTAAGAAATAAATTCACATATACAAATGAAATTTTAAGAATGTAAATTATAAATGTGATTTGTAATTTAAAACGGAATTCCAGAGAAGTATTTGGAAATGTTTTGAAAAGAATTTGAAAATTTTGGAGATTTGGAAAGTTTAAATCTTTTTGGAGTTGAAAATGGATTTCGAAGGTTTTGAAAAATGTTTTGACGGAATGAAAAGCTCTAAACTCTTTTTGGTCGCTGGAAAATAACTTCGATGATGACCGCGGCATCACCGGTGTTTATTTTCGGGTTTCCAAAAGAGGTATTGCTGCCAAATTATTTTAAAAGGAAGTTGTTTGAAAAATTTGGGTTTTGTTTTCGAAATTCAAAGGATAAATTTGAATTGTTTTCAAAATGGCTTTGAAATGTTGCTAAGACTCTGGAATACTATGAAATATTGTAAGTTGATAACTTATACAATTTGAATTGATAGAATAAATTCAATTTAAAAGGTGAAGTTAAATAAAAGAAAGTATAAGTGAATGTGAATGTATAAATGATTGTATAAATCAAGATGTAAATAAGTTGATAACTTATAGAATATTTGACATCTGATTGGAATGAAATTCAAATTGAAGACGAATGAATTAGAAATTGAAACTAATTTAAAATGGTGCAGTTATAAATGAAAGGTAATTGATAAAAAATCAATATTCAGAAGTCGAACGGAATCCAAACTTGATTGGAATAGTGAATTGAATTCAAATGAATGTGAACTGTAAAATTTAATGAAAATAGTTATGTAACTTCAATAGTAGACTAGAAGTGGTATAAGAAGTTTATATTGGAAAATTTGGTAATTGAATGTGCGAAATAGTTTGAATAGTATAACTAGATATTATGGCTAGTAGGATATACAGGTTATAAAGGAAATTGAATTTGATTTCACAGATAATTTGAATTGCTCGACAAAAAGGTACGTATTTGAGTTTTAATATGAGTTTTTGATGATTTCTCTCTAGCCGCTTGGCTTTTTCTTTTTCTTTTTGAAATCTGAGGGTCCGTAGGGACGTTTTGTAGTCGTACCGTATTAGCCGCGCAAAGGAGACGCTGGCGAAATTTTTCGAAAATTTAGGGTGTTAGAAAATTTTTGAGAAAATTTTGAAGTTAAAATTTGAATTTAAACTCGAATTTGAATTTTGAAGTTAAACAATGTTGTTTTGAAACTTATAATTGAAGTTGGAAATTTAGTTGAATGATAACGAATCTTTAGTAGAAAGATTTGTTTTGAAGAATTGATAAAACTATTGAATGTTGAAAAATAATAGACGAGTTAAGGACATTTTTCCTAACTTGTAATTTCGAGGACGAAATTCTTTTAAGGAGGGAAGTTTGTAACGACCCTGAATTTTGAACAAATTAAATTTAGAATATTTAATTAATTTTAAATATTTGAACGACGATTTAATTTGAATCCCCGATATAAATTCAATTTTGGCGATTTAATTACAGAATTTAATCGACTGAAAGTTGAATAAGAATTTAAATCTTCAATTTTAAGCTGAAGAAAAATATTTCGAAAGCTTGTAAAATTCATATTGATAAATACTGAAGATAATTGAAACTTCAGAATCGAATTTGAAAACGATTTGTTCCGTTTTGAAAATTATCGTTCGTATCGATATTTAAAAATAATCGTCCGAGGCGCAGTCTCCGAATTCGACGAAACCAGTCCCATTTGATCCGTAATACTGTATTATTACCGGATTTCAATTTTCGTATTTTTCAGAGTTAATGCGTGACCATACGATATGAAAACGCGTTGAAATTTTACATCGAATTCAATTGAAATTTAAAATCGAATTTAGTCAAATATCAGTACTTTGCCTTCCCCATCAAAACGCTGTAAAGGTAAGGCAAACACGTTCTCTCTGTTAAATCACGTACTCCTTGTCTCCCCATTTCTCTACAAAACTCATACGAGATCATTTCGTTCCTCAGAAATGTAATCTATGGCCGCCTACTATTTCCAGAATAAAAACAAACGAAAAAGCTTTCGTTCGAAAATTTAAAAACAATGGCCGCCTCCTCTCAGAAAAAGAAAATCTCGTTCTTTTTTACATTACATTCGTTTTTCTTCTTCCTACCCGTGCATACCAAAAAGAAAAAGGGGGGGAACGAATTTAAATCGCGAGAACTAGGGTTACGCGATTAGGGCGATTCGCGATGTTTTCTGGTCAGGCGAGTAGCTGTGGTCGTCGATGGAGGCGAGCGCGACTACGAAGCTAAGGCGAAAATAAAGGGGAGCTCTGGAAATTCGCGAGCTCGAGCAGGTGAAGTGGGAGTTCTCGAATTCGCGTGCCCTGTCACCAGCGAGGCCAGGGATTCGAGCACGCGATTGAACGCGTTTGGGCTGGGGGCTCTGTTCGAATTCGACAGAGGTTGGTGGTGTTCGTGGTGAAGGTGAGGCGACGAGGGGGCTACTGGAGTTGCGATCGGCGTTGTCAGGTCGATGCGGCGGCGAAGCTAGGGCTTGGGTTTCGTTCGATCGCGATGAAGCAAAATGGATCGACGACAGCGTGATGCCTGAGTGGTCGTGAGCCTGTAGCGTTTTGAGGTACCCTCGATTTTATTTTCAATATATTTAATTTACAAACATATGTGTGTGTATATTTACAGTAGAATATAGGACTATTTATTATTTTAATTTTAGGTAAATAGAAATTTTATATATATATATATATATAGAAATAGGATTTTGAAAAGGAAAATTTAAATGTTGGAAGTTTATATAAAACCAAATGTTTTGTTAAATAAAGTATTAAAGGAGAAATTGGTTCGACTGTTAATTTAAAATTTTATAATATTTTGGAAGTTAATTTGGAATTTTAAAATGTTAAGTAGTTATTTATAAATCAAAACTAATATAATTTATTTAGTGAAATATTTATTTAAAGGAAGGATAGTTTTGATTTAAATTTTGTTAGATAAATTTATAAAAAGAAATTGGGACAAAATAAAATTTTAGTTAAATAAGTTTATTTCAAAACGGAAATCAGTTAAAATTTAAAATTAACTGTTTAAAACGAAATCACCGATGAATTGAAGATTACAAAATGAAAATTAGTTACTCAATTTAATTCGAATTTTAATAAACTGTATAATTGTTTATACTAGGTCTAAAAAAGGATGAAATCAAGTCAAAATGGAATGGATTGCAAAATAAATGCTAAGGTGAGATCTTCTCACTCAAAATTTGAATGTGGAATTTTTTACAGTATTGATTTGATTGATATGATTGCTATTCGATGTGATATTAGATATGATAGGATATATCTATATATATAGCAATATATACATATTGGCATATGTATATATTGGATTGATGATTTCCCGCCTCGTATAGCGGATGAGACCCTATTGCGCCGTTAGTAAGCGGATTTATAAAAACCTATATACCGCGATAATTCCGTACTGGAGCGGAATTGGTATTGTGCTAACGTCTTTGGATGCAGGGAAACAGGTTGGAGGGATCCAACTGGACCCCTCACATTGATTGAATTTATTTCTATTGTGATATGAATCTGTGAATGATTATAGTGATGCTATTAATCATATTGATATCTGGAAATTGTTTGAAAGCTAAAATTTAGCTGAATGGATGTTTTGACATCATTGGATTCCAAAGATAAACGAAATTGAATTTTTGAAATTCAAGTAGAAAATTTCTAAGTGAATCAATTTTTGAAATTGAAGAAATTTTGAAGAAAGGAATTTTTAAAGTATAAAAAGTAAATTTTTATAATCGTATTGAATAAATTCCAGAATAAAGTGAAAATGTTAAATAAATGGATTTCGTAAAATAGCGATTATAAATCTGAAGAATTCATTTAAAAACAGGATATTGAACGATTTGAAGGAAAATAAGGAATTTATTTAGTAGTGATAAATAAAATTAGAAATCAATCTGTAATTGATTTAATCTTTGGAAATGAATTGTTGAGAAATCAGTATGGAATCTTTTATTAAATGTTGAAAAATAAATTCAGAAATCAATATTGAAATTAAATTGATATTGAAGTTTTTATAAATAGAATTGAAATTTATAAAAGTTGTTTAAAAATCCGAAATCACTTATTTTGATAAGTAAAATATAGAAGTTAATAAAAAGAAGATTTATAAGTTGAAGTTGTTATTAAAACAGAAATAGAATTTATAAACGTTGTTTTATAAATTCAAAATCAATTGAATTTGATAAATTGAATATAGAAGAATTTTAAAAAGGATATATTCACGATTTTGGACAGTGAATGTATTATTGAATAAAATGGATTCATTTTTGAAAAAAGTGATATTAAAAATGAAGTTAAACATTTTAAAGATGTTTTAAAATGTATTATGAATCGAAATCATAGATTTCAACATTCATTGTTGAAATAGACGTTTTCGAGAAATAAGGAAATGGTGGACTATAACACTGTTGTTATAGTAAATGATTTCCGAAAGGAAATGTTTTTATATAGTATTGGGATTTATATATCTATCTTAATTCTGAATCCCTATACTAGTGATTATTGAGTCGTCGTAACGATGTTTTACGTAACATTCGTTTTGACTCAAATTGATGTTGTATAGAAAATAGATTTCCTTAAAGAATGAAATATATACTTAATTTGATTTAAGTATATCGAATATTTTCCAAGTGTTGAAAATAAATAGATTTGTGAAATACTTATTATTAAATAAGTATGGAATGTTTTCCAATATGAAATGAACGTTTTTGAGATTTATCTTCTTAAAGATAAATCGAAATCGAACATTGAAAACGATTTGAAAATCGTATATCAGTAGATATTTTGAAAGATATGAATTCACTACGGAATTTATAAAAGAAAGCGAAGTTGTTTAAAAATAAATATTGTTTTATTTTTGAAGTGTGGAAATTTGATTTGAAATTGTTTTCAAATGGTTAAGTGTGGAAATTTTATATCTAGTAAAGATATTTTTGAAGATGAAATAATTTGGAAAATTATTTGGAATCTGATGATGTTGCGCATCTTTATTGATAGTTAAATAACCGACTATCAATAATTACCTTTAGATAGGTATTTGTTGTGAATTGGATGAATTTGAATGCCACACTTATTTTTAAATAAACGCTCACTATTCGGGTTAGCCGGGAAAGGACCATGGGGTCGTATAACCCATTCCGAATATGTGATACGTCGTTATGAATCGCAATTGAAGACCGGTGTTGAAGACCGGATATTTTTGAAAACGGAAGGATTACCGTCGAGTTACTCTACATCGACTGATCTTCGATTTAGAGGTTTTATCACCCTTAGTGACGGGAAGTCCTGACGTGATTAGAAAATTATCCGAAAATGCAAGGGCTTCGTGAGAAGTGCCTTCGGTTCTGTTCGATCCCGGAACAGACTTGTATGGATTGTGTATCTGACGTTACAATTTGAGATATAGAGCTGATTTCTTTCAAATACATATCTGTTGGTGGCGGAGAATTTATTCTCTTAGCTTAACACCCTTCTCTGAGACGTACGAGCTCAGAGGTTATGTAGTTGAAATTTATCAGCGGTATATCCCAATTTGGTAACGTGGCATACTGAGTGTTGCTGTGAAATGATCGGTGTTTGATCATTTGTGATATGATCATTTGTTTGATCTTATATCTTTGTGATCATAGGTTGATCATTTTTGTTTGACCCGAAGCACGGCTTTTTGAGAAAGCGTAGCTTTGTGGACGAGACTTCATCGAGCCTCACACCCCGGAAATGGTCGAAACAGGAAGGATGCAGCAAGGTTCTAGGGAGTAGCGCCCCTTAGTGTATGTCATTCCTTCTGGATAAAGGTGGTATCATGGTATGGAGCCCAGATACTTAACCTCTGTGGTTACTGCATTATTATTATCTATGTGGTTTGTTGCGAATCGGGGATCCTCGGGAAGATCGGTGACGATCGGGGGATGGCATACGCGTGTCAGTAGTTACCTATTTTTGCAGAGGTAACCCGACCTTGTGTTGGCAGAGATCCGGTTAGGTTCTCGGGTCGTCTATTCCAGGGACGTACCCATCGTGGATAGGAAGTTCCTTAGCCTGACCATTTGTTGGAAATCCAAACTCCAATACGAACTTTGTACGGTATTAGTTGTAGAACCTGCCATTTACGTACGGTGGTCACCACTGTTTAGATGGTAGCTATAGTAGGCATACGATACTGGTCGTATGTTGGCTAAGATTAATATTATACTTTCGAAATGTTTTCTACACTATGCACTAATAATAATATCAAAAAGAATTTGATTTTTGCGTAGTAAGCATCTTTGACTATCATAAGAAGAAATCTCCTCCAATTCTGCGTTTGCATTGTGTGTGTGGTGGGAGGTCTTATGGTAGTCTCATTTTCCAAAAAGCATTGCGAATTGACTTTAAAATTATCCTGTTGTTTATTTTAAAGAATAACTGTTTTACGATCTCACACCAGTCACCATGACTGACTCGGAGTTTATTGTTCCCTTCTAAACTCTGGGTGCCCACCATTTTCCACACGGGCAGCCTAGAGTTATGTTATCAGGATATTCTGGATATTCTGGAGCTTTGGAAGCAAGCTGGATGGCGAGACGTAGTATTTGTATCTGATAGTATTTATTCCGCTGTGTATTCTGTATGAGGACAAGTTTATAAAACTGTCCATTGTTGTATATTGACTCTGATGATTGATGTATGTATAAACTGATATAGTTCTTTGTTTTAAAAGATTACTGATTACCTATTATATTTTGTTCCGCTGCGATATGTGAGATTCTGATATTGTTCTGTTTCTGATGCTGTTCTGTTGTTGTTCTTCTCTCTTCTTCTCTTTTCTTCTTCTTCTTACTTTTTCTTCTTTCTAAAACCCTCACTATTGGAGTTTCCGACACTCGATTGCTCGGCAGTCGATAAAGTGAGTATCGATGTTGAATTTTCGAAAGTCGAAAATTCTGGGATGTGACAATGTTCGACTTGAATTGTTTGCATATGAACTGATATGTGCTTGTGCACATATTCTATGTGTCATTATTGCGTTTCATATATTTGTTTCTTGGTCGTACTATCCACCTGAGTTCATATGCACTTGTATTGACACTGCATACATTGTTCCTGATGCATTTTGTCTTTGCTAAAAAGAAACTGTTGTCTGCATATATGTGCCTACATACATTTGTATGTATGTATGTATGTATGTATGTATGCATGTATTGTTGAATTTTCACTGTATTGTCACTGCATACTTTGTTCTTGTGCATTTTGTTGTTCAGTCTGGATTGTCTTGATTGCATTGAGCTCTGTAGCTATCCATTGATTGTAGCATTGCTCCATGTATATATAAATATGCATGGTTGTAGTTGAACTTGTACTGTCCACTATTGCATTGACTTTGTATAAGTGTAGTTTCACTTTGTCGATGATGATTTGACTTTGCATATATATATTGGGTTGTAGCCTCGAGCTCTGTAGCTTTCATGTGGTCTGTTTTTGCTGTCGAGGCTGAAGCACTATTGCTTGTTTCATTATCTTGAACTGGATCATTTCATGCTTTACATTTTTAAAGTTGTACCTGAGTTGAATCCAGTCTCAAAGACTCGGGTTTGACCTTGTACTCGGTTGTGAACTTTCATTGTGCATCCGTGTGCACTTCGTTCATTTTGATTTGAGTTGAGTTGCCTTTCAGTTTTTGTTGTACATATATGCATTCGACTTGAGGCCTGCTGCATTATTGCTTGATTCAGTCTTGAACACTGCATCCTTGAATATGTATGTGTATTTGATGTTGTTTCACTGGTCTGGTTTCATGCCATTACTGTCATGAAGTCTGATTTAGTCTCGATTTCTTGTATAACTTGTGTGCACTTCTGTGTTGTACTGATTTGATATTTGCTTCAATTTAGTTTGGTTCACCTTGAACTTGATCTCGAGTTGGTGCCTTTTCTTTTGATTTATCGAGCTTTTGTGTATTTCATCACTGTAGTGTTTGCAATTATGTTGAGTCAGGATAGCCGTGACTTGACCTCTGTAGTTTCGACTTGCTGTTAGTATTTGGTGTTGTGATGACATTTTATGCTGTAGTGGCGAGGCAGTACACGCGAGCGTGTGCTGCAGCCCTATCAGAATTGACGTTTTAATTGATATTTCAATTTATGTGTATTTATTGTTGCATTCCTGTATGTTCTTTGAGTTATGGTAGCAGTGACCTGAACTGTTAGCCTTTGGTTTGAATTTGCTGATTTGTTGTTTAACACTGTTTCGTGTTATATCTACCGTTATCTGATTCTCTTATTGAAGGGTTGGATATATGAGATTTATTGTGACTGTTGTCTATTTGATTATTTAATTATAATTGCTTCCGTGCATTAATAACCGAGTTTGAATTAGACTGACCCGTGTATTATTTTCTTTTGAATTTAATACTCGGGTCAGACCGAGTTATTTCAGGTTGTTGATATCTTGCTTTGGGTTGCTGCTTGAGCTATGAAGTCTCTTCATATCTTTTGGAGTAGTCATTGTCATAGTATAGGATGATACGTATTCATGTATATTATTTATAATAATGTACTTGTATATGTAACTTCTAGTGTCGACAGTTGTAGTTGTATCAAATGTATTTTATCACATGTATTGTAACTAACATCAGTTATATATATATATATGAGATTTTTATATTATCTGTGTTCCGCATTTCGATTATCTGTGTTATTATTATATATGTTGTCCTAAACTATTATGAACCATCGTAGTTCGTTTTATACTAGAATTGAATATGTCGATGGGAGTAATAAACAGAGATTAAAGAAAAATAAATATACCACTCCTATCGAGGTAACCAATACTAGTGTAAGGCCTAACTACGGATGGCCGCTCCTATCCAGCCTTATTCTTCGTAATAACAGACAGTATTTCTTCTAATACTCTTTGTTATTGTGAGCATAGATGTGGGGCGTTACATAGGTTTTCAAATCGACTTATTTAAATTAAAAATTTACTTAAACAAATTTCTACGCGTTTTAGCTTGCTACAGACAAAGCGTAAGTCCAATTAACACGAAATTTGAAATCCTACAGTAAAATAACTTTACAGATCCAATGAAATTGATTTCATTGAAATTTGAGACAGTGTGAAAAATGACTATTTTTATACGTTAATTAAATATTAAAATATCCAATTTCTACAAATTCACTTTTAATTCAATTTCAAAAGTTTACCAACATCATTCTAATTCAAATAGAATTTAAATCAACTTTATAAATCATTTCAATTCACATTAAATCCAAAATTCAATTATTTCTGCAATTTCAAATATTAAATTAACAATTTAATTATCCAAATAAATCACTATATTCAAAATATTAGTTATTCAACTTTTAAAATCAATTAAATATGTGAATTTCAAATGACTAAAATTCTGGGTCGTCACATGGGATCCAACTGGGTTCCTCAAATATATTAGTATTTTTCATATATGTACAATGCTGGATTATTGTGTGTTGTAAATTTTTAAATGTTATAATGACATGGAAATTAATTTTGGGTATATTAAATACCATAAAAACTATTCTAAATTTTTAAGGAATAAAAAGGGGACCTTTAATATAAAAATTTATATATCGAAAATTGGATTATTTTAAAGAGATTGATTGAATAAGAAATAATGGATTTTTTATTGTATTAAATAATGTGGCAAAATATTTTAAAATATAGACTTTAAAATAAATTATCTAAAGGAATTTTTAAAGATTGGATTTTAAGGTGATATTCGGAAAAAATATAGAAAGAAGTTGAAATCGATATTAAAAGTAGATTGGTAAAAAAATAAATGGAATCCATAAGAAATTGAATTTATAAAATGGAATTTTTAAATGAGATTATTTTTTAGTGGAACTCAAAAGAGTTATAAAATTTATAAACAAAGTTTATAAATAAAAGGGAAGTGATATTGGATGATAAGTTTGGAATATAAATTTATGGGGAGAATTTATATTGGAATTTGGAAGTAGGGAGAGAATTTATATCGAGTGTGTTTTTTCACGCTGGTTTTCCAGACTGACTCGGGTGTTATTTTATTATAATGCTCAGTTCAGACCGTGTGACGACCGCCCATGACCCCTGCACCGAACCTAGAGATAGTGCGCTGTAAAGTGTGCCAGGCGACCATGGACGATTGCCAGGGTAAATTTAAACAACAGAATCTATCGTATTACTCACAGCGCATGGACAAAATACAATAGAATATATATATAGTGAAGCTTCACAGAATAGAATCTCATCAATAAAACTTCATAATAGTTGAATACAAACATCTGAACAGTCAATACATCAAGCCTCACTACATAACACTCAGAGAATATATAAGCAGCGGAACATCCAGTACATATAGTAAGAAGGTAATATGCAACCCTCCAGCTCGTCTTCGACATCAGCACCGTGGAAAGCAAGAACAACACCTGTCACCTGCTACCTAGTCTGCCCGTCCCAAAATGGACGAACAGCCCAAGGCAATAAGAGTTAAAACATAAAGCCTTAAGTCAGACAACAGTCTTAGTGAGCGGTAAATTAACTAAAAACATACCAAAAGAGCATAAAGGAAAAAGGAATAGGAATCCAACCCTCCCACTCCACCTCTTTCTACAGTGATAGCCCCCAGACACACACTAAGCATAAGCAAACATAGCAAAGCATACAATTTAAAGTAAAGCAATTATCACTCGAGTCAAGGGCGATGTTTTCCAAGTACAAACCCCCAAGGCCTAAACCAAGATCAGATAAGCACGCAGAAAATACCGCTCTTGAGACCGAATGACGATACAACCAAAAATCCATGACTCTGGCTATCAGTGTTATCATTGCTTCGATATCATCGTTAATTGAATGACCGACTCTTTATTTCATCCGTCCGTCAATGGCTAATAGAAACCCCGGTTCTAGACATAACTCCGCACGTCATCGTGACCCGTGCCTAGGACTATCGAATCTGCCCAGAGTACTTGACTACCAATCAGTAGCCTTCAGGGACTATCGAATCTGCCCAACGTACTCTTGCTTTGAGCATGCTAGAATCTTTAACAACGATGAGATCTCAGCCTTCTAGTCATCCTCTTCGACGACTATTTCCATACTAGCTCAAGCGCCTCTCGAGCAAACCATTATCCTCAAACCCGAACCATTTCACTGAGTTATCAATCTGCTTGGAATGATCCCATCTGGATTAGACCAAGGCTATCTCATATCATACTTCGCCTCATCATCATCATAGCAAAGCTTCATCTCAACATCATCATCAAATCTATCCATATGAGCTTCATCATCCGCTACATATGCCACGAGCAGCTTTTCCAATTCAAGAGCCTTTCCCTTAGCTTTTGAATCATCTTCGGTCTAAATCAAATCATCAATCATCTAATTCATAGCAATCAATCAAATCAAACATTAATCCAAGTAAACAAGCATTCAAATATGATCTAAATAGACAATTATAACAATAATGGCAATTTCGTAATTAAAGAGTCAAAAGTCTAACAAGCATGAAAACATGAGCAATATCTCTATAATCTTGATGAATGAACTTGCATAGGTTAACATGTAGTAAAATGGATGCCAAATCATTATGAACAATGGATCTATATGGATCTATACTTAGGATTAGGAAAATGCATGGAAATCACTACTTTAGCACAAAATCAAGCCAACGATCCGATATACTCCTTTGGATCCGTGTGAGAGATAATCACCACTCACCAAATCACCTAAACACCTTAAAAGAAACCCACTTCAGATCTGGACAGTGAAGGATCTAACTCGATCTATCACAAATCCGCTTCAAACGATGAAATCTCTCTTCGATGGATGAAGATCTTCAATCTAAGCTCTTGAATCTTCAATTTGATCTTCGATTTGGATGGAAGGAATCACTAGATTAGAGTGGAGAAAAGAAGTGAAGAAGTGTAGAAGTCGAACTCTCAAAATGTCAGCACTTCGTCGCTTCAAAATCCGGATCCCAAAAACGAAGAAGAACCCTCCTATTTATAGGCTGAAATCCACCTTAGGTTGCTCACTCGGAGTTAGGTCGTCCTCGACCTACGACCTAAAACCCTTCGACCTAAAACCCTACGACCTAACAACCCCAAGCCTCTACGACCTAACCAGATGCTCTTCTACGACCTAACAGACGCGCATCCACGCGACCTAACGCTTAAGCGCTTCTTCGACCTAACGACATAGCGCATCAGCGACCTAACTGCTAAGCCCTTACGCGACCTAACACACACGCGACCTAACTGACTAATGGCCTAGCGACCTAACTATACTTAGCAATCTGCCTTAGGTTGCTTACGACCTAACTTCAACACAAGGTCTCACGACCTAACTACACACATGTTATACGACCTAACTACTCCTTCCTTAGGTCGTTGCCGACCTATCCTTCTTAGGTCGCTAACTTACCCTGTTTCCTATACCTCTAACTCTTAGGTCGCATGTTCCTTAGGTCGCTAACTCCTATAGGTCGCTAACTCTTATAGGTCGCTAACTCCTATAGGTCGCCTTATTTTATAGGTCGCTAACTCCTATAGGTCGCTAACTCCTATAGGTCGCTAAACTTCCTTAGGTCGCCTAATTCTATAGGTCGCTACAAACCCTTAAGTCACTCAAAACCTTAGGTCGCTAACATCCTATAGGTCGCTCCAACCGACCTAACCTACCCCACGACCTAAGCCACCACACGACCTATCTTCTAAATGACCTAACTATCACACGACCTAACTCCTTAGGTCGTTCTAATCCTTAGGTCGCTCCACTTCACTAAGTCGCCTACCTCATAACTCGCCGTCTTCCTTAGGTCGCTCCAAGCTTTCATACGACCTAGGACTTAGACTCTGGACGACTTACAAACAATGCGACCATATGTCAACTGTTTTACGATGTTTCGATCCGTAAAAATACGGGTCGTTACATTCTCTCCCCCTTAGGAATTTCGCCCCCGAAATTCCAAACAAACAGAGCAATCAAAGACTATTCCGCATGCCTACCATCCATAGCAATCAACAAACCATGCATCCAATTCTAGCTTAGCATGCAGAATTCTAAAACTAGAACAAGTTACAATGTCGTTAGATGACACGACACCTTAGGGCCATACCTTGAAGAGTTCAGGATGAGCTTCTTTCATCCTCTCTTCCACCTCCCATGTACAGTCGTTATCATCATCACTCCATTGTATCTTGAGCAACTTAACTACCTTCCTCCTAAGCTGTTTCGTGTCGGTTTCCACAACACGAAGCGGCTTACGAGGTCTCTTATCGACTGGATCAACTTCGAAATCTTCACAGCTATCAGCAAAAACCACTGTATTCGAGTCGTGCACATACTTCCGTAGATATGATACGTGAAAAACATTGTGCACACCCGACATCTTCTCTGGTAACTCCAATCTATAGGCGAGCTTTCCAATTCGCTCGGTGATCGAGAATGGTCCAACAAATCTCAGAGTCAATTTTCCTTTCTTCCCGAATCGAATAACATTCTTCAGAGGAGAAATCTTCAAAAAAACCATTTCACCTACGTCAAACTCCAAATCCTTATGACGCTTATCGGCATAACTTTTTTGACGGTCTTGGGCTGCCTTCATTCATTGCTGAATGATCTCTATACAATCCGAAGTCTGTCGAATCATCTCTGGCCCAAGTATCAGCTTTTCTCCTGCCTCTAACCAACATGTCGGAGAGTTACACGATCTTCCATACAATGCCTCATACGGTGCCATACCAATGCTTGACTGGTAACTGTTATTATACGAAAATTCCACCAAATGAAGGTGATCTTCCCACGATCCTCCGAAATCCAAAACACAAGCTCTGAGGAGATCTTCCAAAACTCGGTTAACTCTCTCGGTCTGACCATCTGTTTGAGGGTGATAACCTGTACTCAAACACAACTCGGTTCCCAAAACTTCCTGGAAGCTCTTCCAAAATCCACTAGTGAACAATGGATCTCGATCGCTCACTATACTCTTCGGAATACCATGGAATCGAACTATCCACTTAACATATAACTTAGCCAACTTTGATGCAGTCCTAGTCGATCGAATAGGAATGAATCTTGCACTCATAGTCAAACGATCTACAATGACCCAAATCCCTTCATTTCCCGTTCTTGTTCTAGGTAGTCCATCAATAAAATCCATCGATATTTGCTCCCACTTCCATGTAGGAACTTCTAATGGCTGAAGCAATCCACTTGGCTTCTTTTGTTCGGCTTTTACCAACTGGCAGTTCATACATTTGGAAATAAAATTTCCAACATCCTTCTTCATACCTTCCCAGTAATAGGTTCTCTTCATATCCCGATACATCTTATTTCCACCTGGATGAATTGTCAACTTCGAGTGATGACTTTCCTTCAGAACTTCACTTCTCAATTCATCTATATCGGGAACGACTAGTCGTCCTTGCTTCCAAAGCCAACCCTCTCGATCGACCTCGAATCCTTTATCCTTTTCTGGATCCAATCTAGATTCCAAATCACGGATAATTTTGACAAGCTTATCGTCTCGCTTTTGGCTCTCGCCAATCCTTTCCACAAGAGTCGGTCTTATCGATAAGTTTGCCAACATCTCAGGTTCCAATTCACATCTAGGCATGAAGTCAAATCCAGCTAAATACTCGAGATTCTTCCATTCTGAAAACATGGCTCCCAATCCTGCATGTCTTCGACTTAACGCAACTGCCACTGCGTTACCCTTTCCCGGAGTATAGGCTATACCAAAATCATATGATGCCAAAAACTCTAGCCATCGTTGCTGCCGAAGATTCAAATCCTTTTGGGAGAAAAGATACTTCAACGACTTATGATCTGTAAACAACTCAAATCGAACTCCCAATAGATAATGTCTCCACATCTTCAGAGCAAAAACAATCGCCGCTAACTCCAAATCATGAGTCGGATAATTCCTTTCATGCGGCTTCAGTTGTCGACTTGCATACGCAACAACTTTATCTCTCTGCATCAGTACTGCTCCAAGTCCAGTACCACATGCGTCGGGGTAAACCACCATCTCATCATTCCCACTTGGAATAGTCAAAAGAGGAGCACTTGTCAATCTCTCTTTCAGGATTCCGAAAGCTTGCTCACACTTAGCATCCCATCTGAATACTAGATTCTTTTTCGTCAATTCTGTTAACGGTGCAGCTACCTTGGAGAAGTCTTTGATAAACCGTCGATAATATCCTGCTAATCCAAGAAAACTTCTCACATCAGATGCATTCTTAGGTCTACCCCAATCCTGGATTGCTGCCACCTTAGCGGGATCAACCGCTATTCCATTTCCAGAGATAACATGGCCTAAGAACCTCACTTCACTCTTCTAGAAGTGACACTTCGAAAACTTAGCCTTCAGCTGATGTTTCCGCAAGATTTCCAAAACAATACGCAAGTGCATCTTGTGCTCTTCTTCAGTTTTGGAATAAATCAGAATATCATCCACGAACACTAGCGCGAACTTACTCAACTGATCTCTAAAAACTCTATTCATAAGATCCACAAAATATGCTGGCGCATTAGTCAATCCAAACGGCATTACCAGCCACTCAAAGAAACCGGACGGTGTCCAAAAAGCAGTCTTCGGCACACTATCCTTAGCCACTCTTAACTGGTGAAATCCCGTTGCCAAATCCATCTGAGAAAACACCCTAGCTTCGTGAAGCTGATCAAACAAGTCATCGATTCTCGGCAATGGATACTTGTTCTTCTTAGTCACCTTATTCAGCTCACGATAATCCACACACAACCTCAACGATCCATCCACTTTGGTTGCGAACACAACTGGTGCACCCCATTCGGACACACTACGTCGAATGAATTCTTTTTGCAAAAGATCATCAACTTGCACCCTCAACTCTTGTTGTTCCCTAGGCGCCATCCGCCTAAGAGGCATTACAACAGGTCTGGCTCCTTCAACTAGATCTATACGAAACTCGATCTCTCTATGCGGCGGTAACCCTTTGACCTCGTCAAAGACATCCTCAAATCCATTAGCGATTGGCACAGATGATAGTCCATCCCATGGAACAACCAGCAAATACATGAAGCTCATGAAGACGCCTTCTTCATGCTTACATCGTATCACAATCTTTCGCCCCTCCACATTCTCGACTGTCACCTCCAACCTTTCACAATCAACCTTTGCCGCATACTTCCTAAGCCAGTCCATACCCAAAATAATTCCGAACCCCGCAAAGTTCAGAACAAAACAATCACTAACAAAAGAGCAATCATGACTCGATACAATCAGACCACGACATAGCATACACAAACAAGACGAACCCCCAACTGGATTAGTCACAACCAATGGCCTATCAACAATATCCAGTTCTAAACCCAACCGGCCTACAAGTTCATTACAAACAAAAGAATGTGACGCCCCAGTATCAAATAACACTCTAACTGGAACACCACATAGGAAAAGAGTACCCTGAACCACCACACTCTTTCCCTTCTCTTCAGCGGTAGGAGCTTTTGAAGATGATGGAACAGCCCCCAAAGCATAAGCTTGCACAATCTGCTTGTCCTTCCGCGGTTCTGGATAATTCCTCTTAACATGCCCTAGCTTGTCACAGTTGTGGCACTTCACTAGCACCTTTGGATTCTTGCAATCCCTAGAGAAATGGCCCTTCTGCTGACAATTGAAGCAGGTCACTTCGCTCTTCGGCTTCTTCTGGCCAGCCTTACCCTTTTGTTGCTGTTGCTTCCTCTTCTTGTTTCCACCCTGCTGTGGTTTAGATTCTTCCTTGGTCACAGCAACAACAGTCCTTTCCTTAGGAAAAAATTTCTCATGCCTGAGAGCCTTCTCTACAAGCTTCTCAAATGGATCGTCCAAATGATCCACCAACTGCCTCCCAAGATAACTTTCCAAGCCTGTCACAAACTTCTTATTCTTTTGATACGAAGATTCAATATACGACCGGGCATACTTCGACAAAGCTTCAAACTCAGAAACATACTCAAGAACTGGTCTTCCACCTTGCTTGAGCTCTACAAACTTCTTGAACAGAACAGACTTCTGAGCTGTAGAAATGAACTTAGCTTCAAATCTAGTTTGGAATTGCTCCCAAGTAATCTCTTCCTCCGGAGTATCAATAGTGATAGAGTTCCACCAATCAGAAGCTCTCCCATGAAGCTGTCTTGATGCTAACTTCCTCTTAGTCGCATCCTCGATTCCCAAATCACTAAAGATCCTTCTACAAGCATCTATCCACCTCTGGACTTCAATGTTTGATTCTGTCCCTAAGAAAACCTTTCCTCCAAGAGCAGTAGAGTCCTTACACAACTTAGCGAAATCCACTGGTTTTGGAGTTTGAACTTGAACTCCAACATCCATCGATGGCCCCGGAGCTGGCATCCTTCTCATGATCGAAGTCATCATAGCTTCGAACATAGCAGCATAATCAGCAGCCCCTTCAGTAGCACGGCCTTCCCTAGCAGCTGGTCTCCCTCTTCGACTCATCCTTAATATCTATAAAAAGGAATGATTAGCACACCTAGAGAAACAACTGCATAAAGGACTCAAACTCTACTAAGCTACTATATTATATATAGTAATCATCCATCAAAATACAATTACGTCTCTCATACGTAGTTACATCAGCGAGCGTTGGGTAAAATCGATTAACCAAAGCTCCGATACCAAATGTGACGACCGCCCATGACCCTTGCACCGAACCTAGAGATAGTGCGCTGTAAAGTGTGCCAGGCGACCATGGACGATTGCCAGGGTAAATTTAAACAACAGAATCTATCGTATTACTCACAACGCATGGACAAAATACAATAGAATATATATATAGTAAAGCTTCACATAATAGAATCTCATCAATAAAACTTCATAATAGTTGAATACAAACATCTGAACAGTCAATACATCAAGCCTCACTACATAACACTCAGAGAATATACAAGCAGCGGAACATCCAGTACATATAGTAAGAAGATAATATGCAACCCTCCAGCTCGTCTTCGACATCAGCACCGTGGAAAGCAAGAACAGCACCTGTCACCTACTACCTAGTCTGCCCATCCCAAAATGGACGAACAACCCAAGGCAATAAGAGTTAAAACATAAAGCCTTGAGTCAGACAATAGTCTTAGTGAGCGTTAAATTAACTAACAACATACCAAAAGAGCATAAAGGAAAAAGGAATAGGAATCCAACCCTCCCGCTCCACCTCTTTCTACAGTGATAGCCTCCAGACACACATAGAGCAGAAGCAAACATAGCAAAGCATACAATTTAAAGTAAAGCAATTATCACTCGAGTCAAGGGCGATGTTTTCAAGTACAAACCCCCAAGGCCTAAACCATGATCAAATAAGCACCCAGAAAATACCGCTCTTGAGACCGAATGACGATACAACCAAACATCCATGACTCTGGCTCTCACTGTTATCATTGCTTCGATATCATCGTTAATTGAATGACCGGCTCTTTATTTCATCCGTCCGTCAAGGGCTAATGGAAACCCCGGTTCTAGACATAACTCCGCACGTCATCGTGACCCGTGCCTAGGACTATCGAATCTGCCCAGAGTACTTGACTACCAATCAGTAGCCTTCAGGGACTATGGAATCTGCCCAACGTACTCTTGCTTTGAGCATGCTAGAACCTTCAACAACGATGAGATCTCAGCCTTCTAGTCATCCTCTTCGACGACTATTTCCATACTAGCTCAAGCGCCTCTCGAGCAAACCATTATCCTCAAACCCGAACCATTTCACCGAGTTATCAATCTGCTTGGAATGATCCCATCTGGATTAGACCAAGGCTATCTCATATCATACTTCGCCTCATCATCATCATAGCAAAGCTTCATCTCTACATCATCATCAAATCTATCCATATGAGCTTCATCATCCGCTACATATGCCACGAGCAGCTTTTCCAATTCAAGAGCCTTTCCCTTAGCTTTTGAATCATCTTCGGTCTAAATCAAATCATCAATCATCTAATTCATAGCAATCAATCAAATCAAACATTAATCCAAGTAAACAAGCATTCAAATATGATCTAAATAGACAATTATAACAATAATGGCAATTTCGTAATTAAAGAGTCAAAAGTCTACCAAGCATGAAAGCATGAGCAATATCTCTATAATCTTGATGAATGAACTTGCATAGGTTAACATGTAGTAAAATGGATGCCAAATCATTATGAACAATGGATCTATATGGATCTATACTTAGGATTAGGAAAATGCATGGAAATCACTACTTTAGCACAAAATCAAGCCAACGATCCGATATACTCCTTTGGATCCGTGTGAGAGATAATCACCAGTCACCAAATCACCTAAACACCTTAAAAGAAACCCATTTCAGGTCTGGACAGCGAAGGATCTAACTCGATCTATCACAAATCCGCTTCAAACGATGAAATCTCTCTTCGATGAATGAAGATCTTCAATCTAAGCTCTTTAATCTTCAATTTGATCTTCGATTTGGATTGAAGGAATCACTAGATTAGAGTGGAGAAAAGAAGTGAAGAAGTGTAGAAGTCGAACTCTCAAAATGTCAGCACTTCGTCGCTTCAAAATCCGGATCCCAAAAACGAAGAAGAACCCTCCTATTTATAGGCTGAAATCCACCTTAGGTCTCTCACTCGGAGTTAGGTCGTCCACGACCTACGACCTAAAACCCTTCGACCTAAAACCCTACGACCTAACAACCCCAAGCCTCTACGACCTAACCAGATGCTCTTCTACGACCTAACAGACGTGCATCCACGCGACCTAACGCTTAAGCGCTTCTTCGACCTAACGACATAGCGCATCAGCGACCTAACTGATAAGCCCTTACGCGACCTAACACTCACGCAACCTAACACACACGCGACCTAACTGACTAATGGCCTAGCGACCTAACTATACTTAGCAATCTGCCTTAGGTCGCTTACGACCTAACTTCAACATAAGGTCTCACGACCTAACTACACACAGGTCATACGACCTAACTACTCCTTCCTTAGGTCGTTGCCGACCTATCCTTCTTAGGTCGCTAACTTACCCTGTTTCCTATACCTCTAACTCTTAGGTCGCATGTTCCTTAGGTCGCTAACTCCTATAGGTCGCTAACTCTCATAGGTCGCTAGCTCCTATAGGTCGCCTAATTCTATAGGTCGCTAACTCCTATAGGTCGCTAAACTTCCTTCGGTCGCCTAATTCTATAGGTCGCTACAAACCCTTAAGTCGCTCAAAACCTTAGGTCGCTAACATCCTATAGGTCGCTTCAACCGACCTAACCTACCCCACGACCTAAGCCACCACACGACCTAAGCCACCACACGACCTATCTTTTAAACGACCTAACTATCACCCGACCTAACTCCTTAGGTCGTTCTAATCCTTAGGTCGCTCCACTTCACTAAGTCGCCTACCTCATAACTCGCCATCTTCCTTAGGTCGCTCCAAGCTTTCATACGACCTAGGACTTAGACTCTGGACGACTTACCAACAATGCGACCAAATGTCAACTGTTTTACGATGTTTCGATCCGTAAAAATACGGGTCGTTACAGACCGAGTATTGCAGATTCAGGTTAAATGCTGTGGAGCTCAAGAGACGAGCTAGAGGAGTTCAAACGTATATCCCGTACTTGGTTATTTCCACTGTGTGAGGACAGGTCATTATAATTGTCCAATTGATGAATTGACTTGTTGTACTTTGATAGTGGTATGTATATTAACAGTACAGTTCTTGTATTTAAAATCTATTGTTATATATTATATTTTGTTCCGCTGCGATTGTGAGAATCTGTGTTCTTGTTTCTATTTTTCTTCTATCGTTTTCTTCTTCACCTCTAATGAACTAGTGTTTCTGGCACTCAATTGCTCGGCATTTTATACAGTGAACGTATTGATGTCGATTTTCGAAGGTCGAAATCCCCAGTTCGTTACATTTATCGTGTTTAAGTGTTTAGAAACTCCTATCGATTTTTGTGGCATCCCACTATTCGACCAGAATTTATATGCCACTCAATAGATAAGTCAACACAATATAAAACCATTTATATTCACTAACAAATATGCGCTCATATCTATTAATACACTCAAACTCATTCTAGGGTTCTACTGACCCTATCTCTAATGAGTAATCCCCATCAGAGCAAGGGTTCTCGCTTAACTTTCAGCTCTGATACCAAATGTAGCAACCCTTTGTTTCGTACCCTTTGAGTGATAATAATTCACTCCTATTCAACCCAAAGTGTATGAAAGGGCAAATAACTAGGGTGAAGAAGAAATAGGTAGAAGAAAATAGAACAACAACATAGAATCTCACAATCGAAGTGGAACCAAATATAATATATAATAACAGGTTTTTATACAAAAGAATCTTAACAGCTTATATACATACAATCATCAGAGTGCAATAATCAATATATCAATCTGGACAGTTATAATAACTTGTCCCCATACAGTAGAAATACAAGTCAGGTACGGAAATACGTCTGAACTCTTCTAGCTCATCTCCGGAGCTCCATAGCATTCTAATCCTGAAACTGTAATACTCGGTCTGACCCGAGCATTATAATAAAATAACACCTGAGTCAGTCTGAAAAACCAGCGTGAGAAAACCCACCCAATTTGAATTATTAGAGTTATCAAAATCCTTTGAAAAACAAAGGTATCTCATAAGACAGCGTCACACATAAACACGAAGGGTATTTCCCGTACGATAACCAAAACATTTTATAGAAAATCCAGTGATATTATAATAGTGTCTAAATACAAATACTTATTCAAATAGCTGAAGTTGTTACATTAAATAAATTCCAGCATACTAGGCTCTACAAACAAAACCGTAAGCTCGTATTGGAGAATGGATTCCAACAAATGAATGGTTATCCATAATAAATATGTTATCACCCTGGGTGTTTCCACCCTTACCATCGAGCGCTCCTTCCATGCACAACCATATCCATAATAAATAGGTTTCCGAAGACTTCTAGAAAAGTGATAACTACCATAATTGGGTGTGACCCACTTAGCCTTGCTGCATCTCCCCTGTTTTAGTCATTCCTGGTTGATGAGGGTCGAGGTTAAGCGTTACCTTTCAAGAAAACAATTCTACTTAGAATGCTCATCGTCCTCCAATGATGATGTTCTGATAGCATTCGTCCATACAAGTTGTCCTGTGAGTGGACAAACCGAATCACCGTCTTCATCATCTTCATGGTATTCATTCGTAACCTTCAAAGCGGATCGAAGTGGTTTTCGGATAATTAAATCCGATACCAATCTCTTTGAAACGATTAACGAAATTGGCCAATATTGATAGTCGGTTATTTAACTATCAATAAAACATCCATAAGCAGTCACTAGGACTTATTATAATTTTTCAAACATTTGTTTTCAAAATATCTTTACTGAGATATATATTCAAATCCCTTTCCATATCCACTATTTAAAACCCTTCCAAATACTTAAATCCATAATAGGATATTTTCAAACTATCTCAACACTTTGAAATGTTTCCAAATTTCCATTCTTATACTTAGGAAAATAGTATAAGACTTATTTTCCAAAAAAATCTCTCAATATTAACGCTTCAGAGAATATTCCGTAACTTATTCCAAAACCTCCGAAACCACTAATAATTTCCTCTCCTCAAAATCATATTCTTTTATAAGCCCCTTTTTTTCCCCAATCTCAAGAGAATTTATAAAATAATAACTTCAATCACTTTACAACTATATATATATATAATAAGTATTTAAAAGAATAATAATTTATTTTTAAACATGTTCAAGTAATAATTTAAAATATCAAAAACATTTTTTTTATAAAAATTAATAACTTATTTTTAGATAACATATAGATTTTCAAAGCTTATTTTTAAAAGTAAGAACTTATTAAATAAATATTGAATATTTGAAAATTCTACTTACCTAAGTATTTAAATCTCAACTAGGTTAAAATTCCATAGTTTTAAATAATAAAATTTTCCTTTCAAAAACAAACTTACTAAAATTAAAATATATTTTCAAAATCTCAATAACCAATTCAACTTATAAATTCATCTTGATTTCCATCACACCACTTCTATTCCGATTTCCCTAACCATTTTCACTTTTCAAAAATAGTATCCACTATTTTCCTCACTATATTTCTATATTCTAATATTAATTCACCCTATGAATTTTATATTCCCAATTTATCATCATGACATCAAATTCCTTTATTTACAAACATCGTTTATAAATTTTTATAACTCCTTTGAATTTTTCTTGTTTATAAAAACGATCTTATTTATAAAATTCTATTTTATAAATCGATTTATTTATAAATTCCATTTATAATTTCCAGTCTATTTTAATATCGATTCCAACTCCTTTTTATATTTTCCGAATATCATTTATAAATTCTTTTTATATATTTCATTTTAAAATCTCCATTTAATAATTCACAATTGTAATATCCCGGAAATTTGAGCAATATCAATTTAATAATCTGTTAAATAATTAAATTGATATTGATGATCTTTGATAATAAAATTTGAATTTAATTTAATAATCTGTATTAAATAAGTAGTTATATAAGTGTATATATATATAACTTGACTTTTTAAATTGAATCTTAGGATTTAATTTAATTTGAATTTGAATTTAAAGTTTTGAAATTCAAAAGAATAATTATTTAAATTATTTTGGATTTTAAAATATTTGTATAAGCTTTTATTTATAAATATAATTAGTTTTTGTTTCTCTTTAAAAAGTAATTTATATATAGATAAGTATTTAATAAATAAGAAAAAGGCATTTTATTTACTTTTAAAATAAATAAAAATATGTAAAATTACTTAAAAGACATGTGTCATTATCCTAAAGCCTTGTTTTAACAAGTGTAAATAAAAGATGAACTCTAATGACAAGTGTCCTTAATTATTTTCTTTTTATTTTATTTTTATAAATTACAAATTCACTTATATAAACATTTTCATATCTTCACTTCATTCCTTTCTATTTTCTTTTTCAAAACAAGAAAAACCCCAAACTTCTTTCTTTAGTACAAATCTGAAAAAATCAGATCAGTAACCAAAACTCAAAACAATTCTCTAAACAAATCTGAGATTAAAATCAGTAATCAAATGCTTCAAACCAAATCAAAGAAACCAGTCTGCAATTTTCTAATTCAAGGGAAATCAAATCCCTGTAACCAAGTTGCAATCTGAAATCAAAACCCTGATGCATTCTTTTCAAATCTGCATCATCTTCAAAAAGCCTGTCTTCATTTTCAATTTGGAAACAACTCAAAGCCAGCCTGCAATTCTTTTCAACATCAAAGTCTGTCTGCCTTCATTTTTCTTCAACCTGGAAACATGCATGTAGTTTAAATCAGTAAAGCTTCAACAACTAAAGTTAAAAATCAAATTCAAGAAGCATTCAAGTTAAAGTCTTCAAGAGATAAAAACTGCCTCTGTTTCATCTTTGTTTAAGGTGAGTAACAGTTTTTATTTAAAACTAACTTAAGTAAATATAGTTGCTTGATTTCTTCCTGTGATAATCATGTTTGAAGTGAATAAATGTGATGTAATTCTCTGTATTATGTTTGGTTTCGAATGCATGTTGGGTTTTGGTATGTTCTTGCCTGTTATGGAATGACAGTTTTAGATACTGATCAAAATCAATTATTTCATGTTCAAAATCCTTATGATGGCTTAAGATTTAACCAAGTATGAGTATATAACATGAATTATAGTTGAAATTTTATTTAATATAAAATAAAAACTGTTGTGTCTCTGTAAAAGAAATAAAACAGGACAAATAATTTTGTAAGTGAAAAATTAAAATCCCAGATTCATTGATCCAGGAGTATAAGTTGAGTACTTATACTAAAACTCGATTTTTAAAACATAAATCATAATTTATAGTTTAGAAATAAGGGTGCAGTTCTGTATTTATCTAAAAATGAATTTGTGGGTAATTCTGTTGATCTCGATAGTTTGGGATGTTGTAAATCTTCAGTAGTGATGGTGGAATGATCAAGGATATAGGGAAAATTACTGGAATTTAAAATAGAGTAGTGAGGTAGTAGAGATTTAGAATTTATGAATTTAACCCTAGTTTTAACTAGGTTAGAAAATCGACCGTCACAACGTCTCTTGTGACGCCCCACCTCTATACCCACGCTAACCAAGAACACTACGGTGTAGTGCTGTCAATTAGCACGGAGAATAAGGCTGTTGAGGAGCGACCATCCATGTAACTTCTTTGTGCGAGCACCGATATGTCAGATAGAATAGGATGCATATCTTTAAAGGAGGAAATCCGACATACCGATACAAACACAAAGCTATCACACGGTGGCTATATATAATCTTCGGAAACAAATATAGAAATAAACGTAACATAAATCAGTCACAGACAATTCATATCACAGAGGCGGAAATAGATATGAATAAATATACAACACATGAAAGTGTACATCAGAGTAGTGGTCAAATAAGATCCACAATAACACAAAAGAATAGATACAAGTGCTAACCAAAAGAATATGTATACATCAAGGAGTCTACTCTCAAATGTATACAAACAAAAACTACCAAACTAGAGTAGTTAGCCAAAAGTCAGAAGATGGCTCCAGATAAGAAGTCATGAGGAAGCACCTGTAAATCTCAGTCTGACCCGAGTATTATTTAAGAAGAAAATAATAAACGGATCAGTCTAGCTATAAATATCAGATAAAGTGATATAGAATAAGAGGTATGACAAAAACGTATCATAACCATAATACCATACTGTGATAAGTACGTGATTAAAAATCAACAAGAGATTAATCAATATCACAAGAATCTTCTCAAAGATTAAAAAGAATGTCATATTCTCTATTTAATTCACCAAACCACAATAAATGACATACATATCAATGCCCATCGTAAATGCTGGTGAAACATAAATTCCAGAAATCAATATCCAGAAATCAAATAATCCGAAGCAACGACGTCGTACAACGTAACGTCCGATGATCGAGAGACAAAAATAAATAGGAACAACGACGTCGTACAGCGTAACGTCCGATGAACCAAAGCACAAATAAAAGGAACAACGATGTCGTACAGCGTAACATCCGATGAACCAACACGTAGCGAAATGGAACAACGACGTCGTACAGCGTAACGTCCGATGAACCAAATCACCATAAAAAGAAGAGGAACAACGACGTCGTACAGCGTAACGTCCGATGAACCAAAACACAGTAAAATGGAACAACGACGTCGTACAGCGTAACGTCCGATGAACCAAATCACGATAAAAAAAGAAAAGGAACAACGATGTCGTACAGCGTAACATCCGATGAACCAACGCGTAGCGAAATGGAACAACGACGTCGTACAGCGTAACGTCCGATGAACCAAATCACCAAAAAAGAAGAGGAACAACGACGTCGTACAGCGTAACGTCCGATGAACCAAAACACAGTAAAATGGAACAACGACGTCGTACAGCGTAACGTCCGATGAACCAAATCACGATAAACGGAACAACGACGTCGTACAGCGTAACGTCCGATGGACCGAATTAAAGAGACATCGCACATTGCTAGTCTAAATCACAAGAATGATCGTCATGATCATAAGGAAGTGTCAATTACACCAAGCTAGTAAATATATGAGTTTAGCTTCATGTCCCATAACCACTTGCTTAACTTAAATATTTACGAACAAGCTGTAAATCTTCACTAGGAAATTGTCACGAAAAGGGTTCAATCGAACAAGTCCAAGAGCTAACCGACGAAGTGAACGCAAGCGTTTCATACCACTCGTTTTACTAAGTCGTTTAAGTCGATTTCTCATTCGAGTGAAGTAAAGGCTTATATATATTAGTAGATTGGAAATTGGTTTGAGAAAACGAACTTTTGATATTAAAAATAGTGTTGAAATCGATTTGATGAAAGAGTTTTGATATTTACTACTAGTATTAAAACCTTCATATTTTTAAAGTGACAAGTCATAAAACGATTGTAGAAACAATCAATTATAAAAGTTCACATTCGGAGACGTGAATAAAATCCAAGGAAATCAGCTCAAAATGCATCAAAGTGGAAGTTCTGATGAATGCTTTTCAGATAAGATTGCCTACGCAGAGTAATACGGGGTTCCACCTGCCCGGTCAGGTCGCGGGGGTCCAGGGGGCAGCGCCCACGGCGGGGTGCGGGGCAGCGCCCCGTCAAAACGGTACGACTTAGTGAAGACAAGCGACCTAAGTTTTAAAAGGCGGGCGACTTAACAAAGTGGCCGATAATAAATGATAACAACTAAAAGGGAATCAACCCGATTTGATTAGAGTTGGATATTCAAGCTAAAAAACAACTAGGCAAAACACAGCAGATTCAGACGTCTGAGATCAAGAATTCAGACGTCTGAATCTGGAAAATAAACTATTTTCCAGAACAGAATTCAGACGTCTGAATCCTAGATTTCAGACGTCTGAAATAGGCACTATTTAGCCTATTCCTTTTCTGGTCCAAAACGAACCAATTCAGACGTCTGAAATTTTGATTCAGACGTCTGAATGCTGGGAGAAGAAAATTCCCAGTATTCCATTCAGACGTCTGAACCATACGTTCAGACGGCTGAAACTGTTATTCAGGGCATTCCCTGAACCTAGGCCAAAAAATGGCCAAACGATATCGATAACGATCGGTCGAGCAACAACGACTAAGGAATTGCACAAGGATAAGTGTTAGGAATTCATACCTAACAATCGAAGATAATTATTGACTTAGATGTGAGATAAAAATCTCACCTTTGAACCCAAACAAATGAAGAAGAAGCTTTGAAGCAATGTCAATGGCAATCACTCTTCAATTCCAACACAACAAGCTTGAATCAAAGCTTAAAAGAAGAACATTCCCAAAGTTAGGTTTAGGAATAAACTGAAATTGAAGAGGAGAAGAAGAAGGAGATGCTTACCAATGGGTTCTCTTCGAATTTGGAGCTAGAACAAGAGTTTGCAAATGGAACTAGGGTTTTGTAATTTCTAATTCCTCTTCCTCTCCACCATTTTCAGTTTGCTTGAGGAAATGAAATGAAATGGGAGTGAATGGATGAAGAGTTAGAGAGGTAGGAGGTTAAGTGGGGTTATTGGGCTGAAACCCAACCCAAAGCCCTAAGTGAAAAGTGGCAAAATTCTCCTAACTCCAAACATATCGAAGCTTACACTCAAAAAGATCGCGAACGACATTTTGAACTCAATGGAGGTGGTCTCGAGTCCCAATTCGACTGTTTGCAAAAAGTAGCTTTTCGGACCAAAATCCGACTAACGATGAAATATTTAAATAAAATATTTAAATATAAAATCGACAAATATGCGGGTTGTTACATCTCTGGTTGATCGAGTTCAATAGGACTCTGGGTAATTGAAGTTATGACGTGGACGAAGTCGTCGCTGGAGTCGCTGGCGTTCTGGTGATCAGAAATGGGAGGACTAGGGATTGTTGACAGGGATTGGGAGTAGTCTGTGTTCCTGTTTTAGTGCTCAAGTGCTCGATTTTAATCTCGTCTTCGTTTCGTTGCTCGAGTGATTGGTTTCTGGTAGGTGGATGAACGTCGACTGGTGGGGGAAGTCGTCGATGGTCGGAGGTGATGGAATCTACTGTGCACGTGCACGAGATCGTAAGTATATCTGGTGAAGTCTGGGATTTTAACAGAGGGGTGCTCGAGTTTTTCTCGAGTTTTGTTCGAGTGATACTCGAAGTTTTTAGGTATGCGACTCGAAGTATTTTTGAGTGGTCTCGGGTAAATTGATGTTGCCAGGCTTTTAAAAAACTGTCTGTTTAAAACTTTAAACTAAATTTAAAACTGTAAAGAAATATTTAAACAGGAATTGGAATCAAAGTTTTATTTCAAGTTTGGTTTTGAACCCTAGATTTGAGATAAATAAGTTTATAAATTTAAATGTTTTAAATAAGTTTAAATGTTAGTTATATTTAAATGTTTAGAAATTTTTAAAGGGAAGTTGATTTAAGTTCTTTTTAAAAATTCCTTTAGAAGATATAAGATTTCTTTAACATGTAAAAGTTTTTAAATTGGATTTAAACTTTGTTAAAGACAAATTGTTATTCATTTTAAATCCGGAATTTAAAATGAAATTTAAAAGTAAATTTGAAATGGATGTTTTCAAATGTAAGTAAGAATGATAATTTAACCATGGATAAGAAATGTTTTATCTTAAAGTTTAAATCATTAAATCTTTAAGGTAATTAAAGTGGTTTAATTTATTTAATTAATTAATGATTTGAATTAATTAAGCTATAATTAAGGATTTAAGATACTTTGTAAATGATAACTTGATTATCAATAAGAACAAAGTTTTATCTTAAAGAAAATTAGAGATTTGTGTTCATTTAAATTATAAGGAAATTTAATGGATAATTAAATTTGTTTGATTAATTAATCATTTTGGATTAATTAAATAGGTAATTAAAGGTTTAAACTAATTTATTTATGATTAAGATAAATTAATTAGGAATGATTAATTTATAATTAAGGATTATAAATTAGAGTATTAATTAATGGTTAAGAATTAATTAATAAAGTAATTAAAAATTAATTAAGTTATGGTTAACACTTAAGTTAATTCTATTAATAAAAATTAATTTAGAATTAATAAAAAATTAATATAAGTTAATTACTTAAGGAAAGTAATTAAATAATAGTTAATGAGGTCATTAACTATGGGTTATTAAATAATAAATTAATAAGATTAATTTTAATAGTTAATTAGATTAATTAATTTAAAGATAATCAATTATAGAATTTGTTTAAATGTAATTACTTATTGGAAGTAATTAAGAATTAATTACTTATTGTAATTAATTGAAGTTAATTTGATTTAGTTAAATTAATTAATTAAGTTTAATTAATTTAGGATAATCAAGAGATGATTTGATAATAATTACTTAATGTAATTATTAAGGTAAGTTTATTTAGAGAAGTAAATAATAAGATAATTACTGGAAGTAATTAGTTGAATAAATGATTTTATTAATAGAAGTAATTTGAGTTAATTACTTTGAATAATTAATCAAGGGATTAATTAAGAAATTAATTAAGGAGTAATTAATTTAGTTAATGAAAGTAATTAAGGGTAATTAATTACTGATTGAAGATTAATCAAGGGTGATTAATAAATGTTGTTTAGTTAAAGGTTAATTACTTAATGTAATTAATTTAATTAAGTAATTAAAAATTAAGTTGTAATTAAGAATCATTAATTAATATAATTAATGATGTAATTAAGATTTATTAATTAAGTAATAATTAATAAATGAAGTGATTAATTAATGTAATTAATTAAGGTTTAACATAATTAATTATAGTTAATTAAAATTAATTAATTTTAGTTAATTAATTAGTGAAGTAATTAAAGGTTAATTATTATAAGTAGTTAAGGTTAATTAATTTAAATAATTAATTAAAGATAAATTACTTGAATGTAATCAAAAGATAATTAATCAAGATGATTAATTGAAATGAATTATTAGAGGATAATTAATTAATTGATTGTAATTAATTAATGGTTAAGTAAGAAGGATTTATAAAATGAAGTAATTAATTTAATTCAATTTAAATTAAGATGATATAAATCATTACTTATGAATGGGTGTTAGTATTGGATACTTGACATTGATTGATATCTCTGATGAGATATATGCTGTATGATATGGATGTTAGTTGAATTGTATGGATTATCTGATAATGTTGATTATCTGTTGTAAATTATCTTTCTTTGTGTATAAAGATAATGAATTAAATTGTTTTAACCTTTAAAACAACTTGGCCTTAAAAGATACGCTTTGGATTTCGATGAGACCGGGATCGGGTTTCCGTATACCGGATTTCCAGGTCTGGAGACCCGAATACCACATCGATCCAAATTAACGATAGGTCGTGAATCAAGTGAAGATGAAGATTCAGAGTGCAAGGGTTATTGTCGTTAACTCTGAGGGTGATTCCAAAACGAGTGTAACGAGATAATGCCTTCGGTTTCGTTCGAACCCGGAACGAACTTGTATGGATTGAATGCTTTCAGAACATCGTCAGGTGGACGATGAGCATTCTAAGTGATGTGTTCTTTTCTAAGGTAATCGTGACCTCAAGCCTCACAAACCGGGAATGGCTAAAACAGGGGAGGTGCAGCAAGGTTAGTGGGTAGCACCCAAGTAGGACAAGGATACCTCTGTCTAGATGTCCCTTTCTATTTTCGACTTAGTGGTGCGGTTGCTGATCCCAACCGTGAGGTATCTTGTGCGGGAATTATCCAGTAAGGGATGTTCCGACCTTGTGTTGCAGGGGATTGGGAGTGATCCTCGGTACGGTGATCTAGGCCACGTACTTTGACGGGCGGTACCCCGGTAGCCCTGCCATTGTATGGAATCCAAAATCCAATAAGGGCCAACGGACTTGATTGTATAACCCACTTTGTGGCTAGTATGCTGGAATTTAATAATGTAACAATTTCAGCTATTTCATATTTACTTGAAAACCCTAGACCCTATTATAATACAATCGAATTTCCTATCAAATGTTTTGGTTAGCGTAAGGTAAAAACTTACCCATGTTTATTTGTGGGGAGTCTTACGTGATACCTTTTCTTTCAAAAGGTTTTGAAGTTAAACAAGTTTAACCTGTTACTCACACCAGACCCATGTCTGACCCAAGTTGTTTATTTCTGTTTTATAAACTCTTGGGTACTCAAATTTTTACGAGTAGCCAAGGGATTCAGGTTAGCCTTGACGAATTATGGAGGAGCAATGGAGCAGGAGGCTTCGGCGTTATAGATAGATAGTAGTTTCCGCTGTGTTGATTTTGTATTGATCTCTGTATTGGATTGAGATGTAATAACTAGACAAATGATTATAACTGTCTAGTATATGTAACTCTGATAAGTGTTGTATATGATACTATGTAATATTTATGTGATATAATATATTTTGTTTCGTTCCGCTGTGAGATTCTGATGTGTTGTTATTCTTTCTTTCTCTTCTTTTCTCTTTTCTATCCCTTTCTTTCTTATTAGCGATACGACTTTCTATGGAGAGAAAGTCTTGGTCGTTACAGTGGTATCAGAGCATAGGTTGAGCGAATGCCTAAGCTTTTGGTTAATTGAATATCAGAGCACTAGGTTGAGTGAATACCTAGGTTCAGAAGGATTGTTCATTAGAGATAGGATCTGTAGCAACATATTTGAGTCTGAGTATATATATACGAGAGCGCGTATTTGTTAGTTATATAAAATGGTTTTATATTGTGTTAATTGATCGGTTGAGTGGTATATGGATTCTGGTCAATACGAGTAGCTAACGTTATTGATAGGGATCTCTAAACACTTGAACCAGGCCAACGGACACAATATTGTTTTAAAGAGGTAGATGAAATAATTTTACCCAGAAATAATTTCTATAAAAAAAAAATATATCATTTTAAATATATATATTTATGTATTTCTACCTATTTATTGGGTTACCTGTTCGGGTTTTCCAATATAAGTTATAAAGGTAGATAAGGTGGTAGTGTGTGTAACACAATTACCAATAGTTGGAGTTTGAATGTTTGAGGTTGGAAGTATATATCGAGACTGTAAACCCAATACCGTCTCGAGTAAGCTTTGCTGTGGTGAAGGATTTCATCGATCTCCGAAGGAAACTGTAATGGTTCGGAGTTTATCTTTGAAGTGTGGATGAGTAGAGTTGGATCTGTCGATGAGGCAGAAGTGAGTAATGGTACCTTGATACCTCAGGTAATAGTAGTTGTGTGATAAGACGCAGTGAATATGGATGTTCCCGAAGATGTTTTCTTTGGAACAAGTTGTGGAAGTGTGTCTGCTTCGGTGTTGTGGCTGAGTTCAGCATGGTGATTCTGTTTGGTTTGGAGTTCGAGTTTCTCGAAGATCTTTGGAATAGGAAGTCCTTGGCATCAGTGTCAGCAGTGCAGCTCGGAGTATTCTGTGATGGCAGGAAGTTTTCTGGATGAGCAGTTTTTCTGGAAGTGAAGATCAGAAGCAGCAGAGTGGATCCATTTCTTCGATAAATTGGATAAATAAGTGTAAGCTGTTCTGATTGGTAAAGAGAGAACAGTCTGTTTGGAATTAGGATGGGTTGATCGCAAAAGTGACTTGCGATTGCTGAGTGTTCTCTTGGGTTGTCAGAATTTTCTGGATGTCTTCAGGGAAGTCAGAAGTTTATCGGCATTAGAGATTGAGTTTTCTTATCGACTGGATTCCAGGAGTGATACCGATGGTTCAGTCTAGTGGAAAGATGTTTCCTAGAGATGGAGTTTGGTGAAGCAGCTCAAGTTTTGCTGGAGTATCTGAGTTTTATTTATGGATCAGTGAACCTTATTTCTGGAATGAGTTGTCCAGTCTGTGCTTGTGTTCTACCTCAGATCAGAGTTGAGCAGCGAAAGCAGTTTGGAGTGTATATCTGATAGGAGAAGTAAGTTTGGAATCTACGGATAATTGTGAAGTAGAGTTATGTTTGGATCTCGTCTGTGTTCTGATTTGGATACGTATTTGATCTATCTCTAGTTTTAGAATCTGCAGTTTGGGAAGTTTGGTAGTTGAGTCAGACTCGTCTGTAGTCTGATATTCTGTTTAGTTCTGTAGATCTAGATGAGTAGGAGATCTATAGCTTAGTAGTTTAGATTGTTTGTAGAGCGAGTATCCCGGTATATATATATACTTGGGGAAACTCGGGGTATTTTATCTAGAATTTAGTCTAGATAGATAGAATTGTTTGATTGGATGATTGGCTGCTATGGTTGCTAGCATATGGATGATAGTATATGCTTGTGAATTAAAATTAAAATCTTAAAAATAGATTATTAAATTACCTTTGTTTAAATTTCGGGGACGAAATTATTTTAAGGGGGGAGGAATGTAATATCCCGGAAATTTGAGCAATATCAATTTAATAATCTGTTAAATAATTAAATTGATATTGATGATCTTTGATAATAAAATTTGAATTTAATTTAATAATATGTATTAAATAAGTAGTTATATAAGTGTATATATATATAACTTGACTTTTTAAATTGAATCTTAGGATTTAATTTAATTTGAATTTGAATTTAAAGTTTTGAAATTCAAAAGAATAATTATTTAAATTATTTTGGATTTTAAAATATTTGTATAAGCTTTTATTTATAAATATAATTAGTTTTTGTTTCTCTTTAAAAAGTAATTTATATATAGATAAGTATTTAATAAATAAGAAAAAGGCATTTTATTTACTTTTAAAATAAATAAAAATATGTAAAATTACTTAAAAGACATGTGTCATTGTCCTAAAGCCTTGTTTTAACAAGTGTAAATAAAAGATGAACTCTAATGACAAGTGTCCTTAATTATTTTCTTTTTATTTTATTTTTATAAATTACAAATTCACTTATATAAACATTTTCATATCTTCACTTCATTCCTTTCTATTTTCTTTTTCAAAACAAGAAAAACCCCAAACTTCTTTCTCTAGTACAAATCTGAAAAAATCAGATCAGTAACCAAAACTCAAAACAATTCTCTAAACAAATCTGATATTAAAATCAGTAATCAAATGCTTCAAACCAAATCAAAGAAACCAGTCTGCAATTTTCTAATTCAAGGGAAATCAAATCCCTGTAACCAAGTTGCAATCTGAAATCAAAACCCTGATGCATTCTTTTCAAATCTGCATCATCTTCAAAAAGCCTGTCTTCATTTTCAATTTGGAAACAACTCAAAGCCAGCCTGCAATTCTTTTCAACATCAAAGTCTGTCTGCCTTCATTTTTCTTCAACCTGGAAACATGCATGTAGTTTAAATCAGTAAAGCTTCAACAACTAAAGTTAAAAATCAAATTCAAGAAGCATTCAAGTTAAAGTCTTCAAGAGATAAAAACTGCCTCTGTTTCATCTTTGTTTAAGGTGAGTAACAGTTTTTATTTAAAACTAACTTAAGTAAATATAGTTGCTTGATTTCTTCCTGTGATAATCATGTTTGAAGTGAATAAATGTGATGTAATTCTCTGTATTATGTTTGGTTTCGAATGCATGTTGGGTTTTGGTATGTTCTTGCCTGTTATGGAATGACAGTTTTAGATACTGATCAAAATCAATTATTTCATGTTCAAAATCCTTATGATGGCTTAAGATTTAACCAAGTATGAGTATATAACATGAATTATAGTTGAAATTTTATTTAATATAAAATAAAAACTGTTGTGTCTCTGTAAAAGAAATAAAACTGGACAAATATTTTGTAAGTGAAAAATTAAAATCCCAGATTCATTGATCCAGGAGTATAAGTTGAGTACTTATACTAAAACTCGATTTTTAAAACATAAATCATAATTTATAGTTTAGAAATAAGGGTGCAGTTCTGTATTTATCTAAAAATGAATTTGTGGGTAATTCTGTTGATCTCGATAGTTTGGGATGTTGTAAATCTTCAGTAGTGATGGTGGAATGATCAAGGATATAGGGAAAATTACTGGAATTTAAAATAGAGTAGTGAGGCAGTAGAGATTTAGAATTTATGATTTTAACCCTAGTTTTAACTAGGTTAGAAAATCGATCGTCACAACGTCTCTGGTCGATCGAGTTCAATAGGACTCTGGGTAATTGAAGTTATGACGTGGACGAAGTCGTCGCTGGAGTCGCTGGCGTTCTGGTGATCAGAAATGGGAGGACGAGGGATTGTTGACAGGGATTGGGAGTAGTCTGTGTTCCTGTTTTAGTGCTCAAGTGCTCGATTTTGATCTCGTCTTCGTTTCGTTGCTCGAGTGATTGGTTTCTGGTAAGTGGATGAACGTCGACTGGTGGGGGAAGTCGTCGATGGTCGGAGGTGATGGAATCTACTATGCACGTGCACGAGATCGTAAGTATATCTGGTGAAGTCTGGGATTTTAACAGAGGGGTGCTCGAGTTTTTCTCGAGTTTTGTTCGAGTGATACTCGAAGTTTTTAGGTATGCGACTCGAAGTATTTTTGAGTGGTCTCGGGTAAATTGATGTTGCCAGGCTTTTAAAAAACTGTCTGTTTAAAACTTTAAACTAAATTTAAAACTGTAAAGAAATATTTAAACAGGAATTGGAATCAAAGTTTTATTTCAAGTTTGGTTTTGAACCCTAGATTTGAGATAAATAAGTTTATAAATTTAAATGTTTTAAATAAGTTTAAATGTTAGTTATATTTAAATGTTTAGAAATTTTTAAAGGGAAGTTGATTTAAGTTCTTTTTAAAAATTCCTTTAGAAGATATAAGATTTCTTTAACATGTAAAAGTTTTTAAATTGGATTTAAACTTTGTTAAAGACAAATTGTTATTCATTTTAAATCCGGAATTTAAAATGAAATTTAAAAGTAAATTTGAAATGGATGTTTTCAAATGTAAGTAAGAATGATAATTTAACCATGGATAAGAAATGTTTTATCTTAAAGTTTAAATCATTAAATCTTTAAGGTAATTAAAGTGGTTTAATTTATTTAATTAATTAATGATTTGAATTAATTAATCTATAATTAAGGATTTAAGATACTTTGTAAATGATAACTTGATTATCAATAAGAACAAAGTTTTATCTTAAAGAAAATTAGAGATTTGTGTTCATTTAAATTATAAGGAAATTTAATGGATAATTAAATTTGTTTGATTAATTAATCATTTTGGATTAATTAAATAGGTAATTAAAGGTTTAAACTAATTTATTTATGATTAAGATAAATTAATTAGGAATGATTAATTTATAATTAAGGATTATAAATTAGAGTATTAATTAATGGTTAAGAATTAATTAATAAAGTAATTAAAAATTAATTAAGTTATGGTTAACACTTAAGTTAATTCTATTAATAAAAATTAATTTAGAATTAATAAAAAATTAATATAAGTTAATTACTTAAGGAAAGTAATTAAATAATAGTTAATGAGGTCATTAACTATGGGTTATTAAATAATAAATTAATAAGATTAATTTTAATAGTTAATTAGATTAATTAATTTAAAGATAATCAATTATAGAATTTGTTTAAATGTAATTACTTATTGGAAGTAATTAAGAATTAATTACTTATTGTAATTAATTGAAGTTAATTTGATTTAGTTAAATTAATTAATTAAGTTTAATTAATTTAGGATAATCAAGAGATGATTTGATAATAATTACTTAATGTAATTATTAAGGTAAGTTTATTTAGAGAAGTAAATAATAAGATAATTACTGGAAGTAATTAGTTGAATAAATGATTTTATTAATAGAAGTAATTTGAGTTAATTACTTTGAATAATTAATCAAGGGATTAATTAAGAAATTAATTAAGGAGTAATTAATTTAGTTAATGAAAGTAATTAAGGGTAATTAATTACTGATTGAAGATTAATCAAGGGTGATTAATAAATGTTGTTTAGTTAAAGGTTAATTACTTAATGTAATTAATTTAATTAAGTAATTAATAATTAAGTTGTAATTAAGAATCATTAATTAATATAATTAATGATGTAATTAAGATTTATTAATTAAGTAATAATTAATAAATGAAGTGATTAATTAATGTAATTAATTAAGGTTTAACATAATTAATTATAGTTAATTAAAATTAATTAATTTTAGTTAATTAATTAATGAAGTAATTAAAGGTTAATTATTATAAGTAGTTAAGGTTAATTAATTTAAATAATTAATTAAAGATAAATTATTTGAATGTAATCAAAAGATAATTAATCAAGATGATTAATTGAAATGAATTATTAGAGGATAATTAATTAATTGATTGTAATTAATTAATGGTTAAGTAAGAAGGATTTATAAAATGAAGTAATTAATTTAATTCAATTTAAATTAAGATGATATAAATCATTACTTATGAATGGGTGTTAGTATTGGATACTTGACATTGATTGATATCTCTGATGAGATATATGCTGTATGATATGGATGTTAGTTGAATTGTATGGATTATCTGATAATGTTGATTATCTGTTGTAAATTATCTTTCTTTGTGTATAAAGATAATGAATTAAATTGTTTTAACCTTTAAAACAACTTGGCCTTAAAAGATACGCTTTGGATTTCGATGAGACCGGGATCGGGTTTCCGTATACCGGATTTCCAGGTCTGGAGACCCGAATACCACATCGATCCAAATTAACGATAGGTCATGAATCAAGTGAAGATGAAGATTCAGAGTGCAAGGGTTATTGTCGTTAACTCTGAGGGTGATTCCAAAACGAGTGTAACGAGATAATGCCTTCGGTTTCGTTCGAACCCGGAACGAACTTGTATGGATTGAATGCTTTCAGAACATCGTCAGGTGGACGATGAGCATTCTAAGTGATGTGTTCTTTTCTAAGGTAATCGTGACCTCAAGCCTCACAAACCGGGAATGGCTAAAACAGGGGAGGTGCAGCAAGGTTAGTGGGTAGCACCCAAGTAGGACAAGGTTACCTTTGTCTAGATGTCCCTTTCTATTTTCGACTTAGTGGTGCGGTTGCTGATCCCAACCGTGAGGTATCTTGTGCGGGAATTATCCAGTAAGGGATGTTCCGACCTTGTGTTGCAGGGGATTGGGAGTGATCCTCGGTACGGTGATCTAGGCCACGTACTGTGACGGGCGGTACCCCGGTAGCCCTGCCATTGTATGGAATCCAAAATCCAATAAGTGCCAACGGACTTGATTGTATAACCCACTTTGTGGCTAGTATGCTGGAATTTAATAATGTAACAATTTCAGCTATTTCATATTTACTTGAAAACCCTAGACCCTATTATAATACAATCGAATTTCCTATCAAATGTTTTGGTTAGCGTAAGGTAAAAACTTACCCATGTTTATTTGTGGGGAGTCTTACGTGATACCTTTTCTTTCAAAAGGTTTTGAAGTTAAACAAGTTTAACCTGTTACTCACACCAGACCCATGTCTGACCCAAGTTGTTTATTTCTGTTTTATAAACTCTTGGGTACTCAAATTTTTACGAGTAGCCAAGGGATTTAGGTTAGCCTTGACGAATTATGGAGGAGCAATGGAGCAGGAGGCTTCGGCGTTATAGATAGATAGTAGTTTCCGCTGTGTTGATTTTGTATTGATCTCTGTATTGGATTGAGATGTAATAACTAGACAGATGATTATAACTATCTAGTATATGTAACTCTGATAAGTGTTGTATATGATACTATGTAATATTTATGTGATATAATATATTTTGTTTCGTTCCGCTGTGAGATTCTGATGTGTTGTTATTCTTTCTTTCTCTTCTTTTCTCTTTTCTATCCCTTTCTTTCTTATTAGCGATACGACTTTCTATGGAGAGAAAGTCTTGGTCGTTACAACAATAGTTAAGTATAACCAAAAATCAAATATATTCTACTAACCCAATTTTCTTACAACAATTCCAAATCCAATATAAATATTTTTATATCAAAAATTCCCTTTAATTCCTTCCATTTTAAAAATATATTTATGGTATTTAAAATATCAAAATTCAGGCCAGTACTACAATAGCATCTAATAATTTCAATCATTACAATAATCTATACTAGATTATTCTACACAATCCATATATCACAATATATGAAATTAAATTCAACATTTTGAGGAATCCAGTTGGATCCCTTCAACCGGTTTTCCTCCATCCACAGATGTTAGTCATCCATAAAAATACGAATCCCACTTTGAGGGGGATATCGTGGTATATAGGGCCATCCGCTATTATGCGGGGCGTATAAGGTCTCATCCACTATAATGTGCAGGAATATCACTCCAAGTATTAACATATATACTACTATATATATATTTAACATTCAACAGATAATAATTATATAAATTCATCCAAGCATCCAATAATTTATTTTAACTATTTAAAATTAAATTGGAAATCCAAATGAGTGAGAATTTTCTCACCTTGATTTTATTTGTCGTCCGTTCCAATTCTAAATCAAATTAAACAGCGTTCAATTTAAATTTAACAATTCACCTATCTTCAAAAATTTCTGAACCAATTTCTATCGCGTAGATTTACAGCTAAGCCCCAGGCTCAACTTGCTGTTATTCATTTTCGACCTCGAATAGATAAACGATATGAAATTTATAAATCTTCTTAATTATTATTAATATTGCATATTTTCCTTATTCATTACGGTAAATAAAATTTATTACCTTCCCGTTTCTTCTTATCGCGAACGAACGCGGATCATTCTAGGCCTGCTCTGACCACCTTTGACCCATTGCCACTTGCTCGAACGTCCGTCCTTGCCTACGATCGAGGAACGTCTCCATTCCCAGGCCGAAGAACCCACTCGCAGTAGCACCCTTCATTCGTGACACCCCAAACTTAACTCGTCGCCAATTGCCGTGGCCCCAAACCACAAACTCCATCACCAATCGCCGTTGCCTAACATCAACACCATCAATCTATCGACTTAGCCCTGACATCGAGGATAAACCCACATCTCCAATCTCGAACTCGCTTCCACCGTCGATTCCCCAACCTCGCCAAGGGCTCTAGATCGCAATAAGAAAACTCGAGCGCCCCTTCCTCGACCATTGTACTGACGTGCAGCTGCGATGACCACCACACTAGCTTCTTCCCTTCACAATGCCACCATCGCGATATTGTTCGATCACCAGCTCTTTTTTCATTCTTTCTATGAAACGTGATTTCATTCTTGAGGAAGAGAAGATGGGAACGCGGCTTTGAATTCTCTTTTTTTTCGAGCTCATGACGGTTTTTAACTGAAGAGCAAAGAAGGCATGTTTTGTGATTTAAACTAGGAAGAAGGAAGAGGGATTTTATATTTTATTTTCGTTTCGATTTGAACTGATTTGCGGATGAATGGACGTGATTTTTGAATTGTGAAGAAAGGTTGCGTGAAGGAGGCCAGCTACAGCAGCTCTGAAGTGAAGGAAAAAGTGTTGATGTTAAAATATAGGTCAAGACAACATATAATTATTTTATTTAAATTTTAAAATGTCTCGATTTACACAACTCAAAATTTTGAATCCCTATCGAGGTGTGCTGCTAGGGGTTCGTAATGTTATACCCCTATTCCGAACGAAATGGAAAAGTTACGAGTCCTAATTCGATTTTATGGAGAAGATAGCTTTTTGGACCTAATTATTATATTGAATTTTCAATAAAAATTTCAACGAGTTTCTATCCCGTACGATCAAACGATAACTCCAAATACTATGAAATTTGGAATCCAATAATAATACATTATTACAGACCCAATGGAACAGGTTTCGTCGAATTCTGACTGTGCCCTAGATTGCTATTTTAACACTTCGATTAAATTGATTATTTCAAACATTCTGAAATCGCTTAACTTTTCAGTTTTAAAATCTTACTAACTAAATTATAATCTCAAACCTAATATTTAAACCATTTTAGATATTCAAAATTAACCGTCGAAGAATCGGGGTCGTTACATTATTTATATCCATATATATGATTTTATATATATATATATAATATTATTAATATATATATGCATAGTATTATAATATGTATTAAAGTGATATATATATATATATATCTGCATAATATATTTTATTATTATTTTTATAAATTATGAACCAAATATATACATATATGTATAATGATAAAGTAATAATTTTTATTTTATTTTATATTATATATATAAACAATTTTATAGTATCACGATATATACATATTAACTAACAAAATATTTTTTTATAATTTCAGAAAAATTTTAATATTAATTTTTTTATTTAAAATGTATACTGATTGATTTTTTACTTGAAAATAGATAAAATGTTAATAAAAAAATATTTACAAAATATTTTATTTAAAATTTAAATTTCAAAAATATCTTATGATATATTTTAAAGTTTTAAAAAATTTCCATAATATTTTTCGTTAAAAATCAAATTTTGTTAATTAATTGTTTTTGGCCGTTAACTGTAATATTTTAATAAAAGAAAAATTAATTTTTTTTTTCATTTTCTGGCCGAGAGCTGTTCTTTTGATAAAATAATTTTATAAAATTTAAAAAGTAATTTTTGAAACATATTTTATTTTATATAATTTATTTATATAGTATATTGATTTAAATAATCTTAAACAGTAATAAATCTTTACTACTAATAATGTAAATTCAATGAAAACCTTCAACCGCGTCTTTTTAGAATACCCAAAATGCCCATGAACTTCCCCAACGTCCATATGCGCAACTCCCATTTCCATTTTCAATTCACGAAACCTAATTGTTTCTCCCCAAAATCATCTACATTTCTAAACTCAACTCTTCAATACCCCGATTCAGCTCATCACCTTCATCCGAACCAATTCCAAAAGGGGGTTTTCATGTATATATGAGTATATAATACTAATTAATGGATAATACTCTCAAACCAGCCGTTATAGCCGCGATCCTCACGGCCGCAACGGTTGGAGTAGCTGCTCCCATTATCAGTAAGAGGATCCCAACTCTAAATTCGGGTGGGAACCCATTCGTAATCATAAAGGCATTCGCCGTGAGGGTTATACTGAACACCATGATGACACACATTTTACTGAATGCATTTGAGAGGCTTACTTCGCCGTGTCTAAGCGAAGGGGTTTTTGGTAAATTTCCATTATAGGGTTTGCGACCATGGTTTCAGCGGAGATGACGATGAAGGTGGATGGGTTCGCCATGAGGTTTTATAGGAGAGGTAGGATTAGTAAGGCTTTGCCTGTCGATGATGATGTTGATGACCTGGTGGTTGATCAGAGTGGGAATGTGCATGTTCGTTGGCATGGTGGATTTGGAGAAGAAGACGAAGAAGCTGAGACCATTAGAAGGAGAGTTATATCACAAGTAAGTTTATAATCTGGTGCTTATTAGAAACATTCGCCTTGATCATTTAATTTAAGAGAGTTAAGTACGATCTTAATCACCTAAAATCAAGTACAACTAGGACCAAAAGCGTTTTGATAAATTTGTTTACTAAAACACAGATACCAAGACACAAAATTATCTGAATTTTCAGTAGTCTATAGGAAAGTTAACTATGTAAATTGTACTAAATTATAAAAAATATACAACTTCACTCTTTAGATACCTTGAGTTCAATCAAATACAATTGTTCGAAAAGCATTTTTGTTCAAAAAATGCTATAAACATTGGGGATTGCCTCGGTAACTCAGCAAATAATGTCACAATTTTTGGAATTTTCAATGTGAGACAATTTCAGTCCGGCCTGCCGTTTCACTTTGTTTTTGACGTAAGCCAATTTAACATATTGATGTTAAAAGACGATCTCTGTATCATAGAACATAGTGAAATATATTTGTGGTATGGTAAACGAGACATGTATTAATAATGTTACACACACAGACTGCACATGGTAAAGAAATTGTTCGTGTAAGAAAAAAAAATATTCACTACCGACACTAGAATGAGAGCAGATCTGGATATTCCACATGTGTTCAATTATATGATGCTCATTCAATGATAATAAGATTGAGTGACTAAAAATGAAAAAAGAACATGATTTAGATGTAAGAAAGACATGGAGCTGTTCGATTCAAGGAAAAATAAAGAAAGGTACTATACAAGTTGATTTGACATAAAAAAATAGTAATAGAAAAAAAAACTAAGTTACAGATTTATTTTTGACTTTGGGAGAAACAAGGAAAGAAGGAAAATTCCTTTAGAAAAATAAATCATGATTTATTAACTAATAAAAAGCAAGAATTTAAAAAAAAATTCCTTATTATATCATCATTTATTGGTATGACGAAAATCGAAAACAGGTAGGAAATATGTTCAAACAAGGGAAAAAAACAATCAACTTTTTCCATAACGTTTGTAGGAGCCTGCACTTATGATATGATTATTTGAAAATCTTATGAAAATTTTATGACTAATTTCAATTCATAAAAAGTTGTCTTCTGGGAAGCAATCATAAGTATATCATGTAAATTTTAATAAGTGATTCATGCACATTGAAACCACTGTCTTAAGGTTAAGAATGTCAATAAACTAACGAATTAAACAGACTATAATGTGAAATTGCATCTTGATGTTGTTTTCACCTTTTTACTAGAACTTCAAAGCTTTGCTTTCTCAACCTCACTCAAATTTATTGTCTTTATTTTCGATGAATAATAAGATGTTTAAATACAACTAATTATCTTATCATTGAAGTCATTATTTATACAAACCAAGATGATATAATAACTCAAGGATAATAATTCATAAAAAAATGAAATGATTCGATCACTGGAAGGATAAAAGTCATAAAACTCAAAATTTATTCGACTTAACTAGAATTAAGAGTTAAATCATGATTTAATTCAAACTCAAAGATTACTTAACTCACTTAAGGCTTTAAACTTCAGGTTAGTTTAATTTATGTGAATTTAATTAAACTCAGTCGGTAGACTTTAGGTGAGTTAATTTAGATGAACTGAGTTAAATACAAAAGTAAACTTATAAATCATTCCTTTTCCATTCCAACGAGTTTATTACGTATTAAGTAATATTGAAATCTTAACCAAATTCTATGCAGCTACAGCTTGAGAGGATGCAAATGGAAAACCTCAACCGGGTCCTTTGGGGAATCATATGAGTCTATTGCAGTTCTCTCTACAATTATTAGATTCGGATTTGCTATTGTAGTATTGTTTTTTCTACTGGCTATTCCTGCACTGATCTTGAATTTCTTCTTTGTTCAAATTAGCTATTAACAAATTGGTTTCAACAGGCTTCTATAGGCTCCAAAATAGCAGTTAACAAAGTAGCAGTTAACAAATCAAAATTTTTACTTGCTCCGAAATATCTTGTAAGAAAATATTTCCTCTAACTTTTGTACATTTTTATCTTCTAACTTCTATTTGCAAGTTTTTGTAATGTTATTTTCTACTTATTATCACATGTTTGTGTCGTAGGCCTAATGTATTTTTTTGAAAAGTTTACACATATTGTAGAAGAAAAACAACAGAACTGTGCTGCCCAAGGCAAATATTATGACATGTAAAAGGAACATTTAAAGTTGTATGTTGATAACATATTTTTCTATTTATTATTCTTTTTTTGTTTTTTCTCTAATTTTGGCAGTAGCTTTTTATTCACTTTTCAACTACCAATAATTATCTTTCATTATATAGTTTAACATTGTTACTTTTGAAGCTTGAAAAGACTGATAGCATAAGTAACAATGCAACTAAATGACAAAAAACAATGGGGCTATTGACCTGTTAAGGTATTAAATGACATTTAATGAAGAAAGTTTTGGATTTTTTTTTGTTTCATATCAACTTCTTTAGAGAAAGGACGTGTTTATTATCTTAATGTGTGAGTATCTCCATTTTCTGTATTGATGTAATCAAACACTACTACAATTTATTATCTTAATGAACTTATTAACTATACAAGTTTGTTATAAACTTGAGAAAATAAAAAAAATGACAGTAAATGCACTAGATGATTCAGTAATCGTAGAATTATTTACAAGTAAAGCTGGGTAAAATGTTTCAAGCAAGTTTATGAAACTATATAACATTACATACAAGGCAACACTGTTGCCAGAATAGTTCACGTAGTTAACAATAATTTAGAGCTATTCACATATGTCATCAGATGATTCTATTATCAACATGCAATCATTTCAGTTAAGCATAACTTACATGACAAGGAATCAGAACAAACAACATTACAATATTAGAAAATTCAAAAATAAAAATAAAAATCTATCTTATATATATTGCTAATGAAATGATGTGAAGATCAAACTGCAGTAATGATAATGCATTCATTTCTTAATAATTTGAAAATTTATGGATTTTTAGTACACACCCCTTAAAAATTTTATCGGATAGCCTCTGGATTATTACTGAAAAAAGTAGTAGTTGAGTAAGTGTACAACACGCAACTCTTATTCCTTACCTAAAAAAACTTTGCAGATTATATATATATACATATATATATATGTATATATATATATATATTGTTATATACTATTCAAATTATTCTCTCATGATGACACAAAAGTTGTGAGTAGGCAATATCCTAGGTAATAAAAGGCTGAAGAAGTTATTTGTATGCAATATGTTGCAGGTGATCTAGTAATTATTAAAATATTTATTAGCTATTGAAAATTATTATTACTATAAATATACTGGTATAAAATTATAGGATTAATTATTACCGTAGAATGATATTATGATTATATATGTACCATATATATATAACTAAAAGATGTATTTTTATGTATAAAATAATAAAATATTATTATTATTATATTTAAAATTTTGGTTGTACATATTTGACATACAAAAAAATGTTTTTTAAGGGAATACATACATATAACCAATCTTGATTGTGACAACAACGATACATATAAGAATCTCACCTAACGAGCAATATATTAATCAGAAATTATATGCTAAGTACAATGAATAATATATATGATAACCAATGCCTTTAGAACACCTTATAATGATAAACTCTCTCCTCTTATAGGCTTTCCGATTTGGCAGAATACTAATCCTTGAACCGTTGACCTTTGACCATCGAATAAAAATTGACCTTGAATTGATTTGATCTCGATATAATGGGGCTCTAGGGAAGTCGGCTAGCAATAGAAGGTAGGAATGGCAGCAAAAGGTTTTTTATAATTAGGGTTAAAGGTGTCTAAATAGTAGATGGAAGAGAGAGCAGTGGATCTCATCTCATACCAGTTCCCTCTCAATCTAAGCGATCAAAAACCCCACAACTGTAACGACCCGCTTTTCCGTACTAGTCAAGTGGACAATAAACTACACATGTTCAACCCAAATCAAATGGAAAGATGGATAGTTAAGGAAAAGAAAAAAGAAAGAAGGAGAGAAGAGAAGAAGAAGAAAAAAGAAACTAAAACAGCACATAATCTAACAATCTTAGCGGAACAATATATAATATAATATCAATGATCTTTACAAAAGAGAAACTATTATATACATACATCCATCAGATTAAAAAAACAATCATAATTAATAGCCTGGACAGTTATGACATCCTGTCCTCACAATTGCTGATAAGTTCAATGACAAAGAAGCTGAAAATAAACATATATGCAAATACAACTTAAAGACCTCCAACTCATCTCTTGAGCTCCAGTTCATCCAAAGCAATCTGTAAATATGCCCGGTCTGACCTGAGTATTATAATAAAATAACACCCGAGTTAGTCTAAAAAACCAGCATGAGAAAATACACCTAATTGGACTTTTAACGTTACGAAAACCTTTGAAAAATCAAAAGTATCTCGTAAAACCACGTCACACATAAACACGGACGGGATTTTACTTTAGGATAACCACAATATTTCATATGAAATCCTCTGATATTATAATAGTGTCTAATATACAAGTACTTACTATTTATATTCGAAATTTTTGCTTTAATTAAATTCCAACATACTAGGTTCTATAACCAAAAACTGAAGGCACTTATTGGAGAATGGATTCCAACTATGAAAGGGTAAGGATCTGCCCACCGAATCCGTACACCTCCAGATTAAATGCACGAGAGGCTATAATACGTTACACCTCAGCTACTCAGGACTGGCACTACCTGTAATGACCCTAGATTTTAATTTATTTAAATTGATAATTAAATAAATTTTTGAATAAAAATTTAAAATTAAGTATAAATGGAAGCGAGTTTCCCCGAGTACAAATAAATTTGGTATAAATCATTTAAATTTAAAAATATTGTAAATATTGTATATATGTGAATATATATGTATTTGGGGCATATATGAGTCAATTTGAAATTATAATTATATATGTATATATATATTTAATTTGGATTTAAATTGTAAATGAATGGTTTAATAATAATAAATGATAATAATAAATATTACAATTGATGGTTAATAATAATTTGAATTTATAAATTTAATATAAAACAATAAATATAAAAGTAAAATAATCATAATAAATATTAAGTTATAAATAGAATCAAAATATATAAGATAAATTATATAGTTTTATAAAATAGAAAGTGAATACATTAGTAAATTTTATATTTGATAGTTTAAGTTTTAAAAATAAAAGAGATACAAGATAATAAGTATTGAAGTAAAAAAAATAAACATTTAAAATGGAAATAAAAATGAAAGTGTATAAAACAAGACAAAAGAAATACAAAGCAATAGAACAAATGGAATAAATGAAACAAAAAGATAAACAAAAGAACAAAGACACATACAAAACATAATGTCTTCGGCCGAGATAAGATGGAAGCAAATAAAAAAGGATAAGGGTACAATACTAATTAATGCAAGTATGCTAAAGATGATCTCAGCCATAATACCAGATCACTTCAACATGCTTATTGTACAAACAAAATAGTATTACTTTGTACAAATAACATCACCCTGTATAAAGTTGTAACCTTGTACACTTTCCCATATATCAACGTTCATTTCATTTTCGTTCCATTTCAAAAACTGAGAAAAACAAAAGTAACACTTTAAAACTTCAAACTTAAACAACAACAATAATCTACCAATTCAAACCAGATTTATCAAAGATCAAAGAAGATCTTTAGCAAGCAAATTTCTAAAAGCCTGTTCTAACATGATGCTCTGTCCATTTCTTAATCAGGTGAACAACTTTTTTTTTTCCAGACTTCTTTGTTTTCACCAGTGAGTAAACTCATCTTAAACTTGAGTTCAGTTTGAATCATTGAATTGTATGTTGTTAGCGCCAAAATTGGTCACTAACCCCAAAATCCAGATGAAAGCACCAAATACCAATCACAACTCAGAGATAGAATGTATGTAGAGAGTAATAATGTGAAGAACAGTTAAAACTGAAATGAAAGCAGTAAAGAACAACAGATTTTATAGTGGTTCGGCTAACTCCGGCCTACATCCACTCCAGAAGTTTGCTTTTTATTGCTGTAATAATCGATTACAGTTACAAAATGGCAGAGTTGCCTTAGCCTTAGAAAACAGAAAGTAAGAGAGCAGAAAGAAGATCCTCTTTGACTGTGCCCCTACCTCTCTATTTATAGACAAAGATGGGTTGGACTTCCCTGGTGGGCCTGGTAGCCGAGTACCTCAGCCCAAATGGAGTGATCTCCATATGCCGAACCATAGATGCCGAACGCTGAATGCCGAACAAGGTGTGAATGCCGAACGATCTCCTCATGCCGAACGTTGAATGCCGAACAAGGTGTGAATGCCGAACGATCTCCTCATGCCGAACGTTGGGAGGTGCGAGGTACCGAGGTATCGAGGTATGGAGGTGCGAGGTACCATGATATGGAGGTGTGAGGTACCAAGATATGGAGGTGCGAGGTACCAAGATATGGAGGTGCGAGGTACCAAGATATGGAGGTGCGAGGTACTGAGGTGTGAGGCGCGAGGTGCAATGCCGAGCGAGGTGAGGTATGCCGAACGACCCATCCAATGCCGAACGCTCCTTGATGCCGAGCGCTCCATCCAATGCCGAACGATCCTTAGTGTCGAACCTCCATCATGCCTAACGTCTCCATATGCCGAACGATCCATCCAATGCCGAACGTCACCAGATGGCGGACGATCCATCCAATGCCGAACGTCTCCAGATGCCGAACGATCCATCCAATGCCGAACGTCTCCAGATGTCGAACGATCCATCCAATGCCGAACGCTACTGAATGAAGAGTGCTCCTGGAATGCCGAACCACTCATGTATGTTGAATGCTCTATGCATGCCGAGTACTCTTGAATGCTATTCGAACGTGAATAGTGAATGCCAGACGAACCATTTGTGCCGAACCATGTTTAATGCCGAACCATGTTTCCTAGACCCAAATTATAGTTGATTCATCTTTATCCAATCATATTTCCATCTCCCAAGCACATTGCATCATTCATCCATCCAATTGACTGTATCCATCGTACCCTAGCCTCGACGAACATGCAGTTGATTAAGTTAAACCCGTCTGTCCGCGACCTTGCCAAAAGGCGGGTTAACACTTGCCCCCCAAAACATGCCTTGCTTTGAAAGGTGTGTTTTGAATAGCCTCAAGTCCAGTATCCAAAGTCCATGTTTCATCCATATCCAATAACCAATAGGGGACTTTAGGACCTCTTCGGATCGATATCCAAATCCATAACCTCTCCGGGCTCTTGCCAAGCGCAATCCACACCTGATGACCGTGGTCCAGTGTCCCTGGACGTTGAGATAACCTCTCCGGGTTCTTGCCAAGCGCAATCCACACTTGACGACCGTGGCCCAGTGTCCCTGGGCGTTGAGCTAACCTCTCCGGGTTCTTACCAAGCGCAATCCACACTTGACGACCGTGGTCCAGTGTCCCTGGGCGCAAGTAATGCCGTGGCTTAAGTCCTAAGCCGAATCCTGGTCGCTCCGGACCCTTGTCGAGCATAGTCCATACTCGACGACCTTTAAGCCAAAATCCAGAGAAAATCCAATCAAAATCCAATCCGAAAAACAAACATTCAAACCAGAAAAACGAGAAAAACAGGGAGTTCAAACCAAACTCCAAAACCAAACCAGAAAAAGCAAATGTCAAAGTCAAAGGAAAAAACAGATTTCACAAACCCGGGGGTTTCGGTAAGCCATCATCTCAAAGCATGCCTGAGGGTTATCTCCGACCCCGTACATGAGTAAGTGATTTAACCGTTTGCCCGGAGTTTGTTACTTATTCCAAACCATCAAGATTAGTTGATGACCAATCGGTCACCATTCCTGGGCCTCGCGCCCTCGTCGTTCAAGGTAGGCGGAGGCTGTTCATGTTCCACCGCCGCATTCCGAGTTCCGACATACTGTCGCAACTGACCATTCCTTATATGCTCCTCGATTATATCCATTAGATGTCGGCAGCTGTTAGTATCATGCCCGTCCAGGTCATGAAAGAGACAGTGCCTTCCTGATGCCCTTTCACGTTCTGTGGGTTCCCTCCTTGATGGCCTTCGATAGGGAAGACGATCTCGAGTATCTAAGAAAATCCGCTCCAACGTTGCATTCAATCCTGTGTAAGTGGAGAACTTTGGTTCTCCCTAGCGCTTCCTTTTCCCTTTATCCTTGCCCCCACCCGAGCTTTCGCCGAGTAATCTTCCATCCTTAGTCATGTTTACTTCCTATGACCTCATGTCCAAACATGCATCCTCTTGTCGAAGAAATCTTTCAGCTTCATGAAAGAATTCCCCAATATCCAACGGTGGGTCCCGTACCAACGATACTTTGAACTCCGAATTATCTCTGACTCCTGATACCGCAGCCATCAGAACCATTGATGGATCTGGCCGATCCACCGAAGCAACTGCTGCATTAAATCGAGTTAAGAATGTCCTGAGCGATTCATCTGCCCCCTGTTTGACTGATGTTAGTGTCATCACGTTCTTTGGCCTTTTTATGTGAACTCGAAATTGACTTAAGAACTTGTCCACCAGTTCTGTCCATGTTCCAATGGATCCATCCTCCAGCTGTCTGAACCACATAGCAGCAATTTCAGTCAAGTACAGGGGGAAACATCGGGCCATAACCTCCTCCGTTGCCCCCAGCACTTCCATATGCCTAGTGTACCTCATCAAGTGGTCGGTGGGATCCGTCTTCCCGTTGTATACTTCCAGAGTGGGTAGTTTGAAATCGGACAGAATCCTAGCAGTCCTGATGTTCCGGGTAAACGGACTTTTGTTAACTCCCTCTGAATCCCTGTTTGTTAGACCTCCGCGAATAGTCCGCCTGATAATGTCAGCCAATCCAGTGTTTCCAACTAATCCAGACTGCCCCCAAAGTCCCCGAGGAAATTCTGGCACATATTCTTCATCACGTACTCCTGTATTCCTATCGATGCCAGGCCGTGTAGCGTCATCCGGTATCCCTCCATGAACTGGTCCAGCATTCCCTGGTGGTGTGCCCCCGAGTCTAGGTCCATCTAGATTGTTAGCTGTTTGTTGATTGGGAGCTGCCTCCTGTTGAATCACTCCATCTGTCCGCTGGTTGAGTCCCTCTGGTCCGGTTCCACGAACTTGAGCTCCTGCAGTTCTTGGTTGTTCAAATTGCCTGAGAAGAGCCTGCATCATCTCCTCTTGTCGTTTCATCATCTGCTCCTGCATAGAATTCATCATTGCCTGCATCTCATCCCGAGTTATGTAGATGGATGCATGATCCTCTCCTGCTCCAGAAGAGGCTGCTTGACTTCCTTCTTGATTGCTTCTTTCCACTACTTGCTTCCTTGTTGGTGGTCTAGCCATTGCTTTCAAGGATCCAAGTTCCTAACTCCAAAGTTCCTGAGTTCAGTTCTTAGTGAAAGCACCAAAGTAAGTGTTAACCCGCCTTTTGGCAAGGTCGCGGACAGACGGGTTTAACTTAATCAACTGCATGTTCGTCGAGGCTAGGGTACGATGGATACAGTCAATTGGATGGATGAATGATGCAATGTGCTTGGGAGATGGAAATATGATTGGATAAAGATGAATCAACTATAATTTGGGTCTAGGAAACATGGTTCGGCATTAAACATGGTTCGGCATGGTGGAGGTTCGGCACAAATGGTTCGTCTGGCATTCACTATTCACGTTCGAATAGCATTCAAGAGTACTCGGCATGCATAGAGCATTCAACATACATGAGTGGTTCGGCATTCCAGGAGCACTCGTCATTCAGTAGCGTTCGGCATTGGATGGATCGTTCGGCATCTGGAGACGTTCGGCATTGGATGGATCGTTTGGCAACTGGAGACGTTCGGCATTGGATGGATCGTCCGACATCTGGAGACGTTCGGCATTGGATGGATCGTTCGGCATATGGTGATGTTAGGCATGATGGAGGTTCGACACTAAGGATCATTCAGCATTGGATGGAGCGCTCGGCATCAGGGAGCATTCGGCATTGGATGGGTCGTTCGGCATACCTCACCTCGCTCGGCATTGCACCTCGCGCCTCACACCTCAGTACCTCGCACCTCCATATCTTGGTACCTCGCACCTCCATATCTTGGTACCTCGCACCTCCATATCTTGGTACCTCGCACCTCCATATCTTGGTACCTCGCACCTCCATACCTCGATACCTCGGTACCTCGCACCTCCCAACGTTCGGCATGAGGAGATTGTTCGGCATTCAGACCTTGTTCGGCATTCAACGTTCGGCATGAGGAGATCGTTCGGCATTCACACCTTGTTCGGCATTCAGCGTTCGGCATCTATGGTTCGGCATATGGAGATCACTCCATTTGGGCTGAGGTACTCGGCTACCAGGCCCACCAGGGAAGTCCAACCCATCTTTGTCTATAAATAGAGAGGCAGGGGCACAGTCAAAGAGGATCTTCTTTCTGCTCTCTTACTTTCTCTTTTCTAAGGCTAAGGGAACTCTGCCATTCTGCAACTGTAATCGATTATTACAGCAATAAAAAGCAAACTTCTGGAGTGGATGTAGGCCGGAGTTAGCCGAACCACTATAAAATCTGTTGTTCTTTACTGCTTTCATTTCAGTTTTAACTGTTCTTCACATTATTACTCTCTACATACATTCTATCTCTGAGCTGTGATTGGTATTTGGTGCTTTCATCTGGATTTTGGGGTTTGTGACCAATTTTGGCGCTAACATATGTGCTCATATTTAAAGTTATATGCTGATATGGTTTTGGGTTAAGCCTGTGTATATATGTTAGTGGATATATCACTATTCTTAGTTTACAAGCCTAAATTTTACTCAGAATTCATTTCCTCTTGAATCAACCTTTGTTAGGTTTTGATTTCAAAAGCAAATAAGCTTGTTTAAGTATCAATTGTTGTTTAAAAACAGTTTCAAGTAAATTTATAAACATACAGGTTGGAAAAGAACTTGGTTTTACAGAACAAACTCAAATCTTTGATAATTTCGAATGGTATAAAACATCGATTCAATTATATAACTTGAAACTGCATTCGAAAAGAGGATTTTTAAAATAAAAATGGGAATTTTTAATCGAGTATGCTTCGAACAGTATGTAAATGAACCGAAAATGCTTTTTATCCAAATTCCAGCGATCAAAGGAAAATTGGATGTTGTAATCTTGCTTGAAGCTAGCTGAGCCATTGATGATGTTAGGAAAATTGTCTAAAAAAATTTCTATGGTGCGGGATGATGGAACTAGATCAACTTAGGGTTTAAAGCTTGTGTTTATCTGATCGAAGTCGTGAGGCAATCACGTCGTCGCCATCGTGTTTTTGTCGATCGCACCAGGGGGAGCAGGAAGTGGAGGCGTTGACGAATGCAAGGACGGGTCGGCGAGGTTGCTGGTGATCGAGAGTGGTCAGGCGATGGGTTCTTGTTGTTGGAGTTTGGTTCCAGATTTTGGTAGTGATGCTCGATTTTGTTCCCAGATGTTTTGATCGAATTGTGTCGTAGAGTTTGTTGTCTAGGGTAGGAGCAACTCGCCGCAGGCAGTATGGATGATCGAAGGGGCGTCAACGTACTGTGCGCGTTTACACGTATCAACGTGTATCAGTGACTTTTGTGTTTGAGGAAGAAGAAGGCGACTCAAAGCGTGTCTCGGTGAATTTACGTGCTAACTCGAGTTCTCGTTCGAGTGTTTTTGTGTTTTACCGGGTAGGGACTTAAACAAAATTTTAAGTTTTAAAAATGGAATTTTGGGAGGCACTCGGGTTGTTTGGAGGAAAACTCGAAGCACTCAGGCATTTTTCTCGGGTGTGACTCGAAGTGGGTCTCAGGTTTGATATAAAAATAGATTTTGACTTTAAAACCAGATTTAAATTTTAAATATTTTAACCCATGTTTTAAGATAATTGTTTTGGCTTAAAATTGGATTAATAAAGGTTAATTAATTTTAAATAAAAGGTTAGTTAATTATTTAATTAAGATAATTAATTAAGAAGCAATTAATTAATAAAAGTGATAAAAAGATAATTTTTTGTTTATTTAAACTTAAAATTCATATGTTGAAAATTATGGTTTATCTTAAATTAATTAAGGATTATTTATTAATGATTAAAGATTGATAAATCAATGATTAAAGAATAAATAATTAAAGGAAAAATTAATGTATGTGATAAATTAATTAAGGTAATTAATTTGAGGATATTTAATTAATTAAAGGTTAATTAATTAATGAAAGTTATTAAGGGATGATTTATTAATTAAAGGTTAATTAATAAATGATTAAAAGATAATTAATTAAAATGGTTTACAATTAATTAATGATTAATTAACCAAGATTTGTAGTTTATTCATAAGTAATTAATCTGGTATAAATTAATTATAATCCGATATTAATTGATTCTACTTATGAATATTTGGATTCTATTGGATGAATATGAATTATTTGATATCCTTGATATATGATGCTTTGTGATACATCCTGATTTATGTTGTGATCTGTAATTTACTTATCTGTGATATTTATATATATCTGTGATCTGTGAATGAACGATAAGCGTGATAGTTAATACCACTTATCAACTATATCTTTGTATTCTGAACTGTGATAATTGAATGATGTTGCACTACTTTGTAAAACCCCTGGACTACACCTTTACACACACAAATATGGATTTCACGAGGAAATCGGTTAAGTCACAGATAATTTAAATTTGATGTTTTTGAAATTGATATTTTAATTTCAATTGATTTTGAAATTAGAAATTTGGGTTTAAAGTGAAAAGCTTTTGAAAATGGAATTTCAAAGATAAAACTTATTTTCGAATAACTTGATTCAGTTTTGAAAATTTAAATAATTTGATTTAAATTTGAATTCAAGTTTGAAATTGAATCCTATAATTTGAAACTAGGGATTAAAGATGTTGTACAAATTACATACGGGTTAAACCATTTTAAAGGTTTTTGATTTGGGAATTTGAGTTTAATTCAAGGTTTTTAACTCGTGTAAATATAACTGGATTTTTCCAAAACGAAAACTACTTTCTTTCAAATAATAATAGCTTTCATATAAGAAAGGATTTCTAAATTGTGTTGAAAGGTTTCAAGTTTGAAATAGAATTGAAATGTTTTGAAAACTATGAAATGAGTCTTTGATTCAAAGACTGAATGAGTTAATCCAACTTGAAATAAAATTATTTTGAAAGGCTATGAATGAATCTTTAGAAACGAGTTTTGAAAGCTATAAGTTAAATCTTGACTTAAAGATTTAACAAGTTAATTCAATTGAAATAGAAATTGTTTTGAAATCCATGAATGGATCTTTGTGAATGGGGTTAACTTTGTGAATTGAATCTTTTTGTTTAAAAGATTTGAAAATGGTAATTTGTTTAAACTATTTGAAAGAAAGTTTTAAATTATTAAGTTGTGACTTAATGTAATGACCCGCCACTCATTCCACAGAATGACGCTTCATTAATAAGAAAGAAAGTGGTAGAAAATAGAAAAGAAGAGAAGAAAGAAAGAAACAACAACAACGATCTCACAGCGGAACGAATAAATTATATTAATAACATAAACTATTACATAGTATACAACACTTATCAGAGTTTACACAACTATACAACACATACTAGACAGTTATAAACATCTGTCTAGACATTACAACTCAAATACAAGACAAGACACTATCACAGATATCAACACAGCGGAATACTATATCTATCTACAACGCTGAAGCCTCCTGCTCCATTGCTCCTCCATAATTCGTCAAAGCTAAACCTGTATCCCTTGGCTACTCGTAAAAAATTTGAGTACCCAAGAGTTTATAAAACAGAAATAAACAACTTGGGTCAGACATGGGTCTGGTGTGAGTAACAGGTTAAACTTGCTTAACTTTAAAACCTTTAGAAAGAAAAAGTATCACGTAAGACTCCCCACAAATAAACATGGGTAAGTTTTTACCTTACGCTAACCAAAACATTTGATAGGAAATCCAGTTATATTATAATAGGGTCTAGGGTTTTCAAGTAAAATATAGAAATAGCTGAAATGCTTACATCTCACATTCCAACATAGTTGGGCACAACTAATACGTACGGCACTTATTGGAGTTTGGATTCCATACAATGGCAGGGCTACTGGGGTACCGCCCGTCACAGTACGTGGCCTAGATCACCGTACCGAGGAGTACGCCCGCTCCCCTGCAACACAAAGCCGGAACCATCCCTTACTGGATAATCCCGAACAAGATAATCCCGTAGTTGGCGCGACCAACCACACACTAAGCCGAAATAAAAGAAAAGGGACCTCTAGACAGGGATCTATCTTGCTCTCAGTGGGTGCTACCCACGAAACCTTGCTGCACCTCCCTTGTTTTAGCCATTCCCGGTTGATGAGGCTTGAGGTTACGATTACCTTTAATCAGAACATATCACTTAGAATGCTCATCGTCCGCCTGACGATGTGCTGAAAGCATTCAATCCATATAAGTTCGTTCCAGGTTCGAACGAAACCGAAGGCATTATCTCGTTACACTCGTTTTGGAATCACCCTCAGAGTTAACGACAATAACCCTTGCACTCTGAATCTTCATCTTCACTTGAGATTCACGACCTATCGTTAATTTGGATCGATGTGGTATTCGGGTCTCCAGACCTGGAAATCCGGTATACGGAAACCCGATCCCGGTCTCATCGAAATCCAAAACGTATCTTTTAAGGGCCAAGTTGTTTTAAGGTTAAAACAATTCAATTCTACTATCTATTTACACACAGATAGATAATTCACAGATTCACAATAGATAATCAACATTATCATTATAAGCAGATAATCCATATCATCATCACTATGCAACCAAAGCATCCAAATCATACAGTATCAATTATCTCATATCTGAGATTTCAAACCATTCAAGGTACACAATATCATCCATTCATAAGCAATGATTTATTTATCACCATCTACAATTAATTTAAAATGAATTAAATTAATTATTTCATCTTTAATTAATTTAAAGTAAATTAAATTAATTACTACATCTATAAATCCTGCTTAAATCATTATTAATTAATTATCAATCAATTAATCAATCATCATCCAATTATTCAATTTAATTAATCATCCTTGATTAATTATTTAATTACATTCAAGTAATTAGTATTAAATTAATTATACAAATTAATTATTCTTAACCACTTATAGTAATTAACCTTTAATTACTTCATTTATTAATTAACTATAATTAATTACATTACTCCTTAATTAATTACATTAATTAATCACTTCCTTTGTTAATTATCCCTAAATTAATCAATTCTTAATTATATCATCTATTATTAACTAATGATCCTTAATTAAATTTTAATTAATCACTTTATTTAAATTAATTAAACCATAATTATTAATCACTATTGATTAATCACATTCAGTAATTAACTATCCTTAATTACTTCTTAAAATAAATTAATTATTCCTTAATTAATTTCTTAATTAATCTCTTGATTAATTCCATTAAGTAATTAACTTCCCTCAATTACTCTACTAATTACACCAGTAATTATCCATTAATTACTTTCCTAAGTAATTATACTTCATTAAATTACATTAAGTAATTATACTTCACAAATCATTAAATGATTATCTTAAATTAATTAAACTTAATTAATTAACTTAACTAATCAAATTAAACTCAATTAATTACAATGAGTAATTAATTTCTTAATTACTTCCATTAAGTAATTACATTTAAACAATTTTCACAATTGATTATCTTTAAATTAATTAATCTAATTAATTATTAAAATTAATCATATTAATTAATTATTAAATAATCCTTAATTAATGATCTACATTAACTATTAACTATTCTTTAATTATCTTTCTTAAATAATTAAACTTTAATTAAACATTATTAATTACAAATTAATTAATTCTAATTACCAATAAATTAATCCCTAATTACTTAAATAATTAAGTTTCTAATAATAACTTAATTAATCCTTAATTACTTCAATAATTTATTCCTAACCATAAATTAATAAATCTCAAATTAATGATTCCTTTAATTAATTTAATTAAACCTTAATTAATCAAATTAAACCCTAAATTTATTAACCTAAATCATAAATTAATTAATTTTGATTAATTATCTTTTAATCACCTTACTAATTTATTTTATCCCACATTATTAAATCTTAATTATCTTTAAGATAACACTCTATTCTTATTAATGATTAAAATATCATTAATAAAGTATTTGAACCAAATTACCTTTAAATTTACATTTAAATTTCATTTTAATTTAAGATTTAGAACCTATCTAAAATTTAAAACTTCATTTTTAAAATTCAAACTACTTAACCCTTTTTAAAGTAGTTAAATCAATTTAAATTTTAAAAACTTTATCTTATTAGAAAAACTGAGATTTAAACTTACTCCAGATTTTAAAAACTAGATTTAAAACTTATTCAAAACTTTACCTTTCATTTAAACTTAGTTTTTAAATTTATTTTGAAATTTTAAAACTGGCAAACAGGTTTCTGTAAACCTGTAATACTCTTCAACCCGAACCAAAACTAAATTACTTCGAGCAAAAACCTACGTTACTTCGAGTAAAAACAAAATCGACTCGAGAAACCCCGAGTACCCAAATTTCCCCAAACCAGACTTCAGATACTCGTCAACGTACACGTGCATAGTGATTCCGACCAACTACGATCAACCACAACGCCTTCCTTACATCGGCGATCACAACCTCAGATGATCTAAACCCCAACTTCTTCGATTCTCACTCGAATTTGAATTCGAGCATTCGAACCCAACTGGAACAAAAATGTAAAGCCTGGAACAACTTCATCCTTTCTCCTCCGACCACCGGAGTTGCTGAGCTTCCGGCCTCGCCTTTGCTAACACTCATGCTATCATTTCCCAGAACCCCATACAACTCGATTCACTATAGATGCCGTGGTAACCCATATTTCAATCTAGTCTAAAACTAGGTTTACAAACTAAATCCAATCACCGCCCCTTCCACAACGCTTAGATCATCATTCTGACAATTTTCCCAAACTTCCCTATTACTCCTCTTCCACCAGTGAGAACCCCGTCTTCACCGAGCAACTAGATCGCCAGAGATAACTAAAAATGCATTTTCTGATCAAACCAGTACTACTCGCTCAACCCAAAACTAAAAATTGTGATTTTATATTTAAAAATCTTGATTTTGGTTAAGGGTTCAGATTATATCCCTGAATCAATGAATTAAGAAGTTGAATTTTTTAACAAAACTTCAACTTGAACTGTTCTACTCGATTTTACAGAGCCATTTCAATTTTTAATTTACTTAAATAAATTTTAAACTTTAATCCATGCCTAAACTAACAAATTTTATTCGAATTCTAAGACCTAACAGAGATTGGTTAGAAAGAAAATGGATTTTGACCAAAATCTTAGTTTTTAAAACTAAGAACAGAGAAGTTCAGCCATGCATACATCATTCATCATAAATTTAACCATATAGATATACAAACACTTCACAATACAATATTAATCCAGCAATAACATGCAACCAAAAATATACTTTAAGTTTAACAGTAAAGTTACTCACCAAATTTTAGAATGAAGACAGAGCTTCCATTTTTTTTTTAAAAAACAGCACTTATAAACAGCATGCACACAAATATCAGACATTCCCTTATATACATGCAATACACATTAAATTCAAACATACTAGCATGCAACCAATTATAATTTAAATTTTTAAAAGTTACTCACTTGATTTAAAACAGAGATAGAGCCTTTGATGATTTCTCTGAAAACAGCCTTGAACCCTTAGGGATTTAGTTGCTGGAAATATCTTTTGAAAAACTTTTAAAACTTGAACTTGAATTGTTGAAGAATGCATGCTACTGGAATCCTTAAGTTGTTGAGATGGTTTAATGATATGATTTCCAGGTTGCTTGATTATCTCAGGTTGGAAGAAGAAAGTGCTCAGGCTTAAAGAAATGCAGGCTTTTGTTGAAAATTGCTTTGCAAAATCTCAGATTTAAAAAGAATGTTTTGCAAGCTTCAGATTTGAAAGTGGTTACAGATCTTTGAAGAAGATGTTTACAAACAGACTTTGATTCTGGAAGATAATTTGCAGGTTAATGGTTTTTCTCTGGTTAGAGGAGTTGATTTCTACATTGTTTTTGAGAATTTAGTTTTGAGGAAGAATTTGAGTTACAGGCTTTGTTTTGAGAATAGGCTGAAAATAATTTTCTTAAAAAAAATAAAGAAAATTAAAATTTTAAAAGATGGACACTTGTCTTCCTCATACTCTAATTTTACAACACATGTTATAATGGTTACTTAACATATTAACACTTGTCTTTTATTTAGTTTATATTTATTTTAAATGTAAATAAACCTTTTACTTAATTTATTAGTTACTTACCTATATATATATATATATAAAGTATTTTAAAGAAAATAAAACCAATTATGTTTATAAGTAAAAGTTTATACATATATTTTAAAATCCAAATATTTAAATATCTATCTTTGAATTTCAAAACTAATTTACATTCAAATTCAAATTATATTTAAAATCCAATTTAAAGTCAATTTATATACATACATATATAACTACACATTTAATTTGAAAATAACAATCTTATTTTATTAAAGTCTATTTATATCTATAAATAAAACAATACACTATTAATATTGTATTTTAAACTTACATATATATATATATATATATATATATACTCTTAAATCTTATTTATTAAGCAATATCTCAAAAAGAAAATAAAATAACCTTATTATTAATCTTATTTAAAACCATATTTGTTATTTGTTTAAATAGCTTTGAAAATCTAATATTAAATAAATCCAAATCTCCAAACTATCAATATATATATATTAGAAATTTAAAAACAAGATTTTATTTATTTATTATATTTCAACCCAAAGCTAATCTATTTACAATATATATACTTATATATATACATTATAAATAGAAATCATTTCATTGGTTTTTAAAAGATACATTCCACTAATTAAATATTTATTTAATTAGATTATTAAATCAATTCAAACATTTATTATCAAAGATTATCAAATCAATTTAATTATTTAAACAGATTATTAAATTGATATTGCCCCAAATTTCCGGGATATTACACTTAATTGAAATCCCAGTATCCATATGATTTTTAAATATTTCGCTCACTATTCGGGTTAGCCAGGAAAGGACCTTTGGGTCGTATAACCCATTCCGAATATGTGATTCGACGTTAAGGATCGCATTTGAAGACCGGTGGTGAAGACCGAATATTTTCGAAAATGAAAGGACAAATCGTCGAATGTCTCTGCATTGACTAGTCCCCGATATATAGATTTGATCACCCTTTGTGATGGGAAGTCCGGACGTGATTAGAAAATTATCCGGATTTGCAAGGGCTTCTTCGGAAGTGCCTTCGGTTCTGTTCGAACCTGGAACAGACTTGTATGGTTACATGTCTGACATTACACTTTGAGATATAAAGCCGATTTCTTTCAAATACATTTCTGTTTTGTGGCGAAGAATTTATTTTCTTAGCTTAACACCCTTCTCTGAGACATACGAGCTCAGAGGTTATGTAGTTGAAGGTTATCAGCGATATATTCCCAATTTGGTAATGTGACATGCTGAGTGTTGTTGTGTGATGATCATTGTTTGATCATTTGTGATATGATCATTTGTTTGATCATTTATCTTTGTGATCATTACTTTGATCATCTGTTGACCCAAAGCATGGCTTTGTGACAAAGCGTAGCTTTGTGGACGAGACTTCGTCGAACCTCACAACCCGGAAATGGTCAAAACAGGAATGATGCGGCAAGGTTTCAGGGGTAGCTTCCCTAGGTTATGACCATTCCTTCTGCAAAAGGGTAGTATCATGGTATGGAGCCCAGATACTTACTCATGTGGACACACTTTATTTATTATGTGTGATGTTGGTTTAGAGGCGCCTCGGTTAAAGGTCCCAAAGGACCGGGGGTGGCATATCTGAGGTTTTGTATATTCCCCGGGAAGGGGGGTAGCCGGCTTTGTTTGGTAGAGAACAGTTTGGTTCTCAGAGCGTCCAGCCAGAGGCGTTCCTTCGTGGCATAGGAAGTTCCTTAGCCTGACCATTTGTTGGAAATCCATCTTCCAATACGAACTTTGTATGGTATTAGTTGTAGAACCTGCCATTTACTTATGGTGGTCACCACTGTTTAGATGGTAGCTATAGTAGGCATAGTTCGAAATGTCTATGCTGGCTAAGATTTATATTCTACTTTCGAAATGTTTTCTACACTATGCACTAATAATAATATCAAAATGTTTTGTTTACGTAGTAAGCATCTTTGACTATCATAAGGAGAAATCTCCTTCGATTCTGCGTTTGCATTTTGTGTGTGGCGGGAGGCCTTATGGTAGTTTCATTTTCTAAAAGCATTGCGAATTGACTTTAAAATCTTTTGCTATTTGTTTTTAAAAATAAACTATTTTTGTTGCTCACACCAGTCCCATGACTGATCCGGAGTTTATTGTTTCTTTCCTAAACTCTGGATGCTCAAAATTTTTCTACTCGGGCAGTCTAGAGTTGGGTTTTTCAGATAGTCAGATTAGTAGATATTCTGGAGCTAGTTCAGTCTTTGGATATGGACTGCACTTGCTTATCTTTTTGCCTTGTTATTGGGAGTTCGAGCTATTTCTGGATTGGTGCTTTGAAGATGGAGATTATCTGCTGCTGAAGTTATCGTTTTCTTTTCCGCTGCTATTTGTTGTATCATATCTCTGATGTATATTGATATTCATTGTATCACTCTGTTGTATCAGATATTGTATCAGATATTGTATATCAATGTATTATTCATTTCTTCCACTGTGTTATTTACTTAATTGTGTTATAAGCTCCGGAGAACCAGATTCGGCGTTTGAATCTATGGCATTTTGAGTACAAGTGAAGTACGGGTGCCGATTTTCGAAGGCCGACTTCAGGATCTTTACATTTTGTATCAGAGCTAAGGTAAAACTTTAGCTCAGGAGTATAACACGTTAGGTAGCTCATTAGAGATAGGGTGAAGTATCCCTAGAATGAGTATATCCCTAAGATATTCGTTCGAATGTCTCAGTAAATTCTCTTACTATCCACCAATAGTGAGTATGAGTGCAAGAAGAGGACGAGATAGGGGACAGAGGAATACGACTATAAATGGTCAATACCCTGCAACAGTGGAAACAATCTTTCTCTATCAATTTCCTTTCATTCGTTTCCAAAATTCTTTTGATTTCTTTGTACCGGCTACAAGAAAGAAGTTTTAGTGTGATAGTGGCCCTACGAATTGTTGTAGAAAATCCTTACTTGGATCTTCATCGGTTTCTTATTAGTTTTTGATTTGAACCTTAATGAATATAAATTGGAAATTTAGAATTAATTGAAAATTTTAAATTGAGTTAAATTGATTGATCGAAAAAAAAACTGAATTTGGAATTCAATTATAATTTCTTGTGAAGACTGAACTCCGAAGAGGGACAAGTTGGTGTATACTTTAGAATATTCCAGCTTGAATTTGGAATCCATAACGTGTGTTTGAGGAATTATAGGAGATCGAATCTGTCTATCTCTGTGTTGTTTTCGTGCCTGCGAATTTCGAGGATGAAATTCTTTTAAGGGGGGAAGTTTATAACGACCCTAGATTTTAATTTATTTAAATTGATAATTAAATAAATTTTTGAATGAAAATTGTAAAATTAAGTATGAATGGAAGCAAGTTTCCCCGAGTACAAATAAATTTGGTATAAATCATTTAAATTTAAAAATATTGTAAATATTGTATATATGTGAATATATATGTATTTGGGGCATATATGAGTCAATTTGAAATTATAATTATATATGTATATATATATAGATATATATATATATATATATATTTAATTTGGATTTAAATTATAAATGAATGGTTTAATAATAATAAATGGTAATAATAAATATTACAATTGATGGTTAATAATAATTTGAATTTATAAATTTAATATAAAACAATAAATATAAAAGTAAAATAATCATAATAAATATTAAGTTATAAATAGAATCAAAATATATAAGATAAATTATATAGTTTTATAAAATAGAAAGTGAATACATTAGTAAATTTTATATTTGATAGTTTAAGTTTTAAAAATAAAAGAGATACAAGATAATAATTACTGAAGTAAAAAAAATAAACATTTAAAATGGAAATAAAAATGAAAGTGTATAAAACAAGACAAAAGAAAAACAAAGCAATAGAACAAATGGAATAAATGAAACAAAAATATAAACAAAAGAACAAAGACACATACAAAACATAATGTCTTCAGCCGAGATAAGATGGAAGCAAATAAAAAAGGATAAGGGTACAATACTAACTAATGCAAGTATGCTAAAGATCATCTCAGCCATAATACCAGATCACTTCAACATGCTTGTTGTACAAACAAAATAGTATTACTTTGTACAAATAACATCACCCTGTATAAAGTTGTAACCTTGTACACTTTCCCATATATCAACCTTCATTTCATTTTCGTTCCATTTCAAAAACTGAGAAAAACAAAAGTAACATCTTTAAAACTTCAAACTTAAACAACAACAACAATCTACCAATTCAAACCAAATTTATCAAAGATCAAAGAAGATCTTTAGCAAGCAAATTTCTAAAAGCCTGTTCCAACATGATGCTCTGTCTATTTCTTAATCAGGTGAGCAACTTTGTTTTTTTCCAGACTTCTTTGTTTTCACCAGTGAGTAAACTCATCTTAAACTTGAGTTCAGTTTGAATCATTGAATTGCATGTGCTCATATTTAAAGTTATATGCTGTTATGGTTTTGGGTTAAGCCTGTGTATATATGTTAGTGGATATATCTCTGTTCTTAGTTTACAAGCCTAAATTTTACTCAAAATTCATTTCCTCTTGAATCAACCTTTGTTAGGTTTTGATTTCAAAAGCAAATAAGCTTATTTAAGTATCAATTATTGTTTAAAAATAGTTTCAAGTAAATTTATAAACATACTGGTTGGAAAAGAACTTGGTTTTACACAACAAACTCAAATCTTTGATAATTTCGAATGGCATAAACCATCGATTCAATTATATAACTTGAAACTGCATTCGAAAAGAGGATTTTTAAAATAAAAATGGGAATTTTTAATCGAGTATGCTTCGAACAGTATGTAAATGAACCGAAAATGCTTTTTATCCAAATTCCAGCGATCAAAGGAAAATTGGATGTTGTAATCTTGCTTGAAGCTAGCTGAGCCATTGATGATGTTAGGAAAATTGTCTAAATTTTTTTCTATGGTGCGAGATGATGGAACGAGATCAACTTAGGGTTTAAAGCTTGTGTTTATCTGATCGAAGTCGTGAGGCAATCGCGTCGTCGCCATCGTGTTTCTGGCGATCGCACTAGGGGGAGCAGGAAGTGGAGGCGTTGACGAATGCAAGGACGGGTCGTTGAGGTTGCTGGTGATCGAGAGTGGTCAGGCGATGTTTTCTTTTTGTTGGAGTTTGGTTCCAGATTTTGGTACTGATGCTCGATTTTGTTCCCAGATGTTTTGATCGAATTGTGTTGTAGAGTTTGTTGTCTAGGGTAGGAGCAACTCGCTGCAGGCAGTATGGATGATCGAAGGAGCGTCGACGTACTGTGCATGTGCACACGTATCAACGTGTATCAGTGACTTTTGTGTTTGGGGAAGAAGAAGAAGGCTACTCGAAGCGTGTCTTAGGGAATTTACGTGCTAACTCGAGTTCTCGTTCGAGTGTTTTTGTGTTTTACTGGGTAGGGACTTAAACAAAATTTTAAGTTTTAAAAATGAAATTTAGGGAGGCACTCGGGTTGTTTGGGAGAAAACTCGAAGCACTCAGGCATTTTTCTCGGGTGTGACTCGAAGTGGGTCTCAGGTTTGATATAAAAATAGATTTTGACTTTAAAACCAGATTTAAATTTTAAATATTTTAACCCATGTTTTAAGATAATTGTTTTGGCTTAAAATTGGATTAATAAAGGTTAATTAATTTTAAATAAAAGGTTAGTTAATTAATTAATTAAGATAATTAATTAAGAAGCAATTAATTAATAAAAGTGAAAAGGATAATTTTTAAGTTTATTTAAACTTAAAATTCGTATGTTGAAAATTATGGTTTATCTTAAATTAATTAAGGATAATTTATTAATGATTAAAGATTGACAAATCAATGTTTAAAGAATAATTAATTAAAGGAAAAATTAATGTATGTGATAAATTAATTAAGGTAATTAATTTGAGGATAATTAATTAATTAAAGGTTAATTAATGAAAGTTATTAAGGGATGATTTATTAATTAAAGGTTAATTAATAAATGATTAAAAGATAATTAATTAAAATGGTTTACAATTAATTAATGATTAATTAACCAAGATTTGTAGTTTATTCATAAGTAATTAATCTGGTATAAATTAATTATAATCCGATATTAATTGATTCTACTTATGAATATTTGGATTCTATTGGATGAATATGAATTGTTTGATATCCCTGATATTTGATGCTTTGTGATACATCCTGATTTATGTTGTGATCTGTAATTTACTTATCTGTGATATTTATATATATCTGTGATCTGTGAATGAATGATAAGCGTGATAGTTAATACCGCTTATCAACTATATTTTTGTATTCTGATATGTGATAATTGAATGATGTTGCACTACTGTGTAAAACCCCTGGACTACACCTTTACACACACAAATATGGATTTCACGAGGAAATCGGTTAAGTCACAGATAATTTAAATTTGATGTTTCTGAAATTGAAATTTTAATTTCAATTGATTTTGAAATTGGAAATTTGGGTTTAAAGTGAAAAGCTTTTGAAAATGGAATTTCAAAGATAAAACTTATTTTCGAATAACTAGATTTAGTTTTGAAAATTTAAATAATTTGATTTAAATTTGAATTCAAGTTTGAATTTGAATCCTAAAATTTGAAACTAGAAATTAAAGATGCTGTACAAATTACATATGGGTTAAACCATTTTAAAGGTTTTTGATTTGGGAATTTGAATTTAATTCAAGGGTTTTAACTCGTGTAAATATAACTGGATTTTTCAAAAACGAAAACTACTTGCTTTCAAATAATAATAGCTTTCATATAAGAAAGGATTTCTAAATTGTGTTGAAAGGTTTCAAGTTTGAAATAGAATTGAAATGTTTTGAAAACTATGAAATGAGTCTTTGATTCAAAGACCGAATGAGTTAATCCAACTTGAAATAAAATTATTTTGAAAGGCTATGAATGAATCTTTAGAAACGAGTTTTGAAAGCTATAAGTTAAATCTTGACTTAAAGATTTAACAAGTTAATTCAATTGAAATAGAAATTGTTTTGAAATCCATGAATGGATCTTTGTGAATTGGGTTAACTTTGTGAATTGAATCTTTTTGTTTAAAAGATTTGAAAATTGTAATTTGTTTAAACTATTTGAAAGAAAGTTTTAAATTATTAAGTTGTGACTTAATTGAAATCTCAGTATCCATATGATTTTTAAATATTTCGCTCACTATCCGGGTTAGCCGGGAAAGGACCTTTGGGTCGTATAACCCATTCCGAATATGTGATTCGACGTTATGGATCGCATTTGAAGACCGGTGGTGAAGACCGGATATTTTCGAAAATGAAAGGACAACTCGTCGAATGTCTCTGCATCGACTGGTCCCCGATATAGAGATTTGATCACCCTTTGTGATGGGAAGTCCGGACGTGATTAGAAAATTATCCTGAATTGCAAAGGCTTCTTCGGAAGTGCCTTCGGTTCTGTTCGAACCCGGAACAGACTTGTATGGTTACATGTCTGACATTACACTTTGAGATATAAAGCCGATTTCTTTCATATACATTTCTGTTTGGTGGCGGAGAATTTATTTTCTTAGCTTAACACCCTTCTCTGAGACATACGAGCTCAGAGGTTATGTAGTTGAAGGTTATCAGTGATATATTCCCAAATTGGTAATGTGACATGCTGAGTGTTGTTGTGTGATGATCATTGTTTGATCATTTGTGATATGATCATTTGTTTGATAATTTATCTTTGTGATCATTACTTTGATCATCTGTTGACCCAAAGCATGGCTCTGATACCAAGCTATGACGCCCCACCTCAATACCCACGCTAGCCAAGAACACTACGATGTAGTGCTGTCAACTAGCACGGAGAATAAGGCTGTTGAGGAGCGACCATCCATGTAATTGCTTATCACACGGTGGCTATAAAATAATCTTTGGAAACAAACAGGGAAATAAGCATAACACAAATTAGTAACCACTATCCATATCACAAAGGCGGAAGAAGATATGAATATATAACTAACACATGAAAGTGTACATCAGAGTAGTGGTCAAAAAGATCCACAATAATACAAAAGAATAGCAACACGTGCTATACCAAAAGGATACAACTATGAGTCCATATCTCAAGTGTATACAACAAAAACTGCTAAACTAAATAGCTAGCCAAAAGTCAGAGTAGCAAATCCCAGGAGGAAGTCAAGCAGAAGCACCTGTAACATCTCGGTCTGACCCGAGTATTATTTAATAAAATAATAAACGGATCAGTCTAGCTATAAATATCAGATGACATGATATAAAATAAAAGATATGGCATAAACATAAAATATCCATACTGACATACTACTATAAGTATGAAAATGATGATCAACAGGAGATCAACCGATGAGAAATGATCAATATCACAAGAATCTTCTCAAAGATCCAAAGAGGGCATCATACCCTAAACTTGTACTCATAACAAGTTAATGACATAAAAATGCAGAAATCAAAACAAGAAATCCAGAAATCATAAAAAGAGAAAGAGGCCTATCACATGACGGTCCGAAGACCATGGGGAGCTACCCCATATGTGTGAGTCGGAATCACACAGATTGAGGTCTAGGCTAACCAAAAAGCAAAAAGGTATGTGTGAGTGGATTCACACAAGTGGTGTCTAGCCTAACCTCGCAAACAAAAAGGTATGTGTGAGTGGAATCACACAAATGGTGTCTAGACTAACCTTGCGGACAAAGAGATATGTGTGAGTCGGAATCACAGCAATGCGGTCTAGTCAAACCTTGCAAACAAAGAGACATCGCACAATTGCTAGTCTAAATCATAAAATGATCATCATGATCAACGAGAAGTGTCAATTACACTAAGCTAGTAAATATAAAAGTTTAGCTTCATGTCCCATAACCACTTGCTTAACTTAAATATTTATGAACAAACTGTAAATCTACACTAGAAAATTGTCACAAGAGGTTCAATCGAACAAGTCCAAGAATTAACCGACGAAGTGAACGCAAGTGTTTCATACCACTCGTTTTACTAAGTTGTTTAAGTCGATTTCTCATCCGAGTGAAGTAAAGGCTTGTATATACTAGTAGATTGTAAATCGGTTTGAGAAAACGAACTTTTGATATTTAAAATAGTGTTGAAATCGCTTTGATGAAAGAGTTTTGATATTTATTACTAATATTGAAACCTTCATATCTTTAAAGTGACAAGTCACAAAACGATTGTTGAAACAAATCGAATCACATAAATTCACGTTCGAAGACGTGAGTAAAGTCCAAAGAAATCAATCCCAAAACCATCAAAGTAGGAATTTCTGTTGAATGTTTTTCAGATAAGATCCCCTACGAAGAGGGGTACGGGGTTCGACCTGCCCGGTCAGGTCACGGGGGTCAAGGGGGCAGCGTCCCCGGTGGGGTGCGAGGCAGCGCCCCGTCAAAACGGTACGACCTAGTGAAGACAAGTGACCTCGAGAAGCCAAACGACCTAAGGGGTACGAGCGACTTAACATGGTGGCCGAGCGACCTAACTGGAGCAAGCGACCTAACTGTTGCAGGGTCGAGCGATCTAGTGGATACACGACCTTACTTGGTTCGCGACCTAACGTGGTTCGCGACCTAATGTGGTCAGATGGGCAAGACATGCGACCTAGTGGATTTAGGCCCAACGACCTAAAGAGTTGTGAGGTCTAGCGACCTAAAAAACATGAGGCCCAGCGACCTAATAGATTAAGGTCCAACGACCTAAATGCAGCAAGGCCAAGCGACCTAAAGCATGCGACTTAACACACGCGACCTAAGACACGCGACCTAAAACGCACGACCTAAGACTCGCGACCTAAGACACGCGACCTAAAACTCACGACCTAAAGGCACGCGACCTAAAACTCACAACCTAAAGGCACGCGACCTAAAACTCACGACCTAAAGGCACGCGACCTAAAACTCACAACCTAAAGGCTCACGACCTAAAGCGAACGACCTAGGCAAGCAAGCCGAGCGACCTAAGGAAGTGTGCGACCTAAGGAAGTGTGCGACCAAAGGAAGTGTGCGACCTAAGTCCAGAACGAGCTTGTATTTGTTATCCACGCCAGAGCGACCTACGACCTAAAGTCATGCGACCTAACTCCGATCGAGCCAGTTCCGAGACAGTGCGACCTAACTACAGGAAATTCACCAAAACAGTAAAATTTGGAGTTTTTCGCCAATCCAATCCAAACCAAATGCAGATATTCATATAAATGCAATAGGGGATCATTCCCAACAGCCCAATGACATTTATAGGCAAGATGTGAGATCAAAAATATCACCTTTTCACTAAAATGGATGAAGATGGAGATTGAAAGCAAGGAGAAACAATCCAAAGCTTGAATCCACTATCTTCTACTTGAATTTGGAGTTGAATCTCGGATTTGAAATAGAATTTGAGTTTGGAGTTTTAATTTCTCTTTCCCACCACCATTTTTGACAAAGCTTGAAGTGTTTGATAAAGTGAGGAAGAGGGTTGGGCTGAATTAAGAAGGTGCAGTCCAAACCAAAGTCAAAGGTGGGAAAAAGTGATGAAATTTCCACTTACTCCAAACATGTAAAAGTGTATACTCAAAAAGATCGCAAACGTCATTTTGAACTCAATGGGAGTGGTCTCGAGTCCTAATTTGACCGTATGCAAAAAGTAGCTTTTTGGACTAACATCCGACTTAACTATAAAATATTTAAATATAGAATTGATAAATATGCGGGTTGTTACACAAAGCGTAGCTTTGTGGACGAGACTTCGTCGAACCTCACAACCCGGAAATGGTCGAAACAGGAATGATGCGGCAAGGTTTCAGGGGTAGCTTCCCTAAGGTATGACCATTCCCTCTGGAAAAGGGTAGTATCATGGTATAGAGCCCAGATACTTACTCATGTGGACACACTTTATTTATTATGTGTGATGTTGGTTTAGAGGCGCCTCGGTTAAAGGTCCCAAAGGACCGGGGGTGGCATATCTGAGGTTTTGTATATTCCCTGGGAAGGGGGGTAGCCGGCCTTGTTTGGCAGAGAACAGTTTGGTTCTCGGAGCGTCCAGCCAAAGGCGTTCCTTCGTGGCATAGGAAGTTCCTTAGCCTGACCATTTGTTGGAAATCCATCTTCCAATATGAACTTTGTACGGTATTAGTTGTAGAACCTGCCATTTACTTATGGTGGTCACCACTGTTTAGATGGTAGCTATAGTACGCATAGTTCGAAATGTCTATGCTGGCTAAGATTTATATTCTACTTTCGAAATGTTTTCTACACTATGCACTAATAATAATATCAAAATATTTTGTTTACGTAGTAAGCATCTTTGACTATCATAAGGAGAAATCTCCTCCAATTCTGCGTTTGCATTGTGTGTGTGGCGGGAGGCCTTATGGTAGTTTCATTTTCTAAAAGCATTGCGAATTGACTTTAAAATTCTTTTGCTATTTGTTTTTAAAGATAAACTGTTTTTGTTGCACACACCAGTCCCATGACTGATCCGAAGTTCATTGTTTCTTTCCTAAACTCTGGATGCTCAAAATTTTTCAACACGGGCAGTCTAGAGTTGGGTTTTTCAGATAGTCAGATTAGTAGATTTTCTGGAGCTAGTTCAGTCTTTGGATATTGACTACACTTGCTTATCTTTGTGCCTTGTTATTGGGAGTTCGAGCTATTTCTGGATTGGTGCTTTGAAGATGGAGATTATCTGCTGCTAATGTTATTGTTTTCTTTTCCGTTGCTATTTGTTGTATCATATCTCTGATGTATATTGATATTCATTGTATCACTCTGTTGTATCAGATATTGTATCAGATATTGTATATCAATGTATTATTCATTTCTTCCGCTGTGTTATTTACTTAACTATGTTATAAGCTCCAGCGACTCGGATTTGAACGGTCGAATCTACGGTATTCGAGTACGATGTAAAGTATGGATGTCGATTTTCGAACGCGAAAATTTGAGACGTTACACTACCCCTTCTCGAGTAGCACCGAATATCATCACCCATTGGTTGCAATCAACAACCACACAATGCGATACCAAGCATACATAAATATCGCTTTAAATTTGGGATGACCATACCCTACTTAGGTATGACCCACATAGTTGGAACACCCCTAATTTTTAAAAACATTATTCAGGCGATTTAATTAGACAAAATAAATAGAATAATGTAAATATTAGAGTGATAAGGGGATTAAGATTTGAAAACCTAATTTGTAACAACCCGGGGTTTTGCTGCTAATTTGTCATCGTCATTTAACGATTAATCTGTTGGGTTATCGTAGTTGGAAAATTTTTAATCAAGCTGAAATTCTTTTGAGAATTCGTCAAAGAAGTTATGCGGGCTTTCGATTCAATCTTGGCCCAGGAAGCCTCACTCCTTTATTTTATCTTTGTGTGGCCGTTCCCTTCTTATTCAATTCGACCCGGTCCTCTTCATTTTTTCGTTCAAAAACCCTAGATCGATCGAAGAAAATAATGGCAGCTTCCTTTTGTTTGTTCCTCATCTCAAAAATTAGGGCTTCCACACTTGGTTGTTCGGTGCCCTTCAATTTGGTCTTTATCTCGAGTTATTCTTTGCTCTGAGAAGTAGTGGCTTGTTCTCGTCCTTGCAAATTAGGGCTTTAGAAGATCGTGACTGTAAATGCTCGATTGAATTCGATTTTCTTGCTCTTTTGATTGATCGCCTCTGAGATGCTTTCTACCGATTGCTAAGGTGAGTTCTACTCACATCTAATTAACTCAAACCCTATGATTTTCGTTCGTTTCTGTTTCGTAGTTATCGTGGTTTCGATTTTTTTTGCTGTTCGATTTTCTGACTTGTCCAATTTTGTTTACTTGTACTTTGTTCGAATGCATATATTCTCGTGATGTTGGGTTTCACAGTTTGGTTTTTGTGAATTCCTGGTGACTTCGGGCAAGACTTTGATTTTTGGGAAATTATGAACTTGTTTGATTTAGTGGCCAACTCGGTTTGATTTACAGTTGACTCCCTCCGACTTTGCTGTGAACAGGATTCCTTGATCCCCACGATTTCGAACTGTTACTGTAAATAAGCTTCGGCCATCTCGATTTGAATTGTAGTTGACTTTGTACATCACTTGTTGATTCTTCTTGAACGTGTATACTTGTATTCTTATTTAATGGAGGCTGTCACATATGTGCATCCATATGTACACATGTGTATGTGTGGATGCATGTACTGTTTTGGGTCTTTGATGTCTGGGCAGTTGGTTGTACACTGGTATTCGAGGCATGTTACATTTATGTAGTATGGTTCACTGTTTTATTTGTTGCCAGTTGCCTCTGGTTGCATTTGTTTCCGTCCTTGCTTGCATATAGCCTGGTTGTCTCGAGCACATCTGTATATATGATGTTGTATCTGGACTTTTGGTTTATTTTGGGTTGGTTTACACTTTTATATTTAGTTGAGCTTATGCTTGACTTTGTGATTTCGAGCCTGCTGTTATTGTACTATGGGGTTGCTTGGATATTGACTCCGAGATGTTTTGTGCATTTATGATTTACTGTCTGCACTGTTTGATGGTTTCTTTGGTCATTTCAACATAGTGCTCGTTGTTGTCTTGATAGTGTTACTGCAATCTTGATGTTCTTGAACAACCTGAATCTTGAGTGGTTGTTATTGCTATGATACAGTCATCATGTAGTCTGGTTATGCATATGTATATAGTTGTACCTATTCTTTGTTGGCTCGTAGCTTCCTGTTACATAGCCCAGTTTTGCTTGCCTTCTTATCTTCACTATTTATGTTGCATTGCTTCTGGACTTGATTCTTTTGTGACTTTGGTCACTGTCATTGCTTCGAGCTCTTATATATGTATATACGTAGTTTGAAGCAGTAGCCTTTTTGGGTTGTCTTTCACTTGCATACTGTTGCAGCTTTGTTTTCTGGTTCTGGCTCCTGTAGTTTTGACTTTGAGTATTTATGTGTACGAGCACTTGTGTCTGGTACATGTGCTACGTGCATTTCATTTGTACTTATTTTATTGACGAGTCTAACCTAGTGTTCATTTGTGTCTTTCACTGAGTTATTGTGTATCTCATGCGATAGTGGCGAGGCAGTACACGCGTGCGTGTACTGCAGCCCTATCTGATTTGACAGTTTTTAAATTGATGTTTCGATTGTTGAATTGTTTCGTTGGTTAAATTCAATATTTTGAAGTTGTATTCTGATTTAGATTTGCTGATTTGTTGTTTAACACTATTTAGTGTTATATTTTCCGTTATCCGATTTTCTTATCGAGAAGTTGGATATACGAGATTTCTGTGACTGTCATCTATTTGATTATTACTGCTTCTATGCGCTAATAACTGAGTTTGAATTAGACTGACCCGTGTATTATTTTCTTTTGAATGTAATACTCGGGTCAGACCCGAGTTATTTCAGGTTGTAGATTTCCTGCTTTGAGTTTATGTTTGAGCTATGAAGACTTTTCACATCTTTTGAAGTGTTTTTCATCTTGTTGTAGTAGTCAGTGTGTCTTTTTGGTGTTGATATGTATTCATGTATATTAGTCGATAATGTACTTGTATATTTAACTTCCAGAGTCGACAGTTGTAGTTGTATCATATGTATTGTGTCAATTGTATTGTAACTGACATCAGTTATTATATATATGAGACTTTTTGTTATCTGTGTTCCGCATTCTTTTGTATCTATGTTATTATTATATATATTGTCCTAAACTATTATGAACGGTCGTAGTTCGTTTTATACTAGTAATTGGGTATGTCGATTGGAGTAAATAAAGAAACGATGAAAAATGAAAAATATATACCACTCCTATCGAGATAACCAATACTAGTGTAAGGCCAGCTACTGATGGTCGCTCCTATCTAGCCTTATTCTTCGCGATAACAGACAATATTTCTTTTAATACTCTTTGTTATTGTGAGCATAGAGGTGGGGCGTTACAGTTGGTATCAAAGCTTGGGGTTTATGGACATAATATAAAACATAACTTAGATGGAACATATGTTACAACTATTGGTCGATGTTTTATTTGTGATTTGATTCAAAACTAAAGTTTTGAAATTTTGATGAAATTTTTAAATATCTTTATTTAAAAATAATAGTGAAATTGTGTTCCGATGATTTGATTGATTTGTGTTCTGTTTATCAGAGTGCGCAGCGGAAACAGTGAAACTGTCTTCGCTAAGTACTACTGATAATCTTTTTGATTTAAAAAATCGAAATATGAAATTGAAATAAATTTCAATTGTTGTTTACATAGCTGTGCTTATTTTGTTTCTTTGAGAATTTCAAATCCGAATTGAGGATTCGAAATGATTGCAGTTATGTGATTCTTGTTGAGATTTTTGCTGATTTTCTTTTATGCTAATCACATATTGATTAGATTTTTGTTGTTTTAAATTATCTTCATTGAAGATAATAGAGTAATTTCTATGTTTATATTGTAGTATGCGTGAAAATATAAATTGCACGTTACTGCATTAATTTTACGTTGAACCGATGTTTGGTTATGAAACGTATTTTGTTGCCGTTATTCTTATAACAGGATTTTCACATCGATGCTAAATTCTTGAAGCACGGTGTTCTGTTGGCTCTTTAATGAATGAAAATTTACTAGTATTACATTTTGATGTAAATTATTTTGATGAGATTTTGACGGTTAGAAATTTCTGTTGTTTTGACTTCAGTAACCGCCAAATTTTAAAAGTGGATTTTCAAACGGTTATTCCGCAATGCTGATTTTGAGATACGATTTTACGGTGTTTTGAGAAGTACAATTTCCTTTTCGAAATTGCTACTAATATTGCTGCTTTAATCACGTGATTGGAAAATCGTTTTAAAATGAAAATTGTTTTATATTTTTTTTTAACAAATTGCGCTTTCAAAAGGGTGAGGAAGCGACTTAAACGATTCAGCAAAATCGAGGACTATGACCCCTTTCTTTTACTGATTCGCTTAACTCCGGACTTGTCCTGTTGAGAATGTAAATTGTTATTTTTATAAAATAAATAAAATTGTTTTCAGGAATTTTAACAGTTTGCGCTTTCAAAAGAATGAGGAAGCGATTTAAACGTTTCAGCAAAATCGAGGACTATGACCCCTTTCTTTTACTGATTCGCTTAATTCCGGACTTGTCCGTTTGAGAATGTAAAGTGTATTTTTACAAAATACACAATTTTTCACTTTCAAGGAAACGATGAAGAGAATCAAACGATTTAGTAAAACACGTGGTATGGGACATGTGCGTTTGCTATTTCGGTTAATTCCGGACTTGTTAATTGAAATATCTGCTGTTTTGATGATTTTGATGATTTTGCACTTTCAAGGAAACGATGAAGAGAATTAAACGATTTAGTAAAACTCGTGGTTATGGGACATGTGCGTTTGTTATTTTGGTTAATTTCGGACTCGTTAATTGAAATATTTGATGATTTTGTGTGCTTTTGAGCCACTATGATGGACCTTCGGGTCATATGATGGACCTTCGGGTCAAATACCAGTACTAGACCTTCGGGTCATTTGTTGGGCGCCAAAAATTATGTTGAGTACTTGGTAGGCTTCGGCCATTTGTTGATGCACGTGCGGCGAATTAAAAACTCGCCATCTGATGGGATCGATCCAAGCTTTTATGTTGATTTTCTAGTCTTCTTAATTGATTTCTAGATATTTGTTATTTCCAATTATCTGCATGTAATTGGATATTTGTTGATATGAGTTCTGATTATCGTTTTTGATAATCGGATATTTGTTGTTTCTAATTATCGCTTGTGATAATTGGATATTTGTTGATATGAGTTCTGATTATCGTTTTTGATAATCGGATATTTGTTGTTTCTAATTATCGCTTGTGATAATTGGATATTTGTTGATATGAGTTCTGATTATCGTTTTTGATAATCGGATATTTGTTGTTTCTAATTATCGCTTGTGATAATTGGATATTTGTTGATATGAGTTCTGATTATCGTTTTTGATAATCGGATATTTGTTGTTTCTAATTATCGCTTGTGATAATTAGATATTTGTTGATATGAGTTCTGATTATCGTTTTTGATAATCGGATATTTGTTGTTTCTAATTATCGCTTGTGATAATTAGATATTTGTTGATATGAGTTCTGATTATCGTTTTTGATAATCGAATATTTGTTGATTTGAGATTTGATTATCGTTTTTGATAATCGAATATTTGTTGATTTGAAATTTGATTATCGTTTTTAATAATCGAATATTTGTTGATTTGAAATTTAATTATCGCTTTTGATAATTAAATATTTGTTGATTTGAGATTTGATTATCGTTTTTGATAATCGAATATTTGTTGATTTGAAATTTGATTATTGTTTTTGATAATCGAATATTTGTGATTTGATTATCGTTTTTGATAATCGAATATTTGTTGATTTGAGATTTGATTATCGTTTTTGATAATTGAATATTTGTTGATTTGAAATTTGATTATCGTTTTTAATAATCGAATATTTGTTGATTTGAAATCTGATTATCGTTTTTGATAATCGAATAATTGTGATTTGAAATTTGATTATTGTTTTTGATAATCGAATATTTGTTGATTTGAAATTTGATTATCGTTTTTGATAATCGAATATTTGTGATTTGAAATTTGATTATTGTTTTTGATAATCGAATATTTGTTGATTTGAGATTTGATTATCATTTTTGATAATCGAATATTTGTTGATTTGAGATTTGATTATCGTTTTTGATAATCGAATATTTGTTGATTTGAAATTTGATTATCGTTTTTGATAATCGAATATTTGTTGATTTGAGATTTGATTATCGTTTTTGATAATCGAATATTTGTTGATTTGAAATTTGATTATCGTTTTTGATAATCGAATATTTGTTGATTTGAAATCTGATTATCGTTTTTGATAATCGAATAATTGTGATTTTAAATTTGATTATTGTTTTTGATAATCGAATATTTGTTGATTTGCGATTTGATTATCGTTTTTGATAATCGAATATTTGTTGATTTGAAATTTGATTATCGTTTTTGATAATCGAATATTTGTGATTTGAAATTTGATTATTGTTTTTGATAAATAAATATTTGTGATTTGAAATTTGATTATTTTTTTGATAATCGAATATTTGTTGATTTGAAATTTGATTACCGTTTATGGTAATTAAATATTTGTTGATTTGTTTTCTGACTATCGTTTGGATAATTAGATGTTTGCTGATTTTATTGATATGAGATTTTCTAGTCTCCAATTGATTCTAGAGTATGCTGATTTTGTGGAATCGCTGTCTTCTATCTATTTCTGTTATTAGTTAGAGTTTGTTGATTATGGAATTTGTGTTTTCTAGTTAATTGTTGGATAACTAGATATTTGCAGTTTGCGATTGTGATTTGTGTTTCATAATTATCTTTGTTGATAATTGAATATTGCGGATAATTGTAATTATTCAGTTTGCTGCTTTCTGATTATCTACTGATAGTTAGATTTTGTTGAAAATTTGTGAAATTCCTTTATGGGATTAAAAGATTTCTTTGGCATTTGTATTTCCGACTTCTACTTTTCTAGCTTAACTAGTTTATGTTAGAAAAATAATTGTTATTGACGACTTTGACTATGAAAATTGCGGGGACGCAATTTTTATAAGGAGGGGAGTCTGTAACAACCCGGGGTTTTGCTGCTAATTTGTCATCGTCATTTAACGATTAATCTATTGGGTTATCGTAGTTGGAAAATTTTTAATCAAGCTGAAATTCTTTTGAGAATTCGTCAAAGAAGTTATGCGGGCTTTCGATTCAATCTTGGCCCAGGAAGCCTCACTCTTTTATTTTATCCTTGTGTGGTCGTTCCCTTCTTATTCAATTCGACCCGGTCCCCTTCATTTTTTTCGTTCAAAAACCCTAGATCGATCGAAGAAAAATAATGGCAGCCTCCTTTTGTTTGTTCCTCATCTCAAAAATTAGGGCTTCCACACTTGGTTGTTCGGTGCCCTTCAATTTGGTCTTTAGCTCGAGTTATTCTTTGCTCTAAGAAGTAGTGGCTTGTTCTCGTCCTTGCAAATTAGGGCTTTAGAAGATCGCGACTGTAAATGCTCGATTGAATTCGATTTTCTTGCTCTTTTGATTGATCGCCTCTGAGATGCTTTCGACTGATTGCTAAGGTGAGTTCTACTCACATCTAATTCACTCAAACCCTATGATTTTCGTTCGTTTCTGTTTCGTAGTTATCGTGGTTTCGATTTTTTTTGCTGTTCGATTTTCTGACTTGTCCAATTTTGTTTACTTGGACTTTGTTCGAATGCATATATTCTCGTGATGTTGGGTTTCACAGTTTGGTTTTTGTGAATTCCTGGTGACTTCGGGCTTGACTTTGATTTTTGTGAAATTATGAACTTGTTTGATTTAGTGGCCCACTCGGTTTGATTTGCAGTTGACTCCCTTCGACTTTGCTATGAACAGGATTCCTTGATCCCCATGATTTCGAACAGTTACTGTAAATAAGCTTCGGCCATCTCGATTTGAATTGTAGTTGACTTTGTACATCACTTGTTGATTCTTATTGAACGTGTATACTTGTATTCTTATTTAATGGAGGCTGTCATATATGTGCATCCATATGTACACATGCGTATGTGTGGATGCATGTACTGTTTTGGGTCTTTGACGTCTGGGCAGTTGGTTGTACACTGGTATTCGAGGCATGTTGCATTTATGTAGTATGGTTCACTGTTTTATTTGTTGCCAGTTGCCTCTGGTTGCATTTGTTTCCATCCTTGCTTGCATATAGCCTGGTTGTCTCGAGCACATCTGTATATATGATGTTGTATCTGGACTTTTGCTTTATTTTGGGCTGGTTTACACTTTTATATTTAGTTGAGCTTATGCTTGACTTTGTGATTTCGAGCCTGCTATTATTGTACTATGGGGTTGCTTGGATATTGACTCCGAGATGTTTTGTGCATTTATGATTTACTGTCTGCACTGTTTGATGGTTTCTTTGGTCATTTCAACATATTGCTCGTTGTTGTCTTGATAGTGTTACTGCAAACTTGATGTTCTTGAACAACCTGAATCTTGAGTGGTTGTTATTGCTATGATACAGTCATCATGTAGTCTGGTTATGCATATGTATATAGTTGTACCTATTATTTGTTGGCTCGTAGCTTCCTGTTACATAGCCCAGTTTTGCTTGCCTTCTTATCTTCACTATTTATGTTGCATTGCTTCTGGACTTGATTCTTTTGTGACTTTGGTCACTGTCATTGCTTCGAGCTCTTATATATGTATATACGTAGTTTGAAGCAGTAGCCTTTTTGGGTTGTGTTTCACTTGCATACTGCTGCAGCTTTGTTCTCTGGTTCTGGCTCCTGTAGTCTTGACTTTGAGTATTTATATGTACGAGCACTTGTGTCTAGTACATGTGCTACATGCATTTCAGTTGTACTTCTTTTATTGACGAGTCTGACCTAGTGTTCATTTGTGTCTTTCACTGTGTTATTGTGTATCTCATGCGATAGTGGCGAGGCAGTACACGCGTGCGTGTACTGCAGCCCTATCAGATTTGACAGTTTTTAAATTGATGTTTCGATTGTTGAATTGTTTCGTTAGTTAAATTCAATATTTTGAAGTTGTATTCTGATTTGGATTTGTTGATTTGTTGTTTAACACTATTTAGTGTTATATTTGCCGTTATCCGATTTTCTTATCGAGAAGTTGGATATACGAGATTTCTGTGACTATCATCTATTTGATTATTACTGCTTCTATGCGCTAATAACTGAGTTTGAATTAGACTGACCCGTGTATTATTTTCTTTTGAATGTAATAGTCGGGTTAGACCCGAGTTATTTCAGGTTGTAGATTTCCTGCTTTGAGTTGTTGTTTGAGCTATGAAGACTTTTCACATCTTTTGAAGTGGTTTTCATCTTGTTGTAGTAGTCAATGTGTCTTTTTGGGGTTGATATGTATTCATGTATATTAGTCGATAATGTACTTGTATATTTAACTTCCAGAGTCGACAGTTGTAGTTGTATCATATGTATTGTGTCAATTGTATTGTAACTGACATCAGTTATTATATATATGAGACTTTTTGTTATCTGTGTTCCGCATTCTTTTGTATCTGTGTTATTATTATATATATTGTCCTAAACTATTATGAACCGTCGTAGTTCGTTTTATACTGGTAATTGGGTATGGCGATGGGAGTAAATAAAGAAACGATGAAAAACGAAAAATATATACCACTCCTATCGAGATAACCAATACTAGTGTAAGGCCAGCTACGGATGGCCGCTCCTATCCAGCCTTATTCTTCGCGATAACAGACAATATTTCTTTTAATACTCTTTGTTATTGTGAGCATAGAGGTGGGGCGTTACATAATTAGAGGTCGTACTTAATTAAAAATAAAGAATAAAACAAGGGTATTATGGTTAATAACCTCACCCATAATCCCATTACCTTTAAAATCTTATTTCCATTCACTCTACACATTCATAATTCAAAATATTAAAACATAAACAAGAGAGCTCAAGTCGGCCATAACCCAGGGAAGGAAAAGAGGAAAAATCAATTAAAACTAAGCAATCAAGCAAGGGGAATTAATAAAAGATCAAATTTCAAGTTCCTTATCCTAATCAAGGTTAATAATAATCAAAACTATCTCTGTTTTTGTTTTTAAAGAGCATATGATTTTGGGTTTTATGTTTGAAACCTTACGATGATATTTAATGATGATATGCATGGATTTTATGATATGAGTAAATCAAACAGGATTGTTTGATGAATATTTAACTCGATTTTAGGTAAAAATCATATTTATCGGATTTCCTGTGCCATAAGGAATTGATATGTTATGTAAAACATTATTTTAAAGATGGGTTTTAATTTTTATAATTTTCCAATCTATAAAGAATTTATTATGAATTTAAAAGGAGAATATAAATAATTGGGTTTAGAAATTAATTTCAGTAATTATATGAAGGATTTTGGGTCTGAAATTTATATATGTTAGATAACATATTAAAAGTGAATTTCTACGATTTTTTGGGATATTTCATAAGTAATTTACTATGGAAATTAAATTTATTTATTTGGAGGGCTTAAATGTTTTAATTGTTTTGCTTAATGGAAAGGCTTCTTTGCTAATTACATATTTTTAGATCTGAAATGAAAACGACAGTTTTTTGAAAAGAATTTGTAAGGTTTATGGCAACCAATTAAATTTTTACAAATAGGTAGGTCATTTAAAAATTAATTACTTGAAAAGGCTATAAAATAGTTTTTATGCAGAAGTATGGTTTTGCCACTTTCAGTAGCTACCTTTCAACACTATACTTCCACCTCAACCGAGTCAAAACCAATACACAAGGTATCAATGGGTTGGTATGTAGTGGATTGGAGAAAGGTGGAAGGTATGAAGTCGAAACTATGCTTTCAAAGGGGTCGAAACCAATTTAAGTAGCTTTCGAAGATGTCACTTGCCTTATTTTGGAAAGAATGCTTTTGAAAGGGTTTAATATAGCTTTCAAAGAAGTTTCTGCCTTTTTGTTTAAAGTGTAGCTTTCAAATGAGTTACCTTGTTTTTTTAAATCAATGCTTTCGAAAGGGTAGTTTTGAACCCAGTCGAAATCATAATGGTGACCTTCTGCCTTTCGAATGGATTGAAGTCATCAACGAGTTCGAAAGGTAGCTTTTGTTATATAAATGTAATAAGCCACTTCCCAAAGCTTTCAAAAGGGCTCCATTAACCAATTATCCTAGTGGTTTCGAAGGAATGGCTTCAAAAGCGGTTTCGAAGCTATCCTTACAAATGTTTTACTTGAATGAATTAAGCTTTCGAAAGGATGGTTCTAAAGCCATCAGTTTTCCCTAAACTCTTTCATATGAAGGTCAATGGTTTTGAAAGGGATTCTTTTATTTATATTTGCTTTGACCTAAAAGAATTTTTAAGTATAAACCCAATGGTTTCAAAAGAGGTACAATCGTTTATATTTACTTTGACCCAAAAGATATTTTTAGGGATAAACCCAATAGTTCCGAAAGTGGTACTTTCAAAGGGTTTCGAAGTTATGCTTCTATGTATTGGAAATATATATTATAATTATTTTGCAAGTTATGTTTTGATTGTTTCGAAAGAGATGATTTAAAGTGTTTCGAAAGGCATAGCTTAGTGTTTTGGAAAGAATATTTGAATGCTTTAGAAGGAGGTTTTCCAATAATTTTGAAAGTAAAGGTCTAAGGTTTCGATAGCCTTAGTTTTCAAAATAGAGAACCCAACCTCATTTTTAAATGAAAAACCATGGCAAAAATAAATGAGTTTTGAAATGGATTTGAAGTATGGAGTTTTTGAAGAAGCTTTCCTTGATAAAATCATAGGTTAAAGGGATTAACCATATTTTATATGAAAATGATTTCAAGGATTTTAAACCATAAATGTTGGTGTTATTATGTCATTATATTTGCTTCTTCTAATATACATATTCACTGTATAATGGACCTATAAATGTATTTTGGGGAGAAAAGGGCAGAATATCCAGCTAGGTTGACCCAGTAGTGAATATAAATTGAGTTAACTCCTGAATGTGTAGAGATGCATCTAAAAGGTCAGGTAGACCAAAACATAGGATGCCCAAAGACTAATAAAAATAAGTGGTCGGATAGACAGGTTCATAGTAAAAACTATGAAAACTCTGTTTAAAAAGGGTTATTGGCAGGGGTCAATAGGTTCGTAGTGATCCCGTGAAATCTATATTCGGATGACAAAAGTCAATAGGTTCTTATTCAACCCATGAAAGCTATGTTATGAGAGAAGTTATCGGAGATATTAATAGGCTCAGATAGACAGGTTCATAGTAAACCCATGAAAACTATGTTTAAAAAGTGTTATTGACAAGGGCCAATGGGTTCGTAGTGATCCCATGAAAACTATATCTGGATTAAGTTATGGATGTAAGTCAATAAGTTCATAGTCAACCCATGAAAACTATGTTATGAGACAAGTTATTTGAGATATCAATAGGTTCGGAGAGAACCCATGAAATAATGAAGTTACTGGCAGGGGCCAATAGGTTCTTAGTGATCCAATGAAAACAATGAAAACAAACAAATAGTCCATAAGATTTAAATAGGTTATTATTCAACCCACGAAAATTAATAGGTTAATAGTGACCCTAGAAACAATAACTAAGACAGATAATCAAATGAATGGGGATGGGAAATCCACAATAATTTACTCGTTTGCATATCATCATAATATTTTGAATTGCTATGTTTTAACCATTATGTATGCAGGAGCATAGTATATGGTTATTATAAATTGGAGGATAATAGTGAAGGGAAAAGTCGTTCTGCTAAGTGACATGGTCTCACTAGATATCTAAATGGTTTGAGATGGTAGGTTATTATTCATGCCAGGCTTTATGTCTGACTCAAAGTTTATGTTTTCCTCTTAAACTCTCGGGTGCGCTCAATTAACTTTAAGTAGTTTGAGAGTTGAGGTTTAGAGGTACCTCTTCAGACCAATAATCTTCCAGAGACATGCAGGAGCCAACCTAGATAATAAAATTTCTTTTTTATTTGATTCTGCTATGTTCTATTGTAAAGGCAAAGTTTTTTAATTGCCTAGTTATATATACTCTAAGCATTCAAGGGGCATCTTCATATGTCGCTCTTAGTGTATGTTGTAATAATTATAATTTCTTTGAACGTGGTTCTCGTATGTAGGATTATGTAATGAATTCGAAATGATTTGAAATGGAATATGAAAGTTGTTTAATGATTTAATTTTTTTCCATATCCATGTGTTTCTGTTATATCAATGTATCTAACATTACCGTATTTGATCGTCGAGGATTAATAACTATGGATGACTGCAGCATCCGTAGTCGCTAGTTTAGGGCCTCAAAGTAGGTGATGTTACAATAGCCCTGCCGTATGTCCTTATTTTATTCATTTTTTCAGGTGTGAAGCTCGAAGATACGTTCTACCTTTTATATAGCTCTTCCCACTTGTAATGCTAACACTGCCCTCCTTGCAACAATGTAATACCAGCATTCATCCATAAAGTTCATCCTATGACTGAACAAAACATTGAGTGCTCTGTCTCAAATTTCATTATTCTCAAGATGCCTTCACTTCGAACGCTTGAGTTGGATCGAAGTGGTTTTTGGATAACATATCTGATCCTGTCTCTTCAAAACAACATTCGACAGTTTTCGGTAAACTGAACCACGGTTCTTTAGGAAATAAACAGTCAAAGAAAAGGACAGAGATCACCTCCTAACCGTTAGTGGATGGATTTCCTTATCATTTTTCCTAGAAGAAATGAGATTTACACGCACAGTACAACATCATCTAAGACGACTGTGCCATATAACTCACCCGTTTAGCCTAGATATTTTTCCAAAGTTACGTTTGGGCCCAGATTTGGTAGTCGGTTTTAACGATCAACAAACACGTATCCAAATCAGGATCTATTTCCAAAGGAAAACCAACATTGGTTAAACATATAAACAACCCCTAGCCTCCTTAATCAATCTCTTACATTAATTAAAGTTATCTTGTAAATGTATCAAAATATTTTACAAAGATATATTCACAACCCTTATATTTCCAATAGTTAGAAAATATCCATATACTTATCTATATGGTATAAGTATATTTACCAAACATCGAGGAAGATCTCCTTTTTATAAAATTCTATTATCATTTATAAACTCCATTATAAATTTCTAAGACCCTTTATAAACCATTTATAAATTATTTCCCAAGTAAAAACCCTTTATAAAACCAAGCAATTATTTGTAAACTCTTTTTATAAATTTATAAACCCGTTTTTAAAGTTCGTTTATAAATATCCATCTATTTATAAACCTCTTTACGTTGTAAATAATCTTCTTTTAAATCTTCAAAATATTTTATAAGCTCCTCTTATAAAAATCCAAGTCCGTTTACAAAACTCTATTTATGAATCTCGAAAACATCATAATTAACTCCTAATCACTTTCTTTAAAACACTATTATATAATATTGGTCATTCATAATAAACATCATAAATAAATAGTAATTATTAACTTTTAACCTCTTAAAATATAATAATTAATAATTTAAAACATTACGAATAAAACAATCATAATCTTTAACCTATAAATAATCATGATAAATTACCAAAATATTATTAATAATCACTATTATTAATTTCCAACCATATTAATAATTTAAATAATTAACTTTTCAAAATTATTTAAATATTCATAAACAACTTTAGGTAGTATTAACCTGAATAACCAACTTTAAAATATATTTCCTTAATACAAATCCCTTCTTAAATCTTCAACCGAGACATTTCCATATTTATAAAACTACATTTAACAATCTCTTTCCATTTTATATATCTTTCTTTCAAAAAACTAATTTATTTATGAACTCCTTTATAACTCTTTTTTCTTTTATGAATCTCATTTATTCATAAATCTCATTTAAAACCTAAATCACCAACCGTTTTAACGTTACTTCCATATGGATAAATTCCTTTTATAAATCCCTTTCAATTTATAAAATATCGTTTAACATTCCAAATATACCCTTGCTTTCAATTTCCAAAATAGATTCAACTATTTCTAAAATATCATTTTATATCTTATAATGAATAAATCCACTATTTGATTTATTTCACCAATTTATTAAACAATAATAATTTCTATAATTTATAAACCCCTTTTATTAATTCATACTTTTATTAATAGAATACCATTATACAAATCTTCACTTCCTTTATAAAAATACTAACTCTTATAAATTATCCTATTTATAAATTTCACATTTATGAATAAATTATAATATATATATACCTATACACATATATATCACTATATATAAAGATGATTAATAAATATTATATCAAAATATTTATATTTCCTTTTTGAAACCATATCTCTTCGTTGTAAAAGACTGACATAGTCTTCAAGATTTTACTTTATTCACGGTTCAAAATCTCTTTTTAAAATATTTCATAAAACTATTAAATTCTAATATCCATAAATATTACCTTTGATTTTTAAAAAAATTACTCCTTCTAATAATTCAGGGTTAATTATTTAAAACATATATAATTTTCAAAATCGCTCGCAAGTCCCCTTTTTAAATTAATCTCTATTTTATGGTATCTTAAAATACCAAAATATAAGGCCCAATGCTACTAAAGCACTGATAAGAAAAATCATGTTCATGTCATCCAATATAACATCCAATATATCATATATCATAACATATATGAAAAATTAAATCAACAGTGCGTGGAATACTGTTTGATCCATCAAACCCGTCCCCTTGCATCACATAAAGTATATAATCATAAAAATATAAATCAACCACTTTGAGGCAGGATTCATATATGAAGAATCATCCGCTCTTACATGGGAACATAATAGGGTCTCATCCACTCCAAAGGCAGAAATATATCCGCACCAATAAAATAAACTCATAATCCATCCAAATAGTCAATAAAGGCCAAAATAAACATCCAAACATCCAATAAATAATTTTATTGAATATATATATATATATATATATATATATGAAAGCTTGCAAATGAAGACAACGAACACATAAGTATGCAAAGTAACAAATCAGGTAAACAAGTAAGCATATATATGAAGCCACAAGACAATGCAAATACATTCACATACAAACAAATTAAAAGGACAAATATGTTCAAGTATTCAAACATATGAAGACATAATGGACTTAAGCATTTAATGCTGGCATAAACAAGGTCAACTCGAAATGTTATCAGCCTATAAAACAAACATTATCAGCCACCAAAGAGAACATATCTCTTTTTTGTTGTACAAAACATTAATAAACCTGTTGTACAAAATGATATCCCTGTAATCTCATTTTCTACATATCACTCTCCATCTCAGTTTCGTTCCTTCAAAACTGAGTAGCATCTGAAGTAAATGTTATCCAACTTAAACCAAAAACTTCAATTAAAAAAACCATACAAATTCATAAAAGCCAGAGATTAAAGATGAGAATTTCGGCTTGAATTTCAAAAGCCTGTTTCATCAAGCAAACTCTGTTTACTTCTGAAAACCACTATGACTAAACTAACACCCTCAAATCTTGAATATTTTTTATATCTGATAATTATGATGAATACTTGAATGATGTTGTGGAAAGTAATTGTATATGCTTGCATGTGATATATACATATGTGTAAATAGGTTGTGCATGTTTGGAAAATAGGCAAAATTTGCCTCAGTGCATACATTCCAAGTTTTAAAACCTGTTAGAAAATTAAATCACCCCAACCCAAACAATTTTAGGCTTTGATTGCTGAATGAAAAGTGTTTACATAAGTGCAAATCATGTTTAAAAATAAATTCAAGTGTATTCATTTAGTATTTATTTATAAAATTATAAATCTCAGTAAATATCAAAATATGTCAAAGATCAAGGGTCGGAAATTCTTGTTTTGATTGTACAATCAGATTCAAACTTCAAAATGATGAATTTTGATATGAATATCAAGATTTTTAGATTTGGAGATGTTGAGTTTTTGTAAGTTGAACGTAAAGTACATTTTTGCCCAATTCCATTGATCGACGAACAGTTGATCAACGTAATTGTTGCTGGAGGTAGAGGGGAGATTGAGGATCATTGGAAAAATAATCGATGGATTTTTAGCTGACCATGATGATCATACGAAGTTAAATTAAGGTTTAAGTCCAGTTTTTGTTAAGGTCGAAAAGAGGGTTGCTGTATCGCCGTGGGTTGATCGAAGTTGTCCGAACCTAGGGGGATAGAAGCTCGGGGGTGTGACGTTGCTTTAGACGGAATCGCAAGGGTTCAGGCGACGTGATGTGGAGGCGCAAAGCGTTTTTGGTTGGTCTGGGTTGTTCCAGGTTGCAAGCTTGATCTCGAATTCAATCTCGAGGCGACGACGGGGCTTTGATGGTCGGGAATGGGTATACAGGTGATCGTCGACTTGCTCGACGATACAGCTCTGCCTGGAGTTGGTCGCCGACGTTGTGCACGTATACGTGCACGAATTTCTGTTTTCTAGTGAAGTCCGGAAATAGAGAAGTGGCACTTGGGTTTGTCTCGAGTAATTCGAGTGATTTACTCGAAGATTTCTAATGTTTGACTCGAAGTATTTTTGCTTAGGGCTCGGGTAGGTCTTAGTTTCAGGTTTTAACCTGTTTTGTTTTGAAATTTAAAACTAAACTTAAATTTTATAAACTAAGGTCTAAACTGAATTTTAAGTCAAAGTATAAATATGAATTCAAGCTCAGTTTGGAAATTTAGTTTGGGAAATAAAGTTTTAAAATTTAAATTGTTTTAATACTTAAAATTGTTAAGTATTGAAAAGGAAAAATTTGAATTTAAAATGGAATATGAAATTGTAAAGGAAGGATTGATTAATAAATGGGGTTTAATTAAAGATTAATTACTTAATGTAATTAATGTAAATAGAGTAATTAATTAAAGAAGTAATTAGAGATCATTGATTAATATAATTAATGATGTAATTTAGGGTTGATTAATTTAGATTAATTGATCAATGATAAGTGATTATGAAGTAATTAAAGGTTAATTATTTAATAATTAAAGGTTGATGAATTATAATTAAAGGTTAATTAATTTATTATTAAGGGTTAATTAATAAATGATTAAAGAATAATTAATCAAAATGATTTGTAATTTATTAATGTTAATTAACCAGGATTAGTAATTCATAAGAAATTAATCTAATTTGAATTAATAAGACAATTAACTGATCTTACTTATGAATATTTGGATTCTATTGGATGATTTGATTGTTTGATATCCCTGATATGTGATGCTTTGTGATACATCCTGATTTGTGTTGTGATATGTTCCTCTGGGATGAATGTAATTAATTCCCTGTGATGTAATTTATTATCTGTGATACATTTGTATATTATCTATGATCTGTGTACAAAAGATAAGCGTTATAGTTTATACCGCTTATCAACTATATTTTTGTATCTTAATCTATGATGATTGAATGATGTTGCACTACTGTGTGAAACCCCTAGACCACACTATACACACACGAATATGGATTTCACGAGGAAATCGGTTAAGTCACAGATTTTTGACAATTGTAAAGATTGAATTCTTGAATCCAAATTAGTTTTGGAATTGGAATTGAGAACTTTTGTAATGAGTTTCCAAAATAAAAGTTATTTTAAATAACTTAATAAAACTTGAAATTTAAGTAATTTGATTTAAATTTGAATTCAATATTTGAAATTGAATTCAATGATTTGGAAATTATGGTCTAAAAGGAACATACAAGTTATAAAGGTGTTTATTTGGTTTTTTAACCATCTAAAAGTGTGGTTTTGGAAATCTAAATCCTTGTTTTATACCTGAATGGCTTTATCTTATGTATATTGAAATCAGTGTTTTTCATAAAGAGAACTATGTGTTTCAAATAATAGCTTTCATAAAAAGAAAGGATTTCCAATTTGTATAAAAACATTTCAAGTTTGAAATGAAATTGTAGATAGTTTGAGAAAACGATGAATTAACCTTCGTGAAAGATGGTTGAACCTTGTCTTGAAATCAAAGAGGATTTCAAATAGTGTGTCTTTTATATTATAAAAGATTTGAATTGTGAATTGTTATGAAAGTTATCAATTAAATCTTTGATTTACCGATTGAATGGGTTAATTCAATTTGAAAATTGAATTGTTTTAAAAAGCAATAATTCAATCTTTGTGGAAGACCATTAAACTTTGTTTGAAATTGGAAAAGTATATCTTTTGTATAAAAGATTTGGAGATCGAAATAGTTTTGAGAACTATGAAGAATCTTTGTGAAACTAGGTGAACTTTGTGAATTAAATCTTTTTATTTAAAAAGATTTGAAATGGTAATTTGTTTAAACCATTTGAAAGAAAAATTCTGGATCATAAGTTGTGACTTATTTGAAATCCCATTTCCGAATAAGTGATATGTCGTATATGGATAGCAATTGAAGACCGGTGGTGAAGACCGGGTATTTGTGAAAATGATAGGATAACCTATCGATTGTCCCTACACTGAGTAGCGCCCGGTATAGAGATTTCCTAAGTGATAGGAAGTTCGATCGGGATTGTGAATACCCGGATTGCAAGGGCTTCTTTGGAAGTGCCTTCGGTTCTGTTCGAACCCTGAACAGACTTGTATGGTTGTATGTCTAACATTACACTTTGAGATATAAAGCCGATTTCTTTCAAATACATTTCTGTTTTGGTGGCAGAGAATTTATTTTCTTAGCTTAACACCCTTCTCTGAGACGTACAAGCTCAGAGGTTATGTAGTTGAAGGTTATCAGTGATATACTCCCAATTTGGTAGTGTGGCATGCTAAGTGTTGCTGTGTGTTGCTGATCATTTGTTGATCAAAGCATGGCTTTGTGAAAAGCGTAGCTTTGTGGACGAGACCTCATCTTACCTCACAACCCAGAAATGGTCGAAATAGGAAAGATGCGGCAAGGTTATGAGGATCGCTCCCTTTAGGGTATGTCATTTCCTTTTGGAAAAAGGTGATATTATGGTATGGAGCCCAGATATTTACCTGTGTGGTTGCTCCAATCTTATTTACTGTGTGATTGTTGCTGTGTGATTGAGGACTCCGATAAAGGTCCCAAAGGACCGAGGGGTGGCATACTCGAGTAGTAGTTACCTAGTTACAGAGGTAACCCGCCCTTGTGTTGGCAGAGATCCGGGTAGGTTCTTGGGACGTCCCTCTAGAGGCATACCCATGTGGCAGTAGGAAGTTCCTTAGCCTGACCATTTGTTGGAAATCCAATCAAACAATACGAACCCAGTACGGTTTTAGTTGTTGAACCTGCCATTTACTTATGGTGGTCACCACTGTTTAGATGGTAGCTATAGTAGGCATAGTTCGGAATGTCTATGCTGGCTAAGATTAATATTATACTTTCGAAATGGTTTTCTACACTATGCACTAATAGTAATAATATCGAATGATTTTTGCATAGTAAGCATTTTTGACTATCATAAGGAGAAATCTCCTCCAATTCTGTGTTTGCATTGTGTGTGTGGCGGGAGGCCTTATGGTAGTTTCATCTTCCAAAAAGCATTGCGGATTTCAATGTTTAAAATTCTTTTGTTGTTTGTTTTAAAGATAAACTATTTTTGTTACTCACACCAATCCCATGACTGACCTGGAGTTTATTGTTCCCTTCCTAAACTCTGGGTGCCCATAATTTTCCACACGGGCAGTCTAGAATTGGGTTTTTCAAATAGTCAGGTTTAGTAGATTATCGGGAGCTAGTTCAGTGTTTGGAGTTCACTCATCGATCGACCTTGCTTCTCTTTGTGCATTGTGATGATGGTTCGAGCTTGATGTTGGAGTTGTTGGAGTCATTCTCTTTTGTAGATCATTTGGAGTGATCTCTTCCAGTGTTGTTATTTCCGCTGTAGCATTGTATCATATCTATTATATTGCTGTGTATTATTGATATCATTGTTGTGTATCATTCTGGATATTGTATTTATTAGAGTTGTATATGATATCATCTATTTCTTTCTTCCGCTGTGTTGTTATACTTAATGGTGTTATAAGATCCGGCGAGCCAGATTCGGCGTTTGAATCTGCGACATTCGAGTACAAGTGAAGTACGGGTGTCGATTTTCGAAGGCCGAGTCGGGATCGTTATAAGTGGTATCAGAGCTAAGGTTAAACTTTAGCTATGGAGTATAACATAGTACGTAACTCATTAGAGATAGGGTAAAGTATACCCTAGAATGAGTATCCCTAAGATATCCATCTGTATACCTCAGTAAATTCTCTTACCATCCACTGATAGTAAGTATGAGTGGAAGAAGAGGATGAGATAGGGGACAGGGGAATACGACTATAAATGGTCAATACCCTGTAACAACAAGGAAACAATCTTTTCTCTATCAATCTCTTTTGTTCAAAATTTCTTTTCAATTCTTCGATAGTTCCTGGTAGATCCAGGAAGAAGATTTGATATATTAATATGGGACATAAACTCCAAATAAGCCAAAATCGTTGTTTGGATGTATTGGCTGCCTTGGTTGCTTTAGTTGCTATGATCGATAGGTATACTTTAGTTTCTAAATTTAAAAGTTTTGAAATTGTACCCAAAAATAGACAGATATATGAATACAATTTGGGTCCGGATATATTCTACGAATGGTTAGTTTTCCCTTCGAACTAACCAATGCCACTACATATTTCGTAGATCTGGATAAACCGAGTATCTTGTGAAAAAATTAAAAAGATTCGTTCTCGTATTTATTATTGATATTCTGATTTGGTAAGCCAAATGCAGAATAGATGTTCAGTTAATTTGATGAAATATTCTTCATCTATCTTTGTGTCTCCTTGGCAAATTTCGAGGACGAAATTTCTTAAGGGAGGAAGACTATAATGACCTCGGATTTTATATAAATTTTAATTGATAATTAATTTAGTTTTGAATAAAAATTGTGAAATACTTGGTAATTGATACCAAATTTTAGTTAAACTATAAATTAATTGAGAATTAATTTGGATATTTGAACACATGTATATAAAATATGAAATGAACATATAAACTTCTAGAAATAAATATTTAAGTTAAAATAAAAGTAAATATATAAAGTAAATATGTATTAATACAAACAAAAGTACTAACAACATAAATAAGGAATGTATACAAGATAAATTAGTAAGTAAGACAAGATTATATATATATATATGAGTATACTTACCCAAATAAAGTTGTACATGAAATAAAACAAATTACGAATATCTAAGAACAAATAAATTAGATAAGTATGTAGGCTTGAACAAGTACAAACAAAATATGGTCAGGTATGTATATTTGTCAAAAATGAAGAAAACAAATTATATATATAAAAGCTTATATGAGGAGACAGCAAACATCTGTAGGCTGGTAAAACAAACAAGAATATATATATATATATATGAAAGCTTGCAAATGAAGACAACAAACACATAAGTATGCAAATAAACAAATCAGGTAAACAATTAAGCATATCTATGAAGCCACAAGACAGTGCAAATACATTCACATACAAACAAATTAAAGGGACAAATATGTTCAAGTATTCAAACATATGAAGACATAAAGGACTTAAGCATTTAATGCTGGCATAAACAAGGTCAACTCGAAATGTTATCAGCCTATAAAACAAATATTATCAGCCACCAAAGAGAAAATATCGTTGTTTGTTGTACAAAACATTAATCAACCTGTTGTACAAAATGATATCCCCGTAATCTCATTTTCTACATATCACTCTCCATCTCAGTTTTGTTACTTCAAAACTGAGTAGCATCTGAAGTAAATGTTATCCAACTTAAACCAAAAACTTCAATTAAAAACAACCATACAAATTCATAAAAGCCAGAGATTAAAGATGAGAATTTCAGCTTGAATTTCAAAAGCCTGTTTCATCAAGCAAACTCTATTTACTTCTGAAAACCACTGTGAGCAAACTAACACCCTCAAATCTTGAATCTTTTTTATATCTGATAATTATTATGAATAATTGAATGATTTTGTGGAAAGTAATTGTATATGCTTGCATGTGATATATACATATGTGTAAATAGGGTGTGCATGTCTGGAAAATAGGCAAAATTTGCCTCTGTGCATACATTCCAGGTTTTAAAACCTGTTAGAAAATTTAAATCACCCCAACCCAAACAATTTTAGGCTTTGATTGCTGAATGAAAAGTGTTTGCATAAGTGCAACATCATGTTTAAAAATAAATTCAAGTGTATTCATTAAGTATTTATTTATAAAATGATAAATCTCAGTAAATATCAAAATATGTCAAAGATCAAGGGTCGGAAATTCTTGTTTTGATTGTACAATCAGATTCAAACTTCAAAATGATGGATTTTGATATTAATATCAAGATTTTTAGATTTGGGGATGTTGAGTATTTGTAAGTTGAACGTAAAGTACATTTTTGCCCAATTCCATTGATCGGCGAAGAGTTGATCAAACTAATTGTTGCTGGAGGTAGAGGGGAGATTGAGGATCATTGGAAAAATAATCGATGGATTTTTAGCTGACCATGATGATCATACGAAGTTAAATTAGGGTTTAAGTCTCGTTTTTTGTTAAGGTCGAAAAGAGGGTTGCTGTATCGCCGTGGATTGATCAGAGTTGTCTGGACCTAAGGGGATAGAAGCTCGGGGGTGTGACGTTGCTTTGGACGGAGTCGCAAGGGTTCAGGCGACGTGACGTGGAGGCACGAAGCATTTTTGGTTGGTCTGGGTGCTCCAGGTTACAAGCTTGATCTCGAATTCGATCTTGAGGCGACGACGAGGCTTTGATGGTCGGGAATGGGTATACAGGTGCTTGTCGACTTGCTCGACGATACAGCTCTGCCTGGAGTTGGTCGCTGACGTTGTGCACGTATACGTTTACGAATTTTTGTTTTCTGGTGAAGTTTGGAAATAGAGAAGTGGCACTCGGGTTTGTCTCGAGTAATTCGAGTGATTTACTCGAAGATTTCTAATGTTTGACTCAAAGTATTTTTGCTTAGGGCTCGGGTAGGTCTTAGTTTCAGGTGTTAACCTATTTTGTTTTGAAATTTTAAATTAAACTTAAATTTTATAAACTAAGGTCTAAACTGAATTTTAAGTCAAAGTATAAATATGAATTCAAGCTCAGTTTGGAAATTTAGTTTGGGAAATATAGTTTTAAAATTTAAATTGTTTTAATACTTAAAATTGTTAAGTATTGAAAAGGAAAAATTTGAATTTAAAATGGAATTTGAAATTGTAAAGGAAGGATTGATTAATAAATGGGGTTTAATTAAAGATTAATTACTTAATGTAATTAATGTAAATAGAGTAATTAATTAAAGAAGTAATTAGAGATCATTAATTAATAATTAATGATGTAATTAAGGGTTGATTAATTTAGATTAATTGATCAATGATAAGTGATTATGAAGTAATTAAAGGTTAATTATTTAATAATTAAAGGTTGATGAATTATAATTAAAGGTTAATTAATTTATTATTAAGGGTTAATTAATAAATGATTAAAGAATAATTAATCAAAATGATTTGTAATTTATTAATGTTAATTAACCAGGATTAGTAATTCATAAGAAATTAATCTGATTTGAATTAATAAGACAATTAACCGATCTTACTTATGAATATTTGGATTCTATTGGATGATTTGATTGTTTGATATCCCTGATATGTGATGCTTTGTGATACATCCTGATTTGTGTTGTGATATGTTCCTCTAGGATGAATGTAATTAATTCCCTGTGATGTAATTTATTATTTGTGATACATTTGTATAATATCTGTGATCTGTGTACAAAAGATAAGCGTTATAGTTTATACCGCTTATCAACTATATTTTTGTATCTTAATCTGTGATGATTGAATGATGTTGCACTACTGTGTGAAACCCCTGGACCACACCATACACACACGAATATGGATTTCATGAGGAAATCGGTTAAGTCACAGATTTTTGACAATTGTAAAGATTGAATTCTTGAATCCAAATTAATTTTGGAATTGGAATTAAGAACTTTTGAAATGAGTTTCCAAAATAAAAGTTATTCTAAATAACTTAATAAAACTTGAAATTTAAGTAATTTGATTTAAATTTGAATTCAATATTTGAAATTGAATTTAATGATTTGGAAATTATGGTCTAAAAGGAACATACAAGTTATAAAGGTGTTTATTTGGGTTTTTAACCATCTAAAAGTGTGGTTTTGGAAATCTAAATCCTTGTTTTATACCTGAATGGCTTTATCTTATGTAAATTGAAATCAATGTTTTTCATAAAGAGAACTATGTGTTTCAAATAATAGCTTTCATAAAAAGAAAGGATTTCCAATTTGTATAAAAACATTTCAAGTTTGAAATGAAATTGTAGATAGTTTGAGAAAACGATGAATTAACCTTCGTGAAAGATGGTTGAACCTTGTCTTGAAATCAAAGAGGATTTCAAAAAGTGTGTCTTTTATATTATAAAAGATTTGAATTGTGAATTGTTTTGAAAGTTATCAATTAAATCTTTGATTTACCGATTGAATGGGTTAATTCAATTTGAAAATTGAATTGTTTTAAAAAGCTATAATTGAATCTTTGTGGAAGACCATTAAACTTTGTTTGAAATTGGAAAAGAATATATTTTGTATAAAAGATTTGGAGATCGAAATAGTTTTGAGAACTATGAAGAATCTTTGTGAAACTAGGTGAACTTTGTGAATTAAATCTTTTTATTTAAAAAGATTTGAAATGGTAATTTGTTTAAACCATTTGAAATAAAAATTCTGGATCATAAGTTGTGACTTAATTGAAATCCCATATCCATAGGTTTTTAAATATTACGCTCACTATTCGGTTTAGCCGGGAGAGGACCTTTGTGTCATACAACCCATTCCGAATAAGTGATACGTCGTATATGGATAGCAATTGAAGAACGTTGGTGAAGACCGGGTATTTGTGAAAACGACAGGATAAACTATCGATTGTCTCTGCACCGAGTAGCGCCCGGTATAGAGATTTCCTAAGTGATGGGAAGTTCGATCAGGATTGTGAATACCCGGATTGCAAGGGCATCTTTGGAAGTACCTTCGGTTCTGTTCGAACCCGGAACAGACTTGTATGGTTGTATGTCTGACATTATGCTTTGAGATATAAAGCCGATTTCTTTCAAATACATTTCTATTTTGGTGGCGGAGAATTTACTCTCTTAGCTTAACACCCTTCTCTGTGATGTATGAGCTCAGAGGAATGATACACTAGGCTTTATGCTTCTTGTTTTGCTTTTTTGGATGTATTGACCGGAGATTATGCGGGTACCGGCCCCCGCTTCTTTTTGAGATTTGCATATGTAAAGAATTTTCACAGTATTGAATAAAATAATTCTTTTACTTGTACAAACTCTCTGTCTATGTTTGAGAATGCTTTTATTTCACATTTTAGTGTAGAATAAGCGATTCTTTTTATTTGTACAAACTTTTTGTCTGTGTTTGAGAATGCATTTATTCCACATCTTTTTCGCGTGATATTGTAATGTGCTTGTGGTATGTCGCTTGAATACTACTTTTATTGTTGTAGTTTTATTGTATGATATTGCCCCTATACCATAAGTGCATTGCAATATCTTTTTGCTTTGGCGAGACTTGTACTCTTATTTTTTTGGAGAATAATTATTCCGTCTTTGAGGAAACAATTATTCTACTTAAATGGAGCGTGTCTCATTTTTGGAAAAGCTCCTGTGCTTCAACCTTCGGAGATGGTCACTTCATATTTTTGAGAAGTGAATTCTCCTACGCGGTATAGCGGGCCTCTAAAGAGGATTTTACTTAGCACTTCAATTTCTGGGGAAGAATTTTTCAAGATGAACAAGTAAATCTTCCTTGAGAGTTGAAGTGTGCCTCTGAGGAGGGCTTTTTGGCATTTCTGAGGAGTAGCGTTGTGGAATCTGTGGAGTAGCATGGACTCCGAGGATTAGCATTTTTGTATATGTGGAGTAGTATGGACTCCGAAGACTAGCATTTTTGAATCTGTGGAGTAGCATGGACTCCGAAGATTAGCATTTTTGAATCTGTGGAGTAGCATGGACTCCAAAGATTAGCATTTTTGAATCTGTGGAGTAGCATGGACTCCGAAGATTAGCATTTTTGAATCTGTGGAGTAGCATGGACTCCGAAGATTAGCATTTTTGAATCTGTGGAGTAGCATGGACTCCGAAGATTAGCATTTTTGAATCTGTGGAGTAGCATGGACTCCGAAGATTAGCATTTTTGAATCTGTGGAGTAGCATGGACTCCGAAGATTAGCATTTTTGAATCTGTGGAGTAGCATGGACTCTGAAGATTAGCATTTTTGAATTTGTGGAGTAGCATGGACTCCGAAGATTAGCATTTTTGAATCTGTGGAGTAGCATGGACTCCGAAGATTAGCATTTTTGAATCTGTGGAGTAGCATGGACTCCGAAGATTAGCCTTGTGCCTCTGGAGAGGTTTTGTGCTTCCGAAGAAGTCTTTATTTGATTGCCTGGAAGTTATTTTCTCACAGTTAAATGGATTCATAGGGCGGACGCAAGTTATTTAATTGGATGTTCGTTTGCACAAACGATCGCAATTAGTTAAAAAGGCCTTGCCCAATTGATTCCATCAACCTTTTTGTTGAGAAGAGCATTTCCATTTATTGGCGTGCCTCCGAAGAGGGCTTGTGCCTCCGAAGAGGTCTTGTGCCTACGAAGAGGGCTTGTGCCTCCGAAGAGGTCTTGTGCCTCCGAAGAGGGCTTTTGTTGATCAGCTCGCCCATGTCTCTTTGTCGTTTGCTCATTAATGGTCCCCTGTTATTGTCTCTGAGCCTATGTTCCTTTCCTTCGCAAGCAGTTTTCTTTATCCAATGGAGTGTACTTCAATGTTGATTGATTCCATGGGACAGGCGTAGGTTATTTAACCAGATGTCTGTTTATGCAAACGATCGTAATTAGTTAACAAGCGTCTAGTTCCTTTTCTTTGGAAAAGTGTCCTTTTGGTGGAATCACCAACTTTTGGTGTAAAGTTCATCTTATGTTGGATTTGAATTTGGAACTTTCTGTGGCTTGAAATTTGTTTATTGAGTGATTCATGGGGTTCACTTGGCGTTGCGATGGGTAAGCTTTGTTTTAATGACCTACGATATTAAATCGATATTTTAGCAATACATTTAAAGTATTTACACATCGAATAAAATAGGCATTTTATAATAGTCAAGAACACAAAATTTATATTCTTTATTATTGATTCCCACTGATTTCTCAGTGGTTTACAATACGAGAGTTATACATCTGACATTATTTTTACAAATTTAAACAATGCTATTAGGTAAAAACTTGATGCAAGCGATTGTTGTTTCTGAATCTCCGGATTGAATTTCCCTTGGACTTGTAGTTTTTTAGATTCATATGTCAGAGAGATTGGAAGATGCCCCAGCTGCAGTCTTGTGGGTAGTTAGCAGTCGTCCCAATCCCTGCCTGCTGGGTAAGGACCCCCTGTGACAACATTAATGACAAGCTTTTCAGAATCTTGCACTGTAGTGTTGTTGTCAGAGCCAGATCGATGGACAGGATGTTGTTGCCCCTGAGTGGATGAAGTTGGATCGATTCTGTTGCTCTTCACATATTGCTGTAGTTTACCCTGTTTCAGCAACTCTTCAATCACATTCTTTAACTGGCGACATTGGTCAGTATCATGGCCAGGTTGATTGTGGAATTGACAGAATTTCCCATTATGCACTGCACCTCTCCCCATCTCAGGTGGTTTAGGATACTTGACAACATCTTTTGTTGCAAAAAAGATATTCTCCGGTGTGTCAGTTAAGGGAGTGAAATCTGAAGAATTAAAGCAGCGAGGTTTCTTCTCATTTCCCTGCTTCTTTTCTCTGTCGTTTTCCCTTTTCTGGTTTCCTGATTCTCTTTTGTTAGGGGCAATATCGTTATTCTTGACTTCGGCAACAACTGCTTTTGTGGACATATGAAGGTTTTCTAGACGCATGAATTCGTCGGCCTTTTTATAGAATTTCTCAAGTGAGTTTAGCTCCTTCATTTTTAACCATCTTCCGAATTCACTTGACTTATTGATGGCTCGCATCAGGTAAGTTAGGATCATACGGGGTTCTGCATTATCCACTTCGGCTAGGGCTAAATTGAAACAGTTCAAGAAAGACTTGATAGATTCTCCCGGAGCCTGTTCCAGGCTGGATAGTGACATTATATCCTTAGCCTTTGAAGCGTACAACCTGAACTGATCCTTGAATTTTCGAGTCAAATCAGAGAATTGATCTACGGACCGAACTGGCAGCTTCGTGAACCATAGTAGAGCTACTCCTTCCAAGTATACTGGAAAGTATCGGCACTTAATCTCATCTGATGCTCTCGCGCCGGTCATATGCCAGTCATACTTATATAGGAAATGATTAGGATCACTCGTTCCATTATAAGCCGGGATAGTAGGTGGTACAAATTTTCTTGGAAATTCTGATTTTAGGATTCTTTCAGTAAATGGCGTTCTGCTCGGAGCAAATCCCCAGTCGTTCTCATTTTCTTCTCTTTGCATGCTTTCTTTCATGATGCGGCGAACCATCCCTGATAGATACCCCTCACTGTTTAGTGGCATCATCGGGCAGAAGTCAGCTATCTTCTTGGAAGATTTCCTGGGCAAATTTTCGCGAAAAGTTGGTTGCGGCCTTAGTCCTTTAGCTTGGGAAGGGCGTGTTTCAGCAGTGCCAGTTGCTCACTGAGGAATATCTTTCTCTTGGGAATTATGGGCATCTTCGGCAAAGGTTGGTTCATTGTTTTCTAGTTGTTGGTTTGCCCCAAGCAAGGCGGTTAATCTGTCTATCATCAAAGCATTTTGAGCTTCAATTTGTTGATACAATCCGGACACTGCAGCTTCTAACTCGGCTCTTGTGATCCCAGCATTGGGGGTCGTTTGACTTGGCGAGAGAGAAGTGGCAGTGTTGTCACGAGCATCATCAGATCGGATAGATTTGCGTTTTCTTCCAGGAGCCATTATATCTGATAGACTTCTGGTCTTGTAGGAAATTCTTTCAACAAACTTTCGTGAAGCAATGGTGAATGATCGCCTGAGTTGGGTTCTTAGTGAAAGCACCAAAATGTTAACGCTAAAAAGTGAACGTTAACACCCGGTGTGTATAGTTGAATTGTGAAAGCACCACCCGTGTGACGGGAACAAGAAGGAAGCAGTAAAATAGCGAAAAAATGGTAAAAGACAGCAGTTTATAGTGGTTCGGCTTGAGATCGAGCCTACGTCCACTTTGAATCTCTTTATTACTGAATCTGGTTACAAGACGATACAATACACTTATGAAAACAATACAATTTGATCACAAAGACAATCTCGACTACTAGCTCAAACTTCGATGATGAAATTCGATGAATCCGTGTTGGATGTAGGAAATTCCTCTCGAAGCTTGTTGTAGTGCCTCGAATGTTTGAAGATCTTCAATTGTCGAATGAGTTGATAGTTCGGCAGAGTCACGACGCTTTGAGAAATGATCGGCCAAAAGTCCCTTCATGTTGAATGTAGCGGTGTATTTATAGGAGTTGAATTCTGGACAGAAGCTTTGCCAAGTCTTAGGTCACGTACGACCTAAGTTAGGTCGTAGGTCGCGAGCGACCTAAACTAGGTTGCAGTCCACTCGCGACCTAAGAAGCAGGCTGATGAAATTGCCCTTAAGTGGTAATTCGCAGGCGAGTTAAGGAAGGTACTAGGTCGTTGGCGACTTATAGGAATGATTTAGTGCGAAACTTAACCCCAAAGTCTTAGGTCGCGTACGACCTAAATTTGGTCGTAGGTCGCGAGCGACTTAAGAAGTTAGCCTGATGTAGTTACTATCGGTCTTCTCTGGATAAGGTGGCAAGTAGTAGGTCGTGAGCGACCTAAGGAACAGTTGCTGAGATGTTAGGTCGCTAGGTCGTAGCTTTTCATAGGTCGCAGATACCTTTAGTAGTTAGGTCGCGAAGTCTGGAGCCACTAGGTCGTGAAGTCTGGAGCCACTAGGTCGTGAAGTCTGGAGCCACTAGGTCGCGAAGTCCTTTAGGTCGCAGCTTTCCTTAGGTCGCAGCTTCCTTTAGGTCACAACTTCCCTTAGGTTGCAACTTCCCTTAGGTCGCAGCTTCCTTTAGGTCGCAACTTCCCTTAGGTTGCAGCTTCCTTTAGGTCGTTGAATATGTTAGGTCGTTAAGTACCTTAGGTCGTTAGGCTCCTTAGGTCGTGAGTTTCCTTAAGTCGTGAGGCCTTTTAGGTCGTTAAGACCTGTTAGGTCGTAGAGTTTTAGGTCGCCGAAATAAAGGAGTTAACATACACATGTTTTGTTTTTTATATGATTTTTTTGGAAAGAGAGTATTGCAAAATCATCTTAGCACCACTTAACTTAGAAGACATATTAAAAAAACGTTATTTCCTTTACTTTAAATCAACCACTTTTTAAAACAAAGATTTTCAATTAGGATATATTTCATATTTAACATGCATGAACCTTCCTATATACTAGTTAAACCATTATTATTTGTAATCAATCCTCATTTTTATTTTTGTTAAGACAAATAAATTTTAAGAAATTTCAGTTTAATAAACCAAAACCATATATTTATCCAATGGTGTTCCTTTAAAAATAAGTCAAAATGCTTTTAAAAAAATTCGTTTTTTTTGTTTTTATTTTTGAGATTTTGGTTTTTTTTGGGTTTTGAAAAGAAAATGTAAAGTTAAACCATGAAAAATTAAAAATGAAGATGTGACTCCCCCCATAATTGATTTTGACTGTGTCCCCACAGTCAACCATAGTGAAAGGAGAAAATAAAAATAAAAATGGCCTTTATTTATATGAAAATGAACGGTATTTACACGAGATTAGAAAGTATATCATCAAAAAGTAAATGAAACGGTCTTCCAAACACCGATTCATTTGTCTCGTCAAGTATACGAGACACAGCTTAAGCACGAAAAACCAAACCTTCAAAGATTTTAAAGTTAAATGTTGATTTGGAAAAATGAATGTCGTTTTATTAAAAATCTTACGAGTTGTTTCCTTTTCGATAATTTTCGGGGTTGGTAGAATAATTGAATGAAATTCAAGTTTATTATCACCAAATTGAAATTCAAGCTCTTCATTGAATTTTTTTTTTAGAATTATTAATTTCAAAATCAAAATGGTGATTTAAATCTTCCCCTTTAGAATTTAACAACTCATTTTCAAAAAGTCCCAAGAAATTGTGTTTATTAAATTCGACTTCCTTCGTTGGATTATCAACAATTTCATTCAATGTAACAATTTCAAAATCCAAAGCTGTTGTATTCAATTTTTCAGAAAAAGGAAGATTGAAATTTAAATCGAGTTTCTTACCCTCAAAAGAATTGAAATCCAATTCGACTACCAATTTTTCAACAACTTCATTAAGATCGTCATTTTCAGTTTCAAAAGTTGTTATTTGAAAATCGTCAATTTTGGTAAAGGATGAATTATCGTTTGAATCATCACACGTTGGAATTTGATTTTGATTTTCACACTGTTTCATATATGTTTCAAACAACGAATTCGTGTGATCATCGTAAATTCCGTTCATTTGCTCAATAAAATCCAATTTATACTTATTAGCATAAGGATTTTCACTTTGAAACCGTTGAGGACAAAGGTTTTCAATTGTAACATGGCTAAGACTATTCCCATTGCCAAATTTGTTTGAAAAGTTGTTTCCATTTTCATTTTGAGTTTGAAATTCATTTTGGAGTTCGAAATTAAATTAGCATGGGTTATAATCGAAATCGTTTGAATTTTGAAATGAATTCAAGTTCTGATCACTTTGAAAACTTGGTCTTGAATTATTGCCCAAATATGAATTACACAAATCATTTATCTCTTGATTTTGTTGTGTAGAGAGTTCAAGTAAAGATCAAATCATTTCAACGCTATTTTTAAAATTCGAGGGTTGTTCGTCATTTTGAAAATTTTGTGGTTCAAAACTCGAATGTTTAAACAATAGTTGTTGTTGAAATATTCATAAAAATTTGAAGTGAAATTATATGGATTATATTGATTTTCACAACTATCGTAAAATTCATGTGAATATGGAAATTCGGTCATTTTCTAGAATGTTTTTGGTTTTTTTTATAAAGGAAAAATATTTACAAATAGAATTTATTTTTCAAAAGGGAAATTGATTTTTGTTTTGTTTTCTAGTTTTTCAGTTTTTTCTTTTGTTTTTGAAAAGATTTTATTTATTTTTTCCTAAAAAAAACTAAGTAATTATTTTTTTGGAATTTTTGGATTTTTGATTTAGAAAATTTTTGCACGAAAGGAAATGAAATATTTACAATTTTTTACTTTTGAATTTTGAAATATTTTTTTTTGTTTTTTTTAAATATGCATGAACTAATGCAACTAAATGAATGCAAGGGTTAATTGCAAATGATTTATCCTAAGTTAACCCAAAATTGTATAATCACACTCTGTCTTAAATCAACAAGATAGTTCTCAGCCAGGTAACGAACAGGATTTATCGGTGCACCATGAATCACCGTAGCAATGCGGCTGAAGGTTTAAGTACCTTCAGAGAAACAATTCAGTATAATATTTATGAATCACCGTAATTTTTATAACTTATTATTGCTTTGTCGTAGCCTCAACACTAAGAAATTAAATTGTTCAAAGAAGACAATTTGTCAACATACAATTAAGTGTTATCGATGTCTAATCGTTATTATTAATCAAAATCTAAGATGAAATGCAATACTGAAATTAAATGTGTATTAACAATGCAACTACCAATGGATTTTTGTTTTGTTTTTTGGTTTTCTGAAAAAAAATTTCTCAAATGCAAGTGAACAACAATGCAAGACAAACAAAAACAATAGATATATACAATGCAAGGCAAATAAAGTAAATTTTAAGCAAGCAGTTATTATTTTTGGCAAGCTCAGCAAACCAAGCAATTTATTTTAGCAAGCACTTCTGTAATTCTGCTTTGACAACCTAAAATAAAACAAGATATATACAAAAAAATAAATTATTTATATCAAAGAAAAAGCTAGAACAAAACAAAACAAAACAAGTGAAGACACTTTAAATGAAAACAAAACAAATTGAAACCTTTTTCTTAAAAAAAAGAAAGAAGATATTTAAAAAGAAACTAGAGGTTTAAAAAAACAAAAAAAATGCTAATTAACTTAGCCCAACAAGATAAGATTATCGGGCCACTACCAAAAACAAAGAAAAACAAAAAAAAATTATTCTCACCTGAATTGATAAACACGACTATTACCCTCACTACCCTTTTTCTCTCGTTCAAACTAATTGAAATGCCAGAAATTTTCTTTTTTTTTTTGATTTCGATCCTCAAAAAAAATTACACCACTCGATTAACACCCAAATTCCAAGCAAATTGACGACAGTGGTGATTCGGGTTTTGCGATTTGAGGTGCAGATTAGCGTGCCAATTGGGCAAGGTTGGAGAATTGATTCGAAGGCGATGGCAATTTTGGCTTGCTGTGAGATGGAGTTCGAGGAATTCAAATTTGGATTCATGTGCAGGTTTGGGATTAGGGAAGGCGAAATGGAGAAAACCGCGGGGTGGTTCAGAATTTGAGATGGCGGTTTCTGGTTCGTGATTTGGTCGGTGATGGAATTATTGTGATGTTCGGGTAAGCGAGGTGGAGATTCAGGTGAGTTCAATTTACTTGGGTTATGGTGCTCGAAAAAGTTGAATTGGGGTTGTTGTATAGGAGGAATGCAGTGGTAGTTCGATTTTGGTTATTGGAGATGCTATGGCACCAATGATAGGGCTGCTGGAGTGACTGGAGGAGCTTGGTTTGTGGTTGAATTTTTTTTCTTTTCGAAGCTAAGATGGTCAGTAGGAGTTTTTGTGGTTGTTGTAGTGATTTAATGCAAAGGAAGATGGCAGAGAATGTTGTATGCAGTGGGGGTATTTGATGGTAAGGAAACTTATATTTATGGATACACAACAGCAGTGAACTGAAGGGATGGTGTAACAACCCGCAAATTTTGAAAATATTTTAAATGAAAATTCATTTGAAATTTTGAATGTAATTATTTTAAAATTTGATAAATTTGGAAATTTAATGTAATATTTTGGGATTTGATGTGAAATGTTCTTCCAAATTTAATAAAATAAAGATTTATCTTAAAATGCAAATTTTGGTCAACTTTGGTCAAATTTTGACTTTCTGTGAAAATTTTAAAATTTGAATTTTGAACTTTTACTTTTTTTTATGAAGATAGATTTAATTCTAACATTTTCTTTGTTTTTCGTTTTTTAAAATTTTGAATTCTACTTCTCAAAATTTACAAATTTTGGCATATTACACGTAGTTATTTTCCTATAACATTTATCTTATTTACATTTTAATTTTGGGCTTGTACTATTGGGCTATGAATTTCTTTAGTAGATGACAAGCCACATGATTGAGAAGACTATATAATATCCTAGGGTTTTGCTAGACTCTTCATTTTCATTTGTGCCTCCGTAGAAAGAAATTAATGTAAGTTTTTCTTCTTCCTCTTCCTCCTCAAAACCCTAGACTTCTCCTCTAAAATTTCTCCTCCCTACTTCCTCAGATTTCGGCCATGCTCATCACCACACCCATCTCCTCTTCCTCCAACAAAAACAAACCCTAGCCGAAACCACTTCTCCTCCTTCCTTTTTCCTTTCCTCTTCAACAAATTTCGGCCTCCACTCCTCTTCTTCCCACCATAAACCCTATAGTCGAACCATCACCTCACCCTTCCCCTTGCTTTGCCTAGGCCGTGACCACCTTCTCCACAACCAAACCCTAACACTAGCCTAGACCGAACCAAACCCTAAACCTAGCCCTAGCCGAACCAAACCCCACCCTAAATCTAGCCTAGACCGAACCTAAACAAACCCAAACCAAACATATGTGTCCCTTTGACAAGCCCTTTCATATGTTTACCAATATAAAAAAAATTTCTACTTTTATTTTCTAAGCGAATTCTATTCTTTACATATGAAATTTATTTTATTTTTTTCAAAGCTTTGGATTTGGATTCTCCTCCCACTCAAGCTTGTCCGTAATTGTCGTGCTTGTTGTAGTAGTTGTGTTGTGTTTGGAATCACTTCTCTAACCAAAGAAGGAGAGTAATCACTCTTGACAACATACTTATATTTTGGTGAATTCACGATAATTGAATTGTATGTATATGTATATGCGAGTTAGAAATTTCACCTATGTTTTATTATGTTATTTCCTATGATATTAAACCTGTTGTGATCATACGCCATGATATGTTATTTATTGTTTTGTTTATTTCATATTCTTTTCTCACATTGCAAGTTCCTTCACTATGGGTTGAAATGATACATACCCGAATGATCTTTAGATTAAGGAAAATTGTTATGGGCTGAAATAATAGGCCTGAGCAATTTTATTTGACTTGGGATTGCGGGTTTGAAATGATATAAAACCCAGAAAATTAATAAATTGCGAATAGAAATGATATATGTTCGTATTTACCTGACCCTAGGGTAGAGAATTTTATACAGACTCCATGGTTGATTTAAAATGATTTTCTAAAAATTATTAAGTATTTTGGATTTCTATATGTGATTCTCAACTAAAATTTAATGTAATAATTTCTGTGAATTTGTTTACATGAGTTAAAAATTTTATAAGAAATAAATAGTTGATAATGTAAATTTTGGAATCTAATTCATAGAATGAAGGTTAATTGAAATTTAATAATCTGTTTTGACTTAATAATGGTAATTTTTTCCAACCTACAAATTGTAAGTTTTAATTCATGTAATAGTGATTAAAATGATAAATGGTTTTTTTTTGTGGAAAAAAAATGTAAGTTAAAACGTACATTTGACATGTAAGTTTTAACTAATTTAAATGGTATAACTTGGGTAATAAAAATGGTAAATGTTATTTACTAAAAGGAAAATAAAGTGTAAGTTAATAACGTACTTTTAACTTAGCATAAGGATTTCAACTTTAATTTTTGACATTATAGTAACAAAGTTATTTAACTAAAGGTGTGGTTTCTTTAATGACCAAATAGCTAAAATTAGAGTAATATAGTAGGAATGATATAATGACTATGATAAAAACTGTAAATATATATATATATATATTATTTGATTTTATAAACTATTGTAGTAGGAAGTATTGCAGTAACATTTCTGCACTGCTGCAAATCCTTACAGTGACAATTCTACACTGTTATGATTCTTACAGTAACAATTCTACACTGCTGCGACTTCTTACAGTAACAATTCTACACTGCTGTGAATTCTTGCAGTAACATTTCTGCACTGCTGTGTTTTCTTAAAAGTGACATTTCCAGAATGCTACAAATTTTCTAAAGGGTTATAGTTCTGAATGTTATGGTTCTAAAAGTTACATTTTTAAAGTGCTATGATCTCTAAATTTTACGTTTTCAAGGGGTTATAATTAAATGAAATTTGGATGTGTTACAACTTTGGAAAAATGAATAATATTTTAAAGAATAATGATATTGGATTTATGAGGTTTTGAAATGAATATGTTTGATATGAAATATAAACCATTTGAAATTGAAATAACCACGGGTTATAATAACGTTTGATTGTTAAAGAGACCGGGATCGGATATGGGCATACTCTCTGTCGATACCGAAAACCACTTTAACAACTGTGTACGCGGTGGAGATTCCGGAATGAAGTAGGATGGTGGCAACGATCCTAAAGGTATACATACGTGGACCTAACTCCCGTGAGTTAGCATAAGGTGGCTAAAACAGAAGCAATTGACGGGCAAAGTAAGGTAGCTCCTCCGATCGGACACACTTCATCGTTAGCCATTCTATTACATTGTGATTAATTTAGTGTGCACCTTTGATTCGGGAGTGTGGATCGAGTTGGGCGGTAGTTGCGGCTATGCGTTACCAACAGTCCGGAAGTTTAATTGTTATTTCAACCCTGGCATTGCCTAGTTGTTCCATGTCACCTACCCTAGTGTGCCTTCTACGAGTTTGTTTTGTAACATACCTACAGAGTGCCCTCTGACGACGTCCAGTACGGGCGGGATTACGGTACTGTATAGACTATGGGAATATAAAAAATGTGTTAAGGGGGAAATGGGTATCGCCTTAACGATCTTTTAATAGTTTACTTTACTTTAGACATTATTATAATAGCGTATATTACTACATAGTAGATAGTTTAACGGATCCTTAAAGGATGGGCGATCCCAAGCATCCTTTAAGTTACTGTTGCATTTCCTTTACAGTTCACTTGAGTTGATTTACATTTTATAAGTATGTATGTCCTGATTCGAGTGTTTTGTGTTTTTCTATACTCTCTGGTCAGCCTGAGTTTCACAGCTTTGGATTCATCTTTTTGAAGCTAGAGATCCGTCGGAGATTTAGATGTCTACCTAATATTTCCATTCCAGTTATTTCCAGTCATCTTTTGTTTTTATAGTAGAGAACTTATTTATCTAAACTTTCCATTGTATTTGTGTTCAGACTTGGGTATTATGTATTAGTTTAAGACTATGTATCTAAGAGATTCATGCACTCCTATGTTTATTTTATTCCACTGCGAGTTATTCTGATATTCTGTGTTTGTGATTCGGTGATTGATTTTATTTGCCCTAATTTTTATTAGCAATCTGTTGTTTTGAATTATTCAAGTTTGACATGTGTGGTTTTATTGTCGATTTGAATGGTCCAAAATGGCGGGATGTTACAGTTGGTATCAGAGCTTAGGTTTTAGGCAAACCTTAGCCTACGGGGCAAAAATCTCATTAGAGATAGGATAGAAATACCCTAGAATGAGTAAAATCAATCTTAGAATCATTCTTTGCGAGAGAACGTATTTTCAAGTATAAAATGGTTTTCAAATGATTTTTCAAGGATTATTTTGGATATAAAATTTTCTTATTTCAAAATCAAATTCCTTTTCTTAGAATTTCCCTTCTTTTCGAATCTACCTTGTTTAATAGAATTCTTTGATTAGGATTTCCATTCTAGTTGAATCTTGTCTTTTGTCTTTCTCCTCTATCTTGGTCCTAAAATAATTTCATTCTTGAATTTCCTGGATGAATCGTAGGAATGCCAGAGGTCAGGGTCGTGGTGTTGCACCAGTTTCAGCACCAGTTGCACCCATTAGGTTTACCATTCTCTGTAAGGAGTTCACCCAGCTAGGTGGTAGTAAGTTTACGGGATCAGAGACCATCATTGAGGCTCAGTAGTGGCTGAGGAGTTTGGAAAGGATTTTTGTTGGTTTGGAGATCACCTACGCTCAGAAGCGTCAGTTAGCAGCTTAGCAGTTACAGGAGGCAGCCTTGGATTGGTGGGAGTCAGTTACAGCCAACACTATTGAGGCGGATATTTCTTGGGAACAGTTTCGGGAGGCTTTTGTGGCGAAGTGGATGCCAGAAGCTGGGAAGTCTCGGCTATACATGGAGTTTATGGATCTTAAGCAAGGGAATATGTCATTTTCTGAGTATGAGCAGAAGTTCAACGAACTTTCCAAGTTTGGTCCTAACTTGATTGATACCCCTCTTAAGAAGAATGAGAAGTTTATAGCTGCAGCTCGCTCAGAGTTTTATAATCGTCTGATTTATCATATGCACATCCTTTTTAATGGATTGATGGATATGGCCATTAGATATGAGAACACCACTTCTAAGGAAGCATCTATTGCTCCTACACCTTCATCTTAGCCTTCTTCTGGAAACTCTAAGAAGAGGAAGTCTAATTTCCATCGACAGAAGCAGAATTGGCTTAAGAATCCAGGTTTAAGAACTTCTTCTTCCCGGAGGAATCCTATTGATCTTTCTTCCATCACTTGCTTCAAGTGCGATTAGAAGGGTCACTATGCCAATATTTGTCTAGCACCTGCCAATGCCGCCATTCCTCCAACTCAGAATACCAAGAACAACCTCTGCCATGTCTGTTTGCAACCTGGCCATTTCAAGATTGATTGTCCCTTGTATCAGAAGGGCAAGACATCTAGAGTCTTTGCCATGACATCTTCCACTCGTGCTCCGCCTACTCCACCTGCTCCTAGTGATACCCAAGGTACTCTCCAAGGCACCTTTACTTTGTTTAATTTTCATGTTCATGTTTTATTCAATACTAGAGCTTCCCATAGTTTCATTTCTGTGGATCTTTGTGATAAGTTTAAGCATATCCTTTCACCTGAGTATGCAATTGTACCTTTGTGTGTTTCTAATCCTATTGGTGGTCCCGCAAACCTTAGTAGGATTTGTAAAAAGGTGAAACTCTTCTTTTCCTACCATCACTTTTCTGGTGATTTCTATGTTCTTGGTTTCAATGCATTTGACATATTGCTAGGAGGAGATTGGCTGAAGATGCATGAAGTTGTTAACTCTTGTAAAACCCAAACTGTTTCTCTTGTTGATGATTTTGGAAACCCTTTGGTGATTCAGTGTCGTATGCCTCAGCATTATGCAGGCAATTTTATCTATTCTCTTGATTCATCCACTAGTGATCTTGATTCTACTCCTATGGTCAAACTCTACCCCGATGTATTTGGTGAAGTCACTTCTTTACCTCCTAAACGGAAAATCAAATTTCGTATTGATCTTATTCTTGGAGCTCGACTTGTAGATCTTCCTCCCAGAAGGATGGCACCCCGTGAGAAGGTTGAGTTGAGGAAGCAAATTGAATACTTGTTCTCCAAAGGTTTGATCCGACCTAGTCATTCCGAATGGGGAGCAGCGGTGGTTTTTGTCACTAAGTCTGATGGTCTTTGAGGATGTGTGTTGATTATATGGAGCTGAACAAGCTCACTATGAAAAACAGATATCCAATGCCTCGTATTAATGATATGTTCGATCAGCTTTATAGAGCTACTGTATTCTCTCAGCTCGATCTTGCCACCGGTTTCCACCAGCTCATAATTGCCGATGAAAGTATTCCCAAAACTCCTTTCCATTCCGAGGATGGTTTCTTTGAATGGTTAGTTATGCCTTTTGGTTTTACTAATGCCCCAGCTTTCTTTGTTGATCTTATGAATCATGTCTTTCGTGATGTTCTTAATAAGTTTGTTCTAGTCTTCATCGACGATATTCTTGTTTTCTCTAAGTCAGAGGAGGAGCATGAATCTCATTGGAGCTTTGTTCTCGGAACTCTCAAGAGTCATCAGTTGAAGGCTAAATTCTCGAAATGCCATTTCTTGAAAGATAAAGTCTGATTTCTTGGACATATAGTTTTTGGTAATGGAGTTTCTGTTGATCCAGTTAAGATTGCTGCGATCAATAATTGGGAAACACCTAGGACTCCATCTGATATCCGTAGTTTTTTGGGCCTTGCCAGTTATTATCGGAGATTCATTGAGAATTATTCTCGGATTGCTGCACCTCTCACCGCTCTAACTCGCAAGAATGCTAAGTTTAGATGGAATGATAAGTGTGAAGCTGCATTCAATGAGTTGAAGCGCAAGCTTACTTCCGCGCCATTTCTTACCGTTCCAAATGGAAATGAGGGATTAACGGTATACACTTATGCCCGTCTTGAAGGTTTGGGAGCCGTTCTGATGTAGGATGGGAAGGTTATCGCTTATGCTAGTCGTCAGTTGAAGACTCAGGAAGCCAATTATGCAACCTATGATTTGGAATTGCTTGCCGTAGTTTTTCCTTTGAAGCTTTGGAGACATCATCTATTGGGAACTAAGTTTAAGCTCTTTATGGATTATAAGTCTTTGAAATATATTTTCACCCAGAAAGACTTGAATTTGAGGCAAGTTAGGTGGCTAGAGTTCCTTGCTTCTTATGATCTTGACATCAACTATACCCCTGGGAAGCTAATGTTGTAGCCGATGCTTTGAGTAGGAAGAAGGCGATGCTATGTCATCTTGTTGTTTCTTCTCCTCTTATGGATCGTATTGTTGCTAAGCAGGATGAGGATATGATAATTACGCTTATTAAGGAAAATGTTCGTAGCAAGGTTGGTGGTAGTAGCTAAGATGGTAGTGGAGCTCAGATCGTTGATAAAGGGATTTTAAGGATTAATAATCGGATTTGCGTCCCGAATGTCGATGGATTGAGGCAAGAGTTACTTCAGAAAAATCATTAGTCTAGACTTTCTATTCATCCAGGTGTGACAAAGATGTACCATGATATGAAGAAGCTGTATTGGTGGAGTGGTATGAAGTGTGATATCTCCCTTTTTGTTAGTAGATGTGCAACTTGTCAGCAGGTTAAGGCTGATCATCAGAAGACCGCTGGATTATTGCAACCCCTTGAGGTTCCCAATTGGAAATGGGAACAAGTTTCTATAGATTTTATTGATGGATTACCGAGGACTAGGATAGGTAATGAGAGTGTTTGGGTAATTGTGGATAGATTGACCAAGTCAGCTCATTTCATTCCGGTTAGGTCCAACCGTTCTACTTCGAGTTTAGCTGAGATTTATATGAGAGAGATTGTTCTTCTTCATGGTGTTCCGGTCATTATTGTTTGTATTAGAGATCCCATCTTTACCAGTCAGTTTTGGAAAGCTTTTTAGGAATCTTTAGGTACCCGTCTGAATCTGAGCACTGCTTACCATCCGCAGACCGAAGGTCAAACGGAAAGAGTGAATCAGACTCTGGAAGATCTTCTTCGTGCCTGTGTCCTTGATTATGGAGGATCTTCGGAAGATCATCTCCATCTCGTTGAATTCACCTATAACAATAGTTATCAGGCTAGTATCGCAATGTCTCCATTTTCTACTCTTTATGGACGCCCTTGCAAATCTCCATCTTGATGGATTGAATCCGGTAATTGTTTGGTTCTTGGTCTTGATATGATTCTAGAAGCATTTGAGAAGGTTGAGGAGAATAGGAGAAAGATGAGGATTGCTCAGGATAGACAGAAGAAGTATGCTGACAGACTTAGGAGGAATTTAGAATTTTCTGTTGGTGATCAGGTTTCCCTTAAGGTCTCTCCATTAAGAAATGTGATTTGTTTTGGTCGGAGAGGGAAGCTCGCTCCTAGGTTTATTGGTCCTTTTCGCATCTTAGAGAGAGCTGGTTCCTTAGCTTACCATTTGGATTTGCCTGAGAAGCTTGCTGGAGTGCATAATGTGCTCCATGTTTCGCATCTTCGTCAGTATCTTCATGATCCATCTTTGATTGTCCAGCCTTCTGCTCTCAAGAGTTTGGATGTTGAGCCGAATCTTACTATCGAGAGGAAGCCACTTCGTATTATCGATAGAGGTACGAAGCAGCTACGAAGAAAATCTATCAACCTAGTCAAAGTGCAATGGGGCACTGATGATCGAGATTGTACTTGGGAAACGGAGGAGAGCATTCGTGCTTCAAATCCGGAATTGTTTGTTCCAGGTACTATTCCTTATTCTATCTTATCCTTCTTTATTTTCTATGTCTCGTTCCTTTTCGAGGACGAAAAGTTTTGAGTGGGGGAGAGTGTAACAACCCACAAATTTTGAAAATATTCTAAATGAAAATTCATTTGAAACTTTGAATGTAGTTATTTTAAAATTTAATAAATTTGGAAATTTAATGTAATATCTTGGGGTTTGATGTGAAATGTTTTTCCAAATTTAATAAAATAAAGATTTTTCTTAAAATGCAAATTTTGGTCAACTTTGGTCAAAGTTTGACTTTCTGAGAAAATTTTAAAATTTGAATTTTGAAATTTTACTTTTTTTATGAAGATGGATTTAATTCTAACATTATCTTTGTTTTTCGTTTTGTAAAATTTTGATTTCTACTTCTCAAAATTTACAAATTTTGGCGTATTACACGCAGTTATTTTCCTATAACATTTATCTTATTTACATTTTGATTTTGGGCTTGTACAATTGGGCTAGGAATTTCTTTAGTAGATGAGAAGCCACATGATTGAGATGACTATATAATATCCTAAGGTTTTGCTAGACTCTTCATTTTCATTTGTGCCTCCACAGAAAGAAATTAATGTAAGTTTTTCTTCTTCCTCTTCCTCCTCAGAACCCTAGACTTCTCCTCTAAAATTTCTCCTTCCTCCTTCCTCAAATTTCGGCCATGTTCATCACCACACCCATCTCCTCTTACTCCAACAAAAAAAACCCTAGCCAAAACCACTTCTCCTCCTTCCTTTTTCCCTTCCTCTTCAACAAATTTCGGCCTCCACTCCTCTTCTTCCCACCACAAACCCTATAGCCGAACCATCACCTCACCCTTCCCCTTGCTTTGCCTAGGCCATGACCACCTTCTCCACAACCAAACCCTAACACTAGCCTAGACCGTACCCAAACCCTAACCCTAGACGAACCAAACCCCACCCTAAATCTAGCCTAGACCGAACCAAAACAAACCCAGACCAAAGATATGTGTCCCTTTGACAAGCCCTTTCATATGTTTACCAATATAAAAAAATTTCTACTTTTATTTTCTATGCGAATTCTATTTCTTTACATATGAAATTTATTTTATTTTTTTCAAAGCTTTGGATTTGGATTCTCCTCACACTCAAGCCTGTCCGTAATTGTCGTGCTTGTTGTAGTTGTTGTGTTGTGTTTGGAATCACTTCTCCAACCAAAGAAGGTGAGTAATCACTCTTGACAACATACTTATATTTTGGTGAATTGACGATAATTGAATTGTATGGATATGTATATGCAAGTTAGAAATTTCACATATGTTTTATTATGTTATTTCCTATGATATTAAACCTGTTGTGATCATATGCCATGATATGTTATTTATTTTTCTGTTTATTTCATATTATGTTCTCACACTGCAAGTTCCTTTACTATGGGTTGAAATGATACATACCCGAATGATCTTTAGATTGAGGAAAATTATTATGCGCTGAAATGATAGGCCTGAGTAATTTTATTTGACTTGGGATTGTGGATTTGAAATGATATAAAACCTGGAAAATTAATAAATTGTGGATTGAAATGATATATGTTCGTATTTACTTGACCCTAGGGTAGAGAATTTTATACTGACTCCGTGGTTAATTTAAAATGATTTTCTACAAATTATTAAGTATTTTGGATTTCTATATATGAATCTCAACTAAAATTTAATGTAATAATTTCTGTGAATTTGTTTACATGAGTTAAATTTTTTATAAGAAATAAATAGTTGGAAATGTAAATTTTGGAATCTAATTTACAGAATGAAGGTTAATTGAAATTTAATAATCCGATTTGACATAATAATGGTATTTTATTCTAACCTATAATTGTAAGTTTTAATTCATGTAATAGTGATTAAAATGATAAATGGTTTTTTTTTGTGGAAAAAAAATATAAGTTAAAACATACATTTGACATGTAAGTTTTAACTAATGTAAAGGTATAACTTGGGTAATAAAAATAATAAATGTTATTTACTGAAAGGAAAATAAAGTGTAAGTTAATAACGTACTTCTAACTTAGCATAAGGATTTCAGCTTTAAATTTTGACATTATAGTAACAAAGTTATTTAACTAAAGGTGTGGTTTCTTTAATAACCAAATAGCTAAACTTAGAGTAATATAATAGGAATGATATAATGACTATGATAAAAACTGTAAGTATATATATATTATTTAATTTTATAAACTATTATAGTAGGAAGTATTATAGTTACATTTCTACATTGCTATGAATTCTTACAGTAACAATTCTGCACTGCTGTGATTTCTTACAGTAACAATTCTGCACTGCTGCAAATTCTTACAGTAACAATTCTGCACTGCGGCGATTTCTTACAATAACAGTTCTGCACTACTGCGAATGCTTATAGTAACATTTATGTACTGCTGCGTTTTCTTAAAAGTGATATTTCCATAATGCTACAAAATTTTCTAAAGGGTTATAGTTTCGAATGTTATAGTTCTAAAGGTTACATTTTGAAAGTGCTATGATCTCAAATTTTTACGTTTCAAGGGGTTATAATTAAATGAAATTCGGAAGTGTTACAACTTTGAAAAAATGAATAATATTTTAAAGAATAATGATATTGGATTTATGAGGTTTTGAAATGAATATGTTTGATATGGAATATAGACCATTGGTTGTTAAAGAGACCGGGATCGGATATGGGCATACTCTCTATCGATACCGAAAAGCACTTTAACAACTATGTACACGGTGGAGATTCCAAAAAGAAGTAAGATGGTGGCAATGATCCTAAAGGTATACATACGTGGACCTAACTCCCATGAGTTAGCATAAGGTGGCTAAAATAGGAGCAATTGCCGGGCCAAGTGAGGTAGCTCCTCCGATCGGACACACTTCATCGTTAGCCATTCTATTACATTGTGATTGATTTGGTGCGCACCTTTGATTCGGGAGTGTGGATCGAGTTGGGCGGTAGTTGCGGTTATGCGTTACTAACAGTCCGGAAGTGTAATTGGTATATCTACCCTGGCATTGCCTAGTTGTGCCGTGTCACCTACCCTAGCATGCCTTCTACGAGTTTGTTTTGTACCATACCTATGGAGTGCCCTCTGACGACGTCCAATACAGGCGGGATTATGGTACTGTATAGACTATGGGAATGTATAAAATGTGTTAAGGGGGAAATGGGTAATGCCTTAATGCTATTTTAATAGTTTACTTTACTTTAGACATTATTATAATAGCGTATATTACTACATAGTAGATAGTTTAACGGATCCTTAAAGGATGGGAGATCCCAAGAATCCTTTATGTTATGATGCATTTCCTTTGTAGTTCACTTGAGTTGATTTACATTTTATAAGTATGTATGTCCTGACTGTAGTGTTTTGTGTTTTGCTATACGCTCGGGTCAGCCTTAGTTTCACAGCTTTGGATTCATCTTTCTGGAGCTAGAGATCCGCCGGAGATTTAGCTGTCTACCTGATATTTCCATTCCAGTTATTTCCACTCATATTTTGCTATTGTAGTAGAGAACTTATGTATCTAAACTTTCCATTGTATTTGTGTTCAGACTTGGGTATTATGTATTAGTCTGAAACTATGTATCTAGGAGCTTTATGAACTCCTATGTTTATTTTATTCCGCTGCGAGTTATTCTGATATTCTGTGTTTGTGATTCTGTGATTGATTTTATTTGCCCCAAATTTTATTAACAATCTATTGTTTTGAATTATTCAAGTCTGACATGTGTGGTTTTATTGTCGATTTGAATGGTCCAAAACGGCGGGATGTTACAGATGGCATAGTATGGGGAAATGAAGCACTGTGAACTGCAGTAGGAGTATACCTCAGTTATAGGCAGAGATTGATGAAGACGTTTGGATTGGTTTTTTGAAATTTGAAGTTGTGAAGTGAAGGTGGATAGTGGAGAGGCGAGTAATATGTGGGTAGGAAGGAGTTGTAAGGATTTATGTACCGATATGTGGTTATATAGATGTGTAGTGCAGGGAAGGAAGTAGGAATTGTGGCAGTACAACAGTTCTGTGAAGTTTGTACGTGCAGTCGCAACTGAGTATATTTGTGGTGATGTAACAACCCGGTTTTTCACGTTAGTTTATAAATGACGATTAAATCATTTTTAATTTCCAATGTAGATTTTGATCGAATTGAAATTCTTTTTAAGTTGTAAAATTCTTTAATAAAAGATTGGTTAGTGTTGATGGGCTTTTGAAATGGAGCCCGTCCCTTGCTTTATTTTGATGCCGAGATTCAATTAAACCGGACCCAATTCATTTTCTCGTTCAATAACCCTAACCAAACAAAGAAAAAAAAATGGTGTCTCGCCTTCGTCCCTCTTTTCAAAATTAGGGCTCGTGAAAATCAGGGGCTCCGACTTTTGTTAGAGCGTTTGAGTGATGATTTTAGGTCGCTTGCTCCTTCGATCATCGCGTGCTTGGCTTCGTTCGACATAGGGATGCCACAGCTTCTACTCGAAGCTGTTCGATCCTCAAATTCGTGCTCGTTCGAGTTCCTTCGAGTCGCGTCGAAAAGGTGAGTATATTATACTCACATCTAATTCTAACTTGAGCTTATTAGCGTTCGAAGTTGATGATTTTCGTTCGTATATGTTTTCTGAGTTTGTTGTTTACTGTTCGATTTCGTTTGGAAATTTATATCGCCATGTGATCCTCTTACGTGACTTTCGGGTTTAATTATTCGAAATAGTCGAATGATTATCTCGGTTATTCGATTTTGCTGTATTTGATGATTTCGAACCTTGTTCTCTGATTTCCTGACGTCTGATAGCTTCGACTTTGATTTTGAACTTGGTTATTGTTTTTCCTCTGTGACTTCGTCACTGTCATAACCTGACTTGAGTACAAACTGCAGTTGTCCTTGTTCAAGACTGCTATTGCTTTTGGTTATTTTCTTGTATCCATGGAATTTCGACTTCACTGTTTTCGAATTGTTTATGATACACGTTAATCTGTGGTTCCATGTTGTATTGATCTCGGCTGATGTGTGCATTCACTTGAGTTCGTTGTAGTTATCTTCCTGTCATTACATTGTTGACAGTTAACATGACTTGTACCACTTGCGTCTGCACTCTATCAATCTGCCTTGTGTAGTTGCATCCTGTATCATTTCGTATCCACACTTCATGTTAGTTGTTGATTCACAACTGTCTGGTGCACTGGTCTCTGGTCCTTGACTTGCGTACTATCTTTGCTCCTACCAGCTCATTTCTTTGGATTGGTTTAGACAGTCAAATCTTGGTTTCATAGTATTACTGATTTTGAATCTTGATGGTTGCTCGTTTGCTTATGCCTTGACTTTGAGCTCATCATCTGGATGAGACTACAGCTTGTTATCATTGGGGTCTTGTTCTTATACATATAGTTTGCACTTGTTTAGTGAGTTTTGCCTTCATATATACTTCTGGTTACAGGGAATAATATATGTTAGCCTACATTGGTAGTTGCATTCTTTTGTAGTTGCAGTTTTACATTTGACTTCCTTGTTTACTTTGTTGACATTGCAACTGTGTAGTCGATCAATTTGGGTCCTTCATTCCAGTCTTCATGTTGCTCTTTGCATACTTGTTGTTATCACTTGAATTTGACTTGTTTCAATTTATAGCTTCTGCTTTGATCCTTTTGACTTATTTGTGTTCTTTTGCTACTTTGAGTACCACTGCTCTGACCTGATAGGTTCATTATCACTTGACTGGGTAGTCGTTCATTGTTGATTTGAATTTATATTGGCTTTGAGAATTGTCTTCGGTTATGTGATATTCATTCCTGAATACTCACTGTGTTGTATTGCTTGATGAACCCTGGTAGCACTTTCGACCTTGTTCGAACTGTTCTTCACTATCCTGTACATGTTGGTTACTGTGGATATTGTATTCTTCTGTTTAGTGTTGAGGCATTGTCCACTTCGTTTCACCGTTGCATACACGTGAGTTGTTCTGTGAAAATTGTGATCTTGAAATGTTTGCATGCCATTGTGCCTTTGATGGTACTTGAGTCTTGTGATTATGGTCTGCATATAGGAAGTGTTCACTGACCTAAGCTGTTGCATTAGTTATCTACCTGACTTGGTTAATGGTTCGAGACAGTTTGCATTAATCGATATTTGTGTTTGCCTTGCCTCAGACCTTTTGGCATACAAACATCATTTCATGTTGATCTTTACTGTGACGTGTTGCCACTGTTTATATATCTCAGGCCTCGACTTGGTCATACACTGCATATTCATGTGTCATTGTTGCTTGCATCTGCTCATCCCTATCGTACTTGTTGTCATGGTGGCTGCATCTGTTTGTATGTGCAGTTCCACCTGAGCCATGTTGTCTGGTCTTTACTTTTGCCAGTTGTATTAGGATGCAGTTTTACCCTTGCAGTTCTCTGGTCTGTTAGTCGAGTTTGTTTGCATTATCGTAATGGCGAGGCAGTACACACGTGCGTGTACTGCAGCCCTAGCAGGATTGACAGATTTAATTAACATTTCAATTGTTTAAATTGTTTTGGATTGTTGATTGTTGTTTAACACTGTTTAGTGTTATATCTGCCGTTATCCGATTCCTTTATCGAGGAGTCGGATATACGAGATTTCTGTGACTGTCGTCTATTCGTATTTGATTATTATTGCTTCTATGCACTAATAACTGAGTTTGAATTAGACTGACCCGTGTATTATTTTCTTTTGAATGTAATACTCGGGTCAGACCCGAGTTATTTCAGGTTGTAGATTTTCTTCTTTGAGTTGCTGTTCAGGATATGAAGACTTTTCACATCTTTTGAAGTTGTCAGTGTCATTTTGTAGTAGTCATGTCATTGTATAAAACGATATGTATTCATGTATATTAGTCGATAATGTACTTGTATATATAACTTCTAGAGTCGACAGTTGTAGTTGTATCATATGTATCGTGTCAACTATATTGTAACTGACATCGGTTATATATATGAGATTTTTGTTATTCTGTGTTCCGCATTTATATTATCTGTGTTATTGTTATATATAATGTCCTAAACTATTATGAACTATCGTAGTTTGTTTTATACTGATAATTGGATATGTCGATGGGAGTAAATAAATAATAGATGAAAAATAAAAAAGTATATACCACTCCTATCGAGATAACCAATATTAGTGTGAGGCCAATTACGGATGGTCGCTCCTATCCAGCCTTATTCTTCGTAATAATAGACAGTATTTCTTTTAATACTCTTTGTTATTATGAGCATAGAGGTGGGGCGTCACAGTTGGTATCAGAGCTTGGGGTTTATGGACATAATATAAAACTTAACTCGGAAGGAACATATGTTACAACTATTGGTCGATGTTTTATTTGTGCTTGAGTCAAAACTAAAGTTTTGAAATTTGGATGAGATTTTTAAATAACTTTATTTAAAAATAATAGTGAAATTGTGTTCTGATGATTTGATTGATTTGTGTTCTGTTTATCAGAGTGCGCAGCGGAAACAGTGAAACTGTCTTCGCTGAGTACAACTGATAATCATTTTGATTTAAAAATCAAAATACGAAATTGATATGAATTTCATTTGTTGTTTACATAGCTGTAATTATTTTGTTTCTTTGAGAACTTCGAATCCGAATTGAGGATTCGAAGAAATTGCAGATATGTGATTTTTGTTGAAATTTCCGCTGGCTTTCTTTTGTACTAATCATCTATTGATTAGATTTTTGCTGTTTTAAATTATCTTCATTGAAGATACATTTGAATGATTCTTTGTTCATTTTGTAGTACATGCAAAAATTTAAATTGCACGTTACTACATTTATTTTGCGTTGAACCGGTGCTTGGTTATGAAACGTATTTTGTTGCCGTTATTTTTATAACGGGATTTTTACATCGATGCTAAATTTTGAGGCACGGTGTTTTGTTGGCATTTTGATGAATGAAAATTCACTGATATTACATTTTGATGTAAATTATTTTCATGAGATTTTGACGACAAAAATTACTGTCTCTTTGACTTCAGTAACAGTCAAATTTTTAAAGAGTGGATTTTCAAGCGATTATTCCGCAATGCTGATTCTGAGATTTGTTTTACGATGTTCTGGGGAAGTACAATTTCCTTTTCGAAATTGTTACTAATATTGTTGCTTTAATCACGTGATTGGAAAATCGTTTTAAAATGAAAATTGTTTTATAAAATTTTAGCATTTTGCGTTTTCAAAAGAATGAGAAAGCGACTTAAACGATTCAGCAAAATCGAGGATTATGACCTCTTTCTTTTACTGTTTCGCTTAACTCCGGACTTGTTCAGTTGAGAATGCGAATTGTTATTTTTACAAAATAAATAAAATTGTTTTCAAAAATTTTACAGTTTGCGATTTCAAAAGAATGAGGAAGCGATTTAAACGTTTCAGCAAAATCGAGGACTATGACCCCTTTCTTTTACTGATTCGCTTAATTCCGGACTTGTCCGTTTGAGAATGTGAAATGTATTTTTACAAAATACATAATTTTGCACTTTCAAGGAAACGATGAAGAGAATCAAACGATTTAGTAAAACACGTGGTATGGGACATGTGCGTTTGCTATTTCGGTTAATTCTGGACTCGTTAATTGAAATATTTGATGATTTTGTGTGCTTTCGAGCCACTATGAGGACCTTCGGGTCATTTGTTGGACCTTCGGGTCATTTGTTGGGCTTTCGGGCCACTCTGCGGACCTTCGAGTCAAATACCAGTACTAGACCTTCGGGTCACTCTGCGGACCTTCGGGTCAATCTGATGGGCGCCAAAATTATGTTGAGTACTTGGTAGGCTTCGGCCACTCTGAGATGCACGTGCGGCGAATTAAAAACTCGCCATCTGATGGGATCGATCCAAGCTTTTATGTTGATTTTCTAGTCTTCTTAATTGATTTCTAGATATTTGTTGTTTCCAATTATCTGCAGGTAATTGGATATTTGTTGATATGAGTTCTGATTATCGTTTTTGATAATCGGGTATTTGTTGTTTCTAATTATCGCTTGTGATAATTAGATATTTGTTGATATGAGTTCTGATTATCGTTTTTGATAATCGGATATGTGTTGTTTCTAATTATCGCTTGTGATAATTAGATATTTGTTGATATGAGTTCTGATTATCGTATTTGATAATCAGATATTTGTTGCTTTTAATTATCGCTTCAGATAATTAAATATTTGTTGATTTTAGATTTAATTATCGCTTTTGATAATTAAATATTTGCTGATTTGAGATTTAATTATCGCTTTTGATAATTAAATATTTGCTGATTTGAGATTTAATTATCGCTTTTGATAATTAAATATTTGCTGATTTGAGATTTAATTATCGCTTTTGATAATTAAATATTTGCTGATTTAAGATTTAATTATCGCTTTTGATAATTAAATATTTGTTGATTTGAGATTTAATTATCGCTTTTGATAATTAAATATTTGTTGATTTGAGATTTAATTATCGCTTTTGATAATTAAATATTTGCTGATTTGAGATTTAATTATCGCTTTTGATAATTAAATATTTGCTGATTTGAGATTTAATTATCGCTTTTGATAATTAAATATTTGCTGATTTGAGATTTAATTATCGCTTTTGATAATTAAATATTTGCTGATTTGAGATTTAATTATCGCTTTTGATAATTAAATATTTGCTGATTTTAGATTTAATTATCGCTTTTGATAATTAAATATTTGCTGATTTTAGATTTAATTATCGCTTTTGATAATTAAATATTTGCTGATTATAGATTTAATTATCGCTTTTGATAATTAAATATTTGCTGGTTTGAGATTTAATTATCGCTTTTGATATTAAATATTTGCTGGTTTGAGATTTAATTATCGCTTTTGATAATTAAATATTTGCTGGTTTGAGATTTAATTATCGCTTTTGATAATTAAATATTTGCTGATTTGAGATTTAATTATCGCTTTTGATAATTAAATATTTGCTGATTTGAGATTTAATTATCGCTTTTGATAATTAAATATTTGCTGATTTGAGATTTAATTATCGCTTTTGATAATTAAATATTTGCTGATTTGAGATTTAATTATCGCTTTTGATAATTAAATATTTGCTGATTTGAGATTTAATTATCGCTTTTGATAATTAAATATTTGCTGATTTGAGATTTAATTATTGCTTTTGATAATTAAATATTTGCTGATTTGAGATTTAATTATCGCTTTTGATAATTAAATATTTGCTGATTTGAGATTTAATTATCGCTTTTGATAATTAAATATTTGCTGATTTGAGATTTAATTATCGCTTTTGATAATTAAATATTTGTTGATTTGAGAAATTTGATTATCGTTTTTGATGATTGAATATTTGCGATTTTTGAGATTTGAGCTTCGTCTTTTTCTCTGGCATTTCAGGTGAGTAATTTGATTTACTCACATTCAATTCGTGCTCTGTATGAGATTTCTGCTCTGTTTTCCTTCTCTTTTAGTTGCTGGAACTCGATTGTTCTTGCTTTTGTTAGTTGTCTGATTTTGATCCATGATTCCCACGATGTTGATTCTTTTGATTTGAAGCAGTCGAACCTTTCGATTTCTTATCTAATACTTCCCCGCTGACACTTGCTTTGCTTATACATTCGACATTGCCATGCTCTTTTGGTTGTTACCTTTTATCCATTTATTCCCTATGATTGCGTGGACGCAATTTCTTTAAGGAGGGGAGTCTGTAACAACCCGGTTTTTCGCGTCAGTTTATAAATGACGATTAAATCATTTTTAATTGCTAATGTAGATTTTGATCGAATTGAAATTCTTTTTAAGTTGTAAAATTCTTTAATAAAAGATTGGTTAGTGTTGATGGGCTTTTGAAATAGAGCCCGTCCCTTGCTTTATTTTGATGCCGAGATTCAATTAAACCGGACCCAATTCATTTTCTCGTTCAATAACCCTAACCAAACAAAGAAAAAAAATGGTGTCTCGCCTTCGTCCCTCTTTTCAAAATTAGGGCTCGTGAAAATCAGGGGCTCCGACTTTTGTTAGAGCGTTTGAGTGATGATTTTAGGTCGCTTGCTCCTTCGATCATCGCGTGCTTGGCTTCGTTCGACATAGGGATGCCACAGCTTCTACTCGAAGCTGTTCGATCCTCAAATTCGTGCTCGTTCGAGTTCCTTCGAGTCGCGTCGAAAAGGTGAGTATATTATACTCACATCTAATTCTAACTTGAGCTTATTAGCGTTCGAAGTTGATGATTTTCGTTCGTATATGTTTTCTGAGTTTGTTGTTTACTGTTCGATTTCGTTTGGAAATTTATATCGCCATGTGATCCTCTTACGTGACTTTCGGGTTTAATTATTCGAAATAGTCGAATGATTATCTCGGTTATTCGATTTTGCTGTATTTGATGATTTCGAACCTTGTTCTCTGATTTCCTGACGTCTGATAGCTTCGACTTTGATTTTGAACTTGGTTATTGTTTTTCCTCTGTGACTTCGTCACTGTCATAACCTGACTTGAGTACAAACTGCAGTTGTCCTTGTTCAAGACTGCTATTGCTTTTGGTTATTTTCTTGTATCCATGGAATTTCGACTTCACTGTTTTCGAATTGTTTATGATACACGTTAATCTGTGGTTCCATGTTGTATTGATCTCGGCTGATGTGTGCATTCACTTGAGTTCGTTGTAGTTATCTTCCTGTCATTACATTGTTGACAGTTAACATGACTTGTACCACTTGCGTCTGCACTCTATCAATCTGCCTTGTGTAGTTGCATCCTGTATCATTTCGTATCCACACTTCATGTTAGTTGTTGATTCACAACTGTCTGGTGCACTGGTCTCTGGTCCTTGACTTGCGTACTATCTTTGCTCCTACCAGCTCATTTCTTTGGATTGGTTTAGACAGTCAAATCTTGGTTTCATAGTATTACTGATTTTGAATCTTGATGGTTGCTCGTTTGCTTATGCCTTGACTTTGAGCTCATCATCTGGATGAGACTACAGCTTGTTATCATTGTGGTCTTGTTCTTATACATATAGTTTGCACTTGTTTAGTGAGTTTTGCCTTCATATATACTTCTGGTTACAGGGAATAATATATGTTAGCCTACATTGGTAGTTGCATTCTTTTGTAGTTGCAGTTTTACATTTGACTTCCTTGTTTACTTTGTTGACATTGCAACTGTGTAGTCGATCAATTTGGGTCCTTCATTCCAGTCTTCATGTTGCTCTTTGCATACTTGTTGTTATCACTTGAATTTGACTTGTTTCAATTTATAGCTTCTGCTTTGATCCTTTTGACTTATTTGTGTTCTTTTGCTACTTTGAGTACCACTGCTCTGACCTGATAGGTTCATTATCACTTGACTGGGTAGTCGTTCATTGTTGATTTGAATTTATATTGGCTTTGAGAATTGTCTTCGGTTATGTGATATTCATTCCTGAATACTCACTGTGTTGTATTGCTTGATGAACCCTGGTAGCACTTTCGACCTTGTTCGAACTGTTCTTCACTATCCTGTACATGTTGGTTACTGTGGATATTGTATTCTTCTGTTTAGTGTTGAGGCATTGTCCACTTCGTTTCACCGTTGCATACACGTGAGTTGTTCTGTGAAAATTGTGATCTTGAAATGTTTGCATGCCATTGTGCCTTTGATGGTACTTGAGTCTTGTGATTATGGTCTGCATATAGGAAGTGTTCACTGACCTAAGCTGTTGCATTAGTTATCTACCTGACTTGGTTAATGGTTCGAGACAGTTTGCATTAATCGATATTTGTGTTTGCCTTGCCTCCGACCTTTTGGCATACAAACATCATTTCATGTTGATCTTTACTGTGACGTGTTGCCACTGTTTATATATCTCAGGCCTCGACTTGGTCATACACTGCATATTCATGTGTCATTGTTGCTTGCATCTGCTCATCCCTATCGTACTTGTTGTCATGGTGGCTGCATCTGTTTGTATGTGCAGTTCCACCTGAGCCATGTTGTCTGGTCTTTACTTTTGCCAGTTGTATTAGGATGCAGTTTTACCCTTGCAGTTCTCTGGTCTGTTAGTCGAGTTTGTTTGCATTATCGTAATGGCGAGGCAGTACACGCGTGCGTGTACTGCAGCCCTAGCAGGATTGACAGATTTAATTAACATTTCAATTGTTTAAATTGTTTTGGATTGTTGATTGTTGTTTAACACTGTTTAGTGTTATATCTGCCGTTATCCGATTCCTTTATCGAGGAGTCGGATATACGAGATTTCTGTGACTGTCGTCTATTCGTATTTGATTATTATTGCTTCTATGCACTAATAACTGAGTTTGAATTAGACTGACCCGTGTATTATTTTCTTTTGAATGTAATACTCGGGTCAGACCCGAGTTATTTCAGGTTGTAGATTTTCTTCTTTGAGTTGCTGTTCAGGATATGAAGACTTTTCACATCTTTTGAAGTTGTCAGTGTCATTTTGTAGTAGTCATGTCATTGTATAAAACGATATGTATTCATGTATATTAGTCGATAATGTACTTGTATATATAACTTCTAGAGTCGACAGTTGTAGTTGTATCATATGTATCGTGTCAACTATATTGTAACTGACATCGGTTATATATATGAGATTTTTGTTATTCTGTGTTCCGCATTTATATTATCTGTGTTATTGTTATATATAATGTCCTAAACTATTATGAACTATCGTAGTTTGTTTTATACTGATAATTGGATATGTCGATGGGAGTAAATAAATAATAGATGAAAAATAAAAAAGTATATACCACTCCTATCGAGATAACCAATATTAGTGTGAGGCCAATTACGGATGGTCGCTCCTATCCAGCCTTATTCTTCGTAATAATAGACAGTATTTCTTTTAATACTCTTTGTTATTATGAGCATAGAGGTGGGGCGTCACAGTTGGTATCAGAGCTTGGGGTTTATGGACATAATATAAAACTTAACTCGGAAGGAACATATGTTACAATTATTGGTCGATGTTTTATTTGTGCTTGAGTCAAAACTAAAGTTTTGAAATTTGGATGAGATTTTTAAATAACTTTATTTAAAAATAATAGTGAAATTGTGTTCTGATGATTTGATTGATTTGTGTTCTGTTTATCAGAGTGCGCAGCGGAAACAGTGAAACTGTCTTCGCTGAGAACAACTGATAATCTTTTTGATTTAAAAATCAAAATACGAAATTGATATGAATTTCATTTGTTGTTTACATAGCTGTAATTATTTTGTTTCTTTGAGAACTTCGAATCCGAATTGAGGATTCGAAGAAATTGCAGATATGTGATTTTTGTTGAAATTTCCGCTGGCTTTCTTTTGTACTAATCATCTATTGATTAGATTTTTGCTGTTTTAAATTATCTTCATTGAAGATACATTTGAATGATTCTTTGTTCATTTTGTAGTACATGCAAAAATTTAAATTGCACGTTACTACATTTATTTTGCGTTGAACCGATGCTTGGTTATGAAACGTATTTTGTTGCCGTTATTTTTATAATGGGATTTTTACATCGATGCTAAATTTTGAGGCACGGTGTTTTGTTGGCATTTTGATGAATGAAAATTCACTGATATTACATTTTGATGTAAATTATTTTCATGAGATTTTGACGACAAAAATTACTGTCTCTTTGACTTCAGTAACAGTCAAATTTTTAAAGAGTGGATTTTCAAGCGATTATTCCGCAATGCTGATTCTGAGATTTGTTTTACGATGTTCTGGGGAAGTACAATTTCCTTTTCGAAATTGTTACTAATATTGTTGCTTTAATCACGTGATTGGAAAATCGTTTTAAAATGAAAATTGTTTTATAAAATTTTAGCATTTTGCGTTTTCAAAAGAATGAGAAAGCGACTTAAACGATTCAGCAAAATCGAGGATTATGACCTCTTTCTTTTACTGTTTCGCTTAACTCCGGACTTGTTCAGTTGAGAATGCGAATTGTTATTTTTACAAAATAAATAAAATTGTTTTCAAAAATTTTACAGTTTGCGATTTCAAAAGAATGAGGAAGCGATTTAAACGTTTCAGCAAAATCGAGGACTATGACCCCTTTCTTTTACTGATTCGCTTAATTCCGGACTTGTCCGTTTGAGAATGTGAAATGTATTTTTACAAAATACATAATTTTGCACTTTCAAGGAAACGATGAAGAGAATCAAACGATTTAGTAAAACACGTGGTATGGGACATGTGCGTTTGCTATTTCGGTTAATTCTGGACTCGTTAATTGAAATATTTGATGATTTTGTGTGCTTTCGAGCCACTATGAGGACCTTCGGGTCATTTGTTGGACCTTCGGGTCATTTGTTGGGCTTTCGGGCCACTCTGCGGACCTTCGAGTCAAATACCAGTACTAGACCTTCGGGTCACTCTGCGGACCTTCGGGTCAATCTGATGGGCGCCAAAATTATGTTGAGTACTTGGTAGGCTTCGGCCACTCTGAGATGCACGTGCGGCGAATTAAAAACTCGCCATCTGATGGGATCGATCCAAGCTTTTATGTTGATTTTCTAGTCTTCTTAATTGATTTCTAGATATTTGTTGTTTCCAATTATCTGCAGGTAATTGGATATTTGTTGATATGAGTTCTGATTATCGTTTTTGATAATCGGATATTTGTTGTTTCTAATTATCGCTTGTGATAATTAGATATTTGTTGATATGAGTTCTGATTATCGTTTTTGATAATCGGATATGTGTTGTTTCTAATTATCGCTTGTGATAATTAGATATTTGTTGATATGAGTTCTGATTATCGTATTTGATAATCAGATATTTGTTGCTTTTAATTATCGCTTCAGATAATTAAATATTTGTTGATTTTAGATTTAATTATCGCTTTTGATAATTAAATATTTGCTGATTTGAGATTTAATTATCGCTTTTGATAATTAAATATTTGCTGATTTGAGATTTAATTATCGCTTTTGATAATTAAATATTTGCTGATTTGAGATTTAATTATCGCTTTTGATAATTAAATATTTGCTGATTTGAGATTTAATTATCGCTTTTGATAATTAAATATTTGCTGATTTAAGATTTAATTATCGCTTTTGATAATTAAATATTTGTTGATTTGAGATTTAATTATCGCTTTTGATAATTAAATATTTGTTGATTTGAGATTTAATTATCGCTTTTGATAATTAAATATTTGCTGATTTGAGATTTAATTATCGCTTTTGATAATTAAATATTTGCTGATTTGAGATTTAATTATCGCTTTTGATAATTAAATATTTGCTGATTTGAGATTTAATTATCGCTTTTGATAATTAAATATTTGCTGATTTGAGATTTAATTATCGCTTTTGATAATTAAATATTTGCTGATTTTAGATTTAATTATCGCTTTTGATAATTAAATATTTGCTGATTATAGATTTAATTATCGCTTTTGATAATTAAATATTTGCTGGTTTGAGATTTAATTATCGCTTTTGATATTAAATATTTGCTGGTTTGAGATTTAATTATCGCTTTTGATAATTAAATATTTGCTGGTTTGAGATTTAATTATCGCTTTTGATAATTAAATATTTGCTGATTTGAGATTTAATTATCGCTTTTGATAATTAAATATTTGATGATTTGAGATTTAATTATCGCTTTTGATAATTAAATATTTGCTGATTTGAGATTTAATTATCGCTTTTGATAATTAAATATTTGCTGATTTGAGATTTAATTATCGCTTTTGATAATTAAATATTTGCTGATTTGAGATTTAATTATCGCTTTTGATAATTAAATATTTGCTGATTTGAGATTTAATTATTGCTTTTGATAATTAAATATTTGCTGATTTGAGATTTAATTATCGCTTTTGATAATTAAATATTTGCTGATTTGAGATTTAATTATCGCTTTTGATAATTAAATATTTGCTGATTTGAGATTTAATTATCGCTTTTGATAATTAAATATTTGTTGATTTGAGAAATTTGATTATCGTTTTTGATGATTGAATATTTGCGATTTTTGAGATTTGAGCTTCGTCTTTTTCTCTGGCAATTCAGGTGAGTAATTTGATTTACTCACATTCAATTCGTGCTCTGTATGAGATTTCTGCTCGGTTTTCCTTCTCTTTTAGTTGCTGGAACTCGATTGTTCTTGCTTTTGTTAGTTGTCTGATTTTGATCCATGATTCCCACGATGTTGATTCTTTTGATTTGAAGCAGTCGAACCTTTCGATTTCTTATCTAATACTTCCCCGCTGACACTTGCTTTGCTTATACATTCGACATTGCCATGCTCTTTTGGTTGTTACCTTTTATCCATTTATTCCCTATGATTGCGTGGACGCAATTTCTTTAAGGAGGGGAGTCTGTAACAACCCGGTTTTTCGCGTCAGTTTATAAATGACGATTAAATCATTTTTAATTGCTAATGTAGATTTTGATCGAATTGAAATTCTTTTTAAGTTGTAAAATTCTTTAATAAAAGATTGGTTAGTGTTGATGGGCTTTTGAAATAGAGCCCGTCCCTTGCTTTATTTTGATGCCGAGATTCAATTAAACCGGACCCAATTCATTTTCTCGTTCAATAACCCTAACCAAACAAAGAAAAAAAATGGTGTCTCGCCTTCGTCCCTCTTTTCAAAATTAGGGCTCGTGAAAATCAGGGGCTCCGACTTTTGTTAGAGCGTTTGAGTGATGATTTTAGGTCGCTTGCTCCTTCGATCATCGCGTGCTTGGCTTCGTTCGACATAGGGATGCCACAGCTTCTACTCGAAGCTGTTCGATCCTCAAATTCGTGCTCGTTCGAGTTCCTCCGAGTCGCGTCGAAAAGGTGAGTATATTATACTCACATCTAATTCTAACTTGAGCTTATTAGCGTTCAAAGTTGATGATTCTCGTTCGTATATGTTTTCTGAGTTTGTTGTTTACTGTTCGATTTCGTTTGGAAATTTATATCGCCATGTGAACCTCTTACGTGACTTTCGGGTTTAATTATTCGAAATAGTCGAATGATTATCTCGGCTATTCGATTTTGTTGTATTTGATGATTTCGAACCTTGTTCTCTGATTTCCTGACGTCTGATAGCTTCGACTTTGATTTTGAACTTGGTTATTGTTTTTCCTCTGTGACTTCGTCACTGTCATAACCTGACTTGAGTACAAACTGCAGTTGTCCTTGTTCAAGACTGCTATTGCTTTTGGTTATTTTCTTGTATCCATGGAATTTCGACTTCACTGTTTTCGAATTGTTTATGATACACGTTAATCTGTGGTTCCATGCTGTATTGATCTCGGCTGATGTGTGCATTCACTTGAGTTCGTTGTAGTTATCTTCCTGTCATTACATTGTTGACAGTTAACATGACTTGTACCACTTGCGTCTGCACTCTATCAATCTGCCTTGTGTAGTTGCATCCTGTATCATTTCGTATCCACACTTCATGTTAGTTGTTGATTCACAACTGTCTGGTGCACTGGTCTCTGGTCCTTGACTTGCGTACTGTCTTTGCTCCTACCAGCTCATTTCTTTGGATTGGTTTAGACAGTCAAATCTTGGTTTCATAGTATTACTGATTTTGAATCTTGATGGTTGCTCGTTTGCTTATGCCTTGACTTCGAGCTCATCATCTGGATGAGACTGCAGCTTGTTATCATTGGGGTCTTGTTCTTATACATATAGTTTGCACTTGTTTAGTGAGTTTTGCCTTCATATATACTTCTGGTTACAGGGTATAATATATGTTAGCCTACATTGGTAGTTGCATTCTTTTGTAGTTGCAGTTTTACATTTGACTTCCTTGTTTACTTTGTTGGCATTGCAACTGTGTAGTCGATCAAATTGGGTCCTTCATTCCAGTCTTCATGTTGCTCTTTGCATACTTGTTGTTATCACTTGAATTTGACTTGTTTCAATTTATAGCTTCGGCTTTGATCCTTTTGACTTATTTGTGTTCTTTTGCTACTTTGAGTACCACTACTCTGACCTGACAGGTTCATTATCACTTGACTGGGTAGTCGTTCATTGTTGATTTGAATTTATATTGGCTTTGAGAATTGTCTTCGGTTATGTGATATTCATTCCTGAATACTCACTGTGTTGTATTGCTTGATGAACCCTGGTACCACTTTCGACCTTGTTCGAACTGTTCTTCACTATCCTGTACATGTTGGTTACTGTGGATATTGTATTCTTCTGTTTAGTGTTGAGGCATTGTCCACTTTGTTTCACCGTTGCATACACGTGAGTTGTTCTATGAAAATTGTGATCTTGAAATGTTTGCATGTCATTGTGCGTTTGATGGTACTTGAGTCTTGTGATTATGGTCTGCATATAGGAAGTGTTCACTGACCTAAGCTGTTGCATTAGTTATCTACCTGACTTGGTTAATGGTTCGAGACAGTTTGCATTAATCGATATTTGTGTTTGCCTTGCCTCCGACCTTTTGGCATACAAAAATCATTTCATGTTGATCTTTACTGTGACGTGTTGCCACTGTTTATATATCTCAGGCCTCGACTTGGTTATACACTGCATATTCATGTGTCATTGTTGCTTGCATCTGCTCATCCCTGTCGTACTTGTTGTCATGGTGGCTGCATCTGTTTGTATGTGCAGTTCCACCTGAGCCATGTTGTCTGGTCTTTACTTTTGCCAGTTGTATTAGGGTGCAGTTTTACCCTTGCAGTTCTCTAGTCTATTAGTCGAGTTTGTTTGCATTATCGTAGTGGCGAGGCAGTACACGCGTGCGTGTACTGCAGCCCTAGCAGGATTGACAGATTTAATTGACATTTCAATTGTTTAAATTGTTTTGGATTGCTGATTGTTGTTTAACACTGTTTAGTGTTATATCTGCCGTTATCCGATTCCTTTATCGAGGAGTCGGATATACGAGATTTCTGTGACTGTCGTCTATTCGTATTTGATTATTATTGCTTCTATGCACTAATAACTGAGTTTGAATTAGACTGACCCGTGTATTATTTTCTTTTGAATGTAATACTCGGGTCAGACCCGAGTTATTTCAGGTTGTAGATTTTCTTCTTTGAGTTGTTGTTCAGGATATGAAGACTTTTCACATCTTTTGAAGTTGTCAGTGTCATTTTGTAGTAGTCATGTCATTGTATAGAACGATATGTATTCATGTATATTAGTCGATAATGTACTTGTATATATAACTTCTAGAGTCGACAGTTGTAGTTGTATCATATGTATCGTGTCAACTATATTGTAACTGACATCGGTTATATATATGAGATTTTTGTTATTCTGTGTTCCGCATTTATATTATCTGTGTTATTGTTATATATAATGTCCTAAACTATTATGAACTATCGTAGTTTGTTTTATACTGATAATTGGATATGTCGATGGGAGTAAATAAATAATAGATGAAAAATAAAAAAGTATATACCACTCCTATCGAGATAACCAATATTAGTGTGAGGCCAATTACGGATGGTCGCTCCTATCCAGCCTTATTCTTCGTAATAATAGACAGTATTTCTTTTAATACTCTTTGTTATTATGAGCATAGAGGTGGGGCATCACAGGTGATCTCGGTGGTTTGATGGAAGTATAATGAGGTGGTAGTGGCAGAATAGTTGATGAGGAAATTGTATGCAGGGGGAGGAATGAATGGTGAAGAAGGTTGCAGTTCAAATGTTGTGTGGCAGTTGATGTCAAGGCAGGGATGTTGTTGTCTAGGCAGTAGTGAAGGAGATTGGGTTTGTTTGTATGGTGTTGATTGTTCAAAGAAAATGTAGTGGTTTTGTGTTTGTGGTGTTGTGGTCAGGTTTGAATGTTTAGCAAGTGTATATGGCAGTGAACAGCAGTTTTGTATTATATAGAAGATGAAATGTGAGTAAGTAGAGATAATTTGATGTGAAGTAGTGCACTGTGAGATGTATTGTACTGGAGGGTTATGTTTTGCTTTGGTATGTGATGTGTTGTGTAGGTAGAGGAAAAAAATAGTGGAACTATGATATGGTTGAGGATTGAATGGACAAGTTGGGGTGGACTTGTATTATGAGTAGTGTGACTGAAGAAGCAATAATATAGAATTTTAAGGAAGAAGTGCAGTTGGTATTGAAATGGAGTAAGTCTAGGGAACTTGTTGGAGTTGGAGTTACTGAGGCATATGACAGGAGTGAAGGCCAGTGAATAGTGAGGCTAAGCAAACAATGAACAACACAGTTTAAAATGTATTTGGTAATGTAAAAGAGAAAAAAGAAGAAAAAAAACAAAGAAAATGTAATTGACAATGTAAATTGAAATGGGATTTTTTTTCTTTTTCGAAAGGAATTGAGTGTAAAAAAATTTCAATAGCAATGCAAATGGAAATAGAGCTAGAAAACAACAACAAGCAAACACATAAATGAAATCAAAATTCATACAAATACACAAACGTTTTTTTTAAATACAAACAAACACACAATGAAATCAAATAAAAATAATCCGAAGAATAGAAAATTAAAATAAAGACAATTCCTCGGCAACAGCTCCGAAAACTTGTTTATCGGCAAATTTTCTATTGATTAGAAAAATGCCGATAAATTTTGAAATAAAATAACCGCAAGTGCACGGCGTACTATCGTAGTACGTGGCGAGTACGGGTCGATCCGTAGGGAATTGTTGATTTTAAATTTCTATTCAATCAAATTAACCAAATATTTAGAGTGATTAGCTAGAAAATGTAAGAAAAATGACAAAAAGAAAGTGATAAAAAATATGAGATTTAAATGACAATTCATAGATAATTCTACTCTCTAGATCATATAGTTCAATAAATTATGAAATTATGATCTCTCTTTTTTGGTCATAAGTGAGTTTAAATGATGTGTTTATCATAAGTATGGCTCATTTGTGCTATTAATTAGCTCAACATAAGCCATCAAACTATAACACAACCTTTAAACCACTTTTAATTCTCAAGAAAAATAACAAGTTGAAAGCAAAATCTATTTTAAGTATGGGCTATTAACTATTAATTAGAAATATAGACCATAAATTTCAATTTCAACATTCACTTCATTGCCATAATCATATGTAGATGAAGAGGCAATTTGTGATTCATATGACTAAGCATAACCTACTTGTTTTGAACAACATATGCTATCAAACTCAATACCAAACACAAAATTACATAAACATCAACTTTCCATGAAGTACAAAAAGAGAGCAAAGATTATCAAATTGTTGAAGCTACATGATTAGAGGCTTCATTACCCCTAAATTGATGGGATTAGCCTCTCATTTGTGTCATCATATCAACACTTGTAGCTTGCAACATGAAATAAAACAAGAGAAAAATGAGAGCAAGATGAAAAGCAAAACTAATCTACTTGATGAAAATAAAATCTACTCTACTTGCATAAAAATAAACTAACTACTAACAAGAAAGAAATAGAGCATGTAAATAAGAGAGAATATTAATTAACATTGCATAAAAGAAAGGAAAGTTACATGAAAAGAAATATGGCTAAGTAGCCATGAAAAGAAAGAAGAGAGCATATGTTTTATTTTGAGCATAAAAACTAACTAAAAGGAAGAGGGTTACATGAAACATAAGGGGTATTTATACAAGTTAGAAACCCTAATTCATATTTTTGGGGAATGCCCAAAATGCCCTGGTAGGAAGTGTGGTGGCCAAGTTATCATTAGCTTCAATAATCGCCCATTAAGTGTGCATGAAAGTGTAATGGCCATTAGCCTATGGATTAGCTTCTAATTTGTACATAAAGGAAGGTGGGTAGGTGGGGTCCTCCATGAACATGGCTTTGAATTATTTCCATCTCCATTTCTTTGTATTCACTCTTGTGCATGTATATATCTTCATGAAGTCACTTGTATATGAAGCCAACTTCCTACAAAATAATATAGAAATTTCCAATTAAATTTTCTCAAATTAATATATGCACAAAAATGACCATTTTGCCCCCATATGGAGATGAATATGTGACAATTTGAAAATAATTTGAATTTGGTTTAAACAAGTTAAAATACTGAATATGAATATTTATTTAATTTAAATAGATTAAATATGGTGGTAAAAATATGCACATTTACGTGCACATCAGTATTCTCAAGTCAAGGGAACTATGTAATTCGATCGCATCGATATTTTATGTTTGACCTTAGTTATATTAACCAACAAAAAATTATCGAGTGAGTCATTCTATGGTTATCAAAAAACTATCAGTACATAACCCCTAGGAATCCCTAGTAGTCATGAGTAATAACCGTCCAATGTTTGGAGAGAATTACATAATCTAGTCTCAACGGATACATCGATAACTAGTCTTAATGCATCTTGAATAGGAACATTTAAAATGATATATTTGTTTCATTATGAGAATTATTCAAAGTTACAACACTTTGTAACTACAATCATAAAACATACCATTTATGGATTTTCTATTAAATACTTTTAATTAAATTAATTAATATAACACATCATATCAGGTAAATAATAGAAAGAAACATCTTTTATTTTAAACAAGATTGGTTATCGAGTTAGATATATGTAATAGTTACATATTTCTCAAGGGCATGCCCTTTACTCTACCAATCTCCCACTTGCACTTGGGATCAAGTTTGGAATCTTATTTCAATTTCTCTAATGGATTTCCACAAAAAAAAACTTGGTTGATCCTTTAGTAAATAGGTATGCTATTATGCTTTAATTATTACTTTGTCAATCAACTCTCCTCGATGCTAATAAACTATTTTATCATGTGAAACAATTCAAAGTATGTCTCTCAACTCCTAGTGAGCTCTAAGTTCTGTTACGAACTATATTGTGAATTGTTATCATATAACAATGTTATGGGGATTTTCAACATCTGGAATCACCCTCGGCTCAGTTATAAATTTATGCATTTATTATATATGCACTGCTTTTATTTAGATGCTATTCAAGTTAATATACTTAGCATTTTTGTTGAATCAGCCGCAATCTCATCTATTTGGAACATTTCCAACTTTAAAATTATTAACTTGAAATTTATTATTGGCATATTATACTCAATATCATTTATGAAGTTTGAGATCAAACACTCTTTCATAAGAAGTTATTGTTTCTGCAAACAATTCTCTAGTATTTCATAAATACAGGAGAACACTCCAAACTACCATTCATTGTTATCAGTTTGGAGTTGATATTTGCTTATGTAACAAATACATAATCAAATCATGACATCGTAGATAACATAACATGTATAATAATTTCTATTGTCAATGGATAAGAAATCCATTTTATATGTTTTGTATTAAACATTTTAATAAGATGTCCTTGCATATCATTTTATGATATTCCCAATATCTTTTATACTTACTATAAAAGACATCATTTACAAATCCAATGTTGAGTATTAAAATAACTAAACTCGATTCTAAAAAAATACATCGTTAACAACCGGTGGTGTGTTATTTACTTATGGTTTAGAAATATATATGTTCCTTTCAACATTCTTTCTTATGAACACACACTTCCTGTAACAACCCGTATTTTGGGACTTCAAATTTGAATATTTAATTTATTTCAATGTTCGGATTTGAATTTAAATTATGATAAATTATCTGTTTTCAAACTGAGACTTGATTTTCAATGATGTATATTTAATTTAATTTTCATAATTTTTCCATAATTTTTAATTTGAAAAATAAATAAATTTTTCGTTTGACGTATTTTACGGCAAACGGTGGCATTTTAAAACTTCACAGAATAAGTTAACTTAACTATTTTATTTTTATTTTGTGATCGTTTAACATATTTATATGCATTCATAATTTATTTCTATCAACCGCAGCTCGAAAATGGACGCGATACGTTATGGCAGGGTATCAGACTTTATAAAAAAATAACATACATAATATACAGTACACACAATGCACAACTTTTCTAAAGCCTCATTTTGGCTCAGCTGCAACCCATTTTGTCAACACTTTTTCCCTACCAACCAACCTTGTCCCCTTGATTTGACATGAAAATGGATTTTGGTTTTTAATTTGACCATGTAAACATGTGTGTGTATATATATATGTTTAGGAATATAGAGTCTTCTACTTCTTTTTCATTTTCATTTTCTCTGCAAATTTCAAAACAACAGAAATTTAAAGCTTTCCCTCAACTTCAAAAATCAACAACTCAAAATCCATCAACCTTTTGAGAAAATTTCCAAATGCAAACTTGTTTGTTTTTGAGTCTATTATTTTTTAAAAATAGTCTAGGGTCGCTTCATTGATTGTGGTGGCGGTTATCAGCTAAAATCAGTAAATAGTCAAGTATTGGTCATTTTTGGGCGAACACAGATGAGCAGATGGAGGCCATGAATGTGTTCGAGTCGTTGATTTATGATTTTTGGTGGTAGTCTCTTGGTTTTTTGTGGCTCAGTTTGTTGGGGAGGAGAAGTTGATCATTTTGGGTTCAAAAATTTATTTCCAACGAATCGATGATAGATGGGTTGATCGAAGATGAATGGAAGGAGAGTGGAGAAAAGATGGAGGTGGTGACCCTGGGTGATTTTTGATTTATGGGTTGTGCTATTGGTACTAGTTTCATTTAGGGTTTCGGTGGCTATTTTGAGATGGGCTTGGAATTCGATAGTTTACGGCAAAGGTAGGCGACCGAGTTTGGCCGCACTTGGCATGGAGGTAGCGTATGTTGTGGCGGTTGCATTGGTGGAGGTGGCAGGCGCTTATGTGAACGGAGGCGACGGGAGAAGTTTGATTTAAGTGTTGTGTTATTTTGGGAGCCTAGGCGTGGAATTGCGAGATGTGAATTTGGCTGCGACCATGTGGTGGTTGGTCCATAAGGGTAGAGCAGGTGGAGGTGGACTTAGTGGCATAGGCGCGATGAACTCTAGTGCATTGGTGGTCGTGTGCATGTGCATGCGTGCACAATCGTGCACATTGAAACTTCAGGATTTGGAAACGAGAAAAAAAGAAAGGGGGGAGAAGAAGCTCTATTCGAATGGAAGTAGAAGGACGTGGTGCCGGTTATGTTTTTTTGGTTTGGGCTTCGTCCCACATGGGATAAATGTGAGAATTTTATCATTTACCTTGTTTACTTAAAAATATAAAATTGTTGGTTAGACTATAAATTGCATAATCTGCTCATATATTATCCATTTTGTACATAGATTTTTGCATTTTACTCGTATTAACGAGTATAACATTTTAGTGTAACTTTTGATGGCTTGGACATGTAAAACATTTATGACATATTTAAATGGACCGAGTTTAAATTACGGTATTTTAATTAGTAACATCGTTTAAATTTATATATCATAAATATTAATGTTTATTTGGGAATAAAAACATTTGAGTTAAACTAGATCGATATGGAAATTGGACATCTGTTAGTGGAATAAAACATCATTCTACCAATTAAATAAATTTGGTATTTAATTAGCAGAATATATCCTCGTTCTGCTATTTATAGTTTTGGACGTTTGATTATGTATCGTAAATTGATATAGATCTTTGAACAAGTTATATATTAACCAATGATGGTTAAGTGTTGGACTTATTTACATAGTCGTGAATTATGTAAATATCTATTAATAACTTGAAAAGTTTAATTGAATAATATGGTAGCCTATTTAAGTACCATGGTGTCGTTAAGCCTCCTTTAATTTAAAAAGTTAAATTTTGATTTGAAATTTATTTTAAGAATAATAATTATTTAGTAATAAGATTTTAAAAAAGTAATAATTATTTATTAATAAGGTTTTAATGATAATTAATAATTATCTTAATAATGATATAAAGTTGAATATTTTATTGATATGATTCTTAAAGGTTATCCTTAAATGTTGTTTAAGAATGCTTAATTGTTATTTTAAAGTATTTAGTTATGAATGTTTTAATTATATTTAATTATTTACACTATAATTTCTAATTTAAGTTATTAAATTTTATTGATTTAAGTTATTTAATTTTAATTATAATTTAATTGATTATCATATTAATATTAGTTTAAAGTTAATTAATTATTGTTTTAATAACGTTTTAAAGTTAATTAATTATTATCTTAATATTATTATGAAGTTAACTTATTAATACAATAATAGGGTTTACAATTAAATTAATATATTACTAATGATATTTTAAAAATAGTATTTTAAATAAGGTCTAATTTGAATGGAATCAAAAGATGTTAGGTAATAACTTGTTGCTTGAAGTTATTTGAAATAATTTATAGTTTATCAAGGGAACCCTGTTGACTTAATGACTTCATTAACGATGTTGTTAAAATAGGGAAGAGTTTTATAAATGGTTCGGGATATTTATAAAAGGAATTTAAATAAGTTTTAAAGATTTGGAAGGAGATTTTTTTTATAAATGGAGCTTTGAGATTCATAAAGAATGTTTATATATAGATTGGAGATTTATAAAGAAGTTTTACAAAATAAATTTGGAGGTATTTATACAAGATAAAGAAATTTAAAAGAAATTGTTAATTTCATGGCATAATTATATGGGCGGTCATTGCCTACATTTTACAATGGATTCACTGGGATAGCGACGTAGCCATTGAGTAAACTATGATCCATGATTGATATTGAGCAATACTTTCCAAAAATCTATTTTTAAGAGTTTTCAAGTATTTTTGGAAGAAATGGTTTGTAAATATACTAATTGCGGTGAGATAAATAAATGAAGATTATAATAAATATTTGGAATATGATTTTAAATTAATGAAGATTAATTTAAGAGGCTTACTGGTTTCCATAGGAAATGTTATCTATGTTGGATGTTTCTTTATTTGATAGTTAAATAACCGACTATCAAATCTAGACCAAAATATAACTTTGGAAATATCTAGGTGAAACACGTGAGTTATATGGCACAGTCATGCTATACTGTTCGTGTAAATTTCATTTCGTTCTCTTAGGAAAATAATAAGGAAATCTGTCCACTAATGGTTAGGATGTGATCTCTGCACTTATCTTTGTATGTTTATTTCCTAAATAACCGGGGTTGAGTTTACTGGAAACTATCGAATGTTGTTTCGAAGAGACCGAAATCGGATAAGTTATCCGAAAACCACTTCGATCCAACTTAAGCATTGCAAAGTGAAGACATCTTGAGGATGATGGAAATTCAAAGACGGAGCTCTCAAGTATTTCATTCAGACCCAGAACAAACTTGTATGGATGAATGCTAGCACTATATTGCTGCCTGGAGGGAAGTATTAGCATTCCAAACGGAATTGCTATATAAAGGTAATCATAGCCTCAAGCCTCACAACATGAAAATGGTTAAAACAGGGTAGATACAGCAGGGCTATGTGGGTCGCTCCCATTAGGGTGTGTGATCACCTTTCTAGATCAACATATTTGGATTTGGTTGTGCATGATGGCTCTCGATCAAGGTTGGAATGCAATCGGGGTGATGACATATTTGGTACTATCCAAGTTTAGGGGTAAGCCAGTCCTGTGTTGGTAGGGTTAGACCAAGTTCAGGGTCTTACCCCAGGTACATTTTATCTAGAGGTGTACTGTATGGAAGGTTGTCCCTTACCTTGCCATTGTTGGAATCCATTCTCCAATAAGCGCCGTGTGGACTTGATTGTATACCTATTATGCTGGAATTTAATAATTTAACAGTTTCAACTATGATTAATAAGTATCTATATTCTAGACATTATTATAATATCACTATATTTCTGGTATAAAAGTTTTGGTTATTGTATGGTAAAAACCCATCTGTGTTTATGTGTTGCATTATCTTACGTGATACCTTTGATTTTAAAGGATATTAAAAGTTATAATAAATAAAATTCCTTTTCATTTGAGTTTCTCACGCTGGTTTTACAAGACTGACCCGGGCGTGGTTTTCTTGTATTGTTCAGGTCAGACTGAGCATATTTCTTGGTTTAGTTGGATATTTTTTAGAGCTTCAAGAGATGAGCTGGAGGCCCGGAGACGTATTCACATATATGTTTATTTTTCTATTGCGTTCATGGTTGTATTTATCAACAATTGTAAGGACTGGTTGTTATAACTGTCCGGGCTGAAATAAGTTAGTATCTCTGATTGATGTCTGTATATACATATATTACAGTTTTCTTTTTATGTAAAGATTTGTTATATATCATAGATTATTCATTCTGTTGTAAGATTTTATGTTGTTTAGTCTCTTTTTGTCTTCTTTCTTCTTTCTTTTCCCTAACCATCCACCTTTCCATTCAATTTGGATGGACATGTGTGGTTTATTGTCAGTAGAAACTGTATGGAAAAGAGGGTCATTACAGTTGGTATCAGAGCTTATGTTGAGCGAACAGCTAGGCTTTGTGGGATTGACTCATTTGAAATAGGGTATGAGACCCTAGGATGAGTTTGAGAGTATGTATATATATATATAAGATCATGTATTTTTTAGTGATATAAAAATGTTTTGTGTTGTGTTCATTGATCCGTTGAGGGACTCAAGAATTTTGGTCGATGCGTTTGGCCAACATTATCGATAAGGATTTCCTAAACACTCTAACAAGACCAACTGACACAATACTAATTTTAAATTGGGTAAATGAAATAATTTTACCTATAAATATATTTCATATATAAAAGGATATTTTTTCAAAAGTTTAACATAGTTATTCTAGGTTGTGCTTGGTTGTCAAGAATGATAGTATTTAGTCATTATCATCTACGATTTGATTGGTCATGCTCACCCATTTGTAAGTATTGATTATTATAAGTTAATCTATCTAGAATCTTCATTTTGAAATCTGGGTTGTATAAATAGGAATTTTGGTAACATTGAAATTGTGAATTAAGTTTCATAATTTAAAAATAAGTCATTATTGATAACGTTGGGTTAAAATTTGATTTCTAAGGGTTGTTTATTGTAACGACCCCAAATTTCATAAGTATTTAAATTAATAATTAAATGAATTTATGAATTAAATTGACAATTAAATAAATTTTTGAATAAAAATTGTGAAATTAAATTGATTAAATGGAGCGAGTTTCCCCGAAATCCAAGTATATTCTGAATAAATCATTTGAGATTAAAATATTGTAAATAGTGTATATGTGAGTATATGTGTGTATATTGAATGTATATATATATTTAGGTATATACGAGTAAATTTAATATATATATGTAGATATATATATTTCTATTTGAATTTAAAACTTAAATAAATGGTTTAATAATGATTGATAATAAATATTAAGTTATAAATAGAATTTAAATGAGTAAGATAAATTATATAGTATACAATAGAAACTTATTTACATTTTCAAAGTGATAGGATTATAAAGACAATAAAAATTTAAGTAAAATAATAAATATTAAAGTAAATTTAATAATTGAATTATAAATAGAAATAAATAAATAAATTGATTTAACTAGGACTTCACTTTAATTTCAAAGCCAAGACAAAAGATAAGATAAGTATAAACTAATACGAATAACTAAAACAACATTTTAAAGTAAATACCATTGTTACAAACTTAACAACAAAGTAAGATAGAAATTCATTTTTAATTATAAAATAATAAAAAGCAAAACAAATACAAAGAATCTTCAGCCGAGATAAAAAAATGCAGCCCCCATAACATTCTTGTATCAACCACCATACCCAATCACATCTCAGCCCATACATGTTGTACAAGTAGATAAATCCCTGTAAGCTTCTTTTTCCTTTGTATCAACTCTCTCTCTTCAGCTCATTCTATTCGAACTGAAAGCATATTTTAAAAACTAAAACAAAACTGAAATGATAAGAAAGAAGCAACATCTATTTGCAACCAGAGATGCTCTTCATCAAAACATTGAAAAACCAGAAAATAAGCATCACTGTTTTCAACCTCAAGTTCATTCAATCAGGAAAGGAAAAAAGAAAGAAAAGCAATTGCAAATTTTCACAAGCCAGTGATATATCAAACTCTGTTGTTCTTCTCTGCTTCAACAAAACCAGGTGAGCAACTTTATTTTTTCTTTTAGACCTCTTTGTTCTTTTATCTGTGAGTAAACTTCTTTCTAAAAAGCTTAAACTTGTTTCATCTGTGATACCTGGGATTTTCTTTGAATTTATGTTGTGAATGATGTTTGCACGTATGAAATGAATGGAATGTATGTATATAGGTAGTACTTGTTTGTGCATGTCTGTATACCAGGCTCTGTTCTAAGTTTACAGGTTTAAGACCTGTTCAAAAATCAAATACACTTCCTCCAATTCTTGTTAGGCCTTGAACTTCAAACAAAATATGACTGGTTGAGTATAAGGTAGATTTTAAAATTTAACTCATGCTAAATAAAGTCGATCTGCTCTGGGAAAACTCAAGAACAGTACCAAGTTAGTATATGTGACATTTTCGAACATCTCGAATTGTCCATTCAAGTTTGCAAACAGATTTCTAAAACAAAAATAGGATTTTTAAAACTAAAATCACAATTTTTAGTGGAGTGGTCGAGTAGCAGTTCGAGATGGTCGGATTTGGGCATTTTTGGTTGCCGTGGGTGGTCGAGTTGATCGGAGACGTCGAGTCTTGGTCTGGGGATAGAGGAGTGAACGGGGAAGCTAGGAAAAATGGGGCGGTGGTCGATAGTCAACGGTGGTGGTGGCAGCGAGGCTTTCTTTTCTGTAGACCTAGTTCTAGTGGGCTATGTTTTCTCGTCTCGTTCAACGTCAAGGATCGCTCGAGTGTCGCGATGATCTGGGGTTTGGTAGAGGGGAGTTAGACGAGGCTATGGCCGGTGGTGGCGGTCCTCAGATGGTCGGAGGATGGGAAATGAGATGTTGACAGGTTAGTGGAGTTCGAGCTTATTTTGTTCCAGCTTCGAGATTGGAGACTCGATTTCGATCCCGAGTTTGGGATGATGATCTGGGGTTTGGGATAGGACGTGGAAGTGATCGCCGATACGAGGAGATGGTCGTGGTTGATCGGAAGAGGCGGCATCGCGTGTGCACGTGCATGCGAGCGTTTCCGTGCATCTGGGTTTGGGGAAGAAAGTACTCGAGAATGTCTCGAGTAGGATCTGGTTTTGGTCGAGTAAATGCATGTTTTACTCGAAGCAAAAGGAGGGGAAACTCGAGTAGTTTTTTTTTTTCCAGATTTTAACTGGTTCCAGTAAACAATTTTAAACTGTTGGGTTTAAAATTTAAATCAAAGGTTAAATTAAGTTTAAATTCCAGATTTAAAATGAATGAAAATTTTAATTTAAATACTTTTAAATAAGTTTAAATATTTAGAATTTAAGGAAAATTTGGTTTAAAAATTCCTTTCATAACAAAGAATTGTTTTTAATTTATAATTTAAATGGATTTTAAAGAAAAAGTAAAATATATGTTTTTCAAACATATTGAGAGTGAAAATTGAATAAAGAATGAAAATGAGTTTCTTTAAGTAATTAAGATTAAGGATTACCTTCATTTACTATAGAAATAATTAGAATGATATTTGGTAAATTGATATTGATTAAATGTAAGTAAATGTAATCAATTAAGTTTAAATAATGAATTAGGTAATTATCATATAATTAAAGATCATAGATTATCTTATAATTAATTAATGTAATTGATTTTTAATAATTGATTAGATTAATTTATTTAATAATAAACATTTGTAATTGATCAAGAGTAATTAATAAATTGGTAAACTAATAATTAAGCAATTTAATTTATTAAGAATTAAAGATTGTTAATGAAAATTAATTACAGAGATGATTAATTTAAGAATAATTGAATGATTAAGGGTTGATTAATTATGTAATTGGTTTAAAGATTAAATAATTAATATGATTTATTAATTAAGGTAATAAATCGGAGAATAATTAATTAAAGGTTAATTAATTAATGAAGGTGATTAAGGAATGATAATTAATTAAATGGAGAATTAAATAATTAAAAGTTAATTATTTAATAATTAAAGGTTAATTAATTTATTTTTAAAAGTTAATTTATAAGTGATTAAAGATTAATTAGTTGAAATGGTTTATAATTGATTAATGATTAATTAATCAAGATTTGTAGTTTATTCATAATAAATTAATCTGATTTGAATTAATCAGACAATTAACTGATCTTACTTATTGATGTTTGAATTCTATTGAATGATTGTCGAATTGTTTGATATCCCTGATATATGATGCTTTGTGATACACCCTGATTTATGTTGTGATCTGTAGTTTACTTACCTGTGATATATATCTGTGATCTGTGAATGAACGATAAGCGTTATAGTTTATATCGCTTATCAACTATATCCTGTATTTTGTTATGTGATGATTGATGTTGCACTATTGTGTTGAACCCCTGGACCACACTTATTACACACACAAAATATGGATTTCACGTGGAAATCGGTTAAGTCACGGATAATTTAAATTTGATGTTTTTGAAATTGAAGTTTTAATTTCAATTGATTTTGAAATTAGAAATTTGGGTTTAAAGTAAAAAGCTTTTGAAATGGAATTTCAAAGATAAAAGTTATTTTTAAATAACTTAACCGAGTTTTGAAAATTTAAATAGTTAGATTTAAATTTGGATTCAAGTTTGAAATTAAATCTATGATTGGGAAACTAGGGAGTAAAGATGATATAAATGTGTTTATATGAATTTAAACCATTTTTAAAGTATAAGTTGGGAATTTGGATTTAACCCAAGAACCTTAACTCGTATAAATGAATCAGATTTCCAGAATGAAAACTGTTTGTTTTCAAAGAATAAAAGCTTTTAGATAAGAAATGAAATTCCAATTTAGGTAAAGGAATTTCAAGATTTAATTGAAAAATGGTTTTCCAAGTTATAAATGAATTCTTTTCGAAAGCTATGAATTAAATCTGTTTATTTTTAACAGATTTAAAATGATGATTTATTTAACCCATTTGAAATGAAATTGTTTTGAAAGCTATGAGTTAAATCTTTGATTTAAAGATTTAACGAATTAAACTAAATTGAAAGGGAAATTGATTTGGAAAATCTGTGAATGAATCTTTGTGAAATTAAGTGAACTTTGTGAATTAAATCTTTTTGTTTAAAAAAGATTAAAATGAAAATTTGTTTAACCGTTTGAAAGAGAAAGTTTGGGTTCAAATTGTGACTAAATTGAAATCCCATTATCCATTTGTTTTTGAATATTGCGCTCACTATTCGGGTTAGCCGGGAAAAGACATCTGTGTCATATAACCCATTCCGAATAGTGATACGTCGTATATGGATCGCATTTGAAGATCGGTGTTGAAGACCGGATATTTTCGAAAATGAAAGGACAACCTGTCGAATGTCTCTGCACTGGGTAGCTCCCGGTATAGAGATTTATATCACTCTTTTTGTGATGGGAAGTCTGGACGTGATTTGAAAATTATCCGGATTTGCAAGGGCTTCGTGAGAAGTGCCTTCGGTTCTGTTCGAACCCGGAACAGACTTGTATGGATACATGTCTGACATTACACTTTGAGATATAAAGCCGATTTCTTTCAAATACATATCTGTTGGTGGCGGAGAATTTATTCTCTTAGCTTAACACCCTTCTCTAAGACGTACGAGCTCAGAGGTTATGTAGTTGAAATTTATCAGCGATATATTCCCAATTTGGTAATGTGGCATGCTGAGTGTTGCTGTGTGATGATCAGTGTTTGATCATTTGCGATATGATCATTTATTTGATCTTATATCTTTGTGATCATAGGTTGATCATTTGTTTGACCCGAAGCATGGCTTTGTGAACAAAGCGTAGCTTTGTGGACGAGACTTCGTCGAGCCTCACACCCCGGAAATGGTCGAAACAGGAAGGATGCAGCAAGGTTCTAGGGAGTAGCGCCCCTTAGTGTATGTCATTCCTTCTGGATAAAGGTGGTATCATGGTATGGAGCCCAGATACTTAACCTCTGTGGTTACTGCATTATTACTTTGTGGTTGTTGCGAATCGGGGATCCTCGGGAAGATCGGTGACGATCGGGGGATGGCATACGCGTGTCAGTAGTTACCTATTTTTGCAGAGGTAACCCGGCCTTGTGTTGGCAGAGATCCGGTTAGGTTCTTAGGTCGTCTATTCCAGGGACGTACCCATCGTGGATAGGAAGTTCCTTAGCCTGACCATTTGTTGGAAATCCAAAGAAACAATACGTGACTTGTACGGTTTTAGTTGTATTACCTGCTATGGAATGTGGCGGTAACCTGCTACTGAACATAGTAGCTATAGTAGGCATAAGTGCGGAATGCCTATGCTGGCTAAGATTAATATTATACTTTCGAAATGTTTTCTACACTATGCACTAATAATAATATCAAAAAGAATTTGATTTTGCGTAGTAAGCATCGTTGACTATCATAAGAAGAAATCTCCTCCAATTCTGCGTTTGCATTGTGTGTGTGGTGGGAGGTCTTATGGTAGTTTCATTTTCCAAAAGCATTGCGGTTTTCAATGTTTAAATTCTTTTGTGTTATTTAAAGATAAACTGTTTTTGTTGCTCACACCAGTCCCATGACTGATCCGGAGTTTATTGTTCCTTTCCTAAACTCTGGGTGCTCATAATTTCCTACACGAGCAGTCTAGAGTTGGGGTTTTCAGATATTCAGGTTTAGTAGATTTTCTGGAGTTAGTTCGGTCTTTGGATCAGACTGCACTTGCTTATCTTTGTGCCTCGTTATTGGGAGTTCGAGCTGATTGTGGATTAGTGCTTTGAAGATGGAGATTATCCGCTGCTAATGTTATCGTTTTCTATTCTGCTGCTATTTGTTGTATCATATCTCTGATGTATATTGATATTCATTGTATCACTCTGTTGTATCAGATATTGTATATCAATGTATTATTCTTTTATTCCGCTGTGTTATTTACTTAACTGTTGTTATAAGCTCCGGCGACTCGGATTTGAACGGTCGAATCTGCGGCATTCGAGTACGATGTAAAGTATGGATGTCGATTTTCGAGCGCGAAAATCTGGGACGTTACAAGTGGTATCAGAGCTAAGGTTGAACTTTAGCTCAGGAGTGTAACACATTAAGTAGCTCATTAGAGATAGAGTGAAGTAAACTCTAGAATGAGTATATCCCTAAGATATCAGTCTGAACGTCTCAGTAAATTCTCTTACTATCCACTGATAGTGAGTATGAGTGCAAGAAGATGACGAGATAGGGGACAAGGGAGTACGACTATAAATGGTCAATACCCTGCGACAGTGGAAACAATCTTTCTCTATCAATTTTCTTTGATTCGTTTCCAAATTCTTTTGATTCCTTCGTATCAGCTACAAGAAGAAGTTTCGATGTGATGATGGCTCTACGAATCGTTGTAGAAATTCTTACCTCGTATCTTCATCGTTTCCTTATCAGCTTGTTGATTTAAACCTTAATGAATTTGAAATTGGAAATTTAAATTGAGTTAAATTGATTAATGGAATATGAGGATAAAATTGAATTAAATAAATTAAAACGATATTGTTTGAAACCAAAATTTGAAATTCTATTAAAAAATTCTTGTGAATACCGAAGTCCGAAGAAGGATAAATTGGTATGTATTCTGAGATATTCCGACTTGAGTTTGGAAACCGTATCTTGTGTTTGAGGAGTTATAGAAGATCGAATTTGTCTATCTCTGTTGTTTTCGTGCCTGCGAATTTCGAGGACGAAATTCTTTTAAGGGGGGAAATTTGTAACGACCCCAAATTTCATAAGTATTTAAATTAATAATTAAATGAATTTATGAATTAAATTGACAATTAAATAAATTTTTGAATAAAAATTGTGAAATTAAATTGATTAAATGGAGCGAGTTTCCCCGAAATCCAAGTATATTCTGAATAAATCATTTGAGATTAAAATATTGTAAATAGTGTATATGTGAGTATATGTGTGTATATTGAATGTATATATATATTTAGGTATATACGAGTAAATTTAATATATATATGTAGATATATATATTTCTATTTGAATTTAAAACTTAAATAAATGGTTTAATAATGATTGATAATAAATATTAAGTTATAAATAGAATTTAAATGAGTAAGATAAATTATATAGTATACAATAGAAACTTATTTACATTTTCAAAGTGATAGGATTATAAAGACAATAAAAAATTAAGTAAAATAATAAATATTAAAGTAAATTTAATAATTGAATTATAAATAGAAATAAATAAATAAATTGATTTAACTAGGACTTCACTTTAATTTCAAAGCCAAGACAAAAGATAAGATAAGTATAAACTAATACGAATAACTAAAACAACATTTTAAAGTAAATACCATTGTTACAAACTTAACAACAAAGTAAGATAGAAATTCATTTTTAATTATAAAATAATAAAAAGCAAAACAAATACAAAGAATCTTCAGCCGAGATAAAAAAATGCAGCCCCCATAACATTCTTGTATCAACCACCATACCCAATCACATCTCAGCCCATACATGTTGTACAAGTAGATAAATCCCTGTAAGCTTCTTTTTCCTTTGTATCAACTCTCTCTCTTCAGCTCATTCTATTCGAACTGAAAGCATATTTTAAAAACTAAAACAAAACTGAAATGATAAGAAAGAAGCAACATCTATTTGCAACCAGAGATGCTCTTCATCAAAACATTGAAAAACCAGAAAATAAGCATCACTGTTTTCAACCTCAAGTTCATTCAATCAGGAAAGGAAAAAAGAAAGAAAAGCAATTGCAAATTTTCACAAGCCAGTGATATATCAAACTCTGTTGTTCTTCTCTGCTTCAACAAAACCAGGTGAGCAACTTTATTTTTTCTTTTAGACCTCTTTGTTCTTTTATCTGTGAGTAAACTTCTTTCTAAAAAGCTTAAACTTGTTTCATCTGTGATACCTGGGATTTTCTTTGAATTTATGTTGTGAATGATGTTTGCACGTATGAAATGAATGGAATGTATGTATATAGGTAGTACTTGTTTGTGCATGTCTGTATACCAGGCTCTGTTCTAAGTTTACAGGTTTAAGACCTGTTCAAAAATCAAATACACTTCCTCCAATTCTTGTTAGGCCTTGAACTTCAAACAAAATATGACTGGTTGAGTATAAGGTAGATTTTAAAATTTAACTCATGCTAAATAAAGTCGATCTGCTCTGGGAAAACTCAAGAACAGTACCAAGTTAGTATATGTGACATTTTCGAACATCTCGAATTGTCCATTCAAGTTTGCAAACAGATTTCTAAAACAAAAATAGGATTTTTAAAACTAAAATCACAATTTTTAGTGGAGTGGTCGAGTAGCAGTTCGAGATGGTCGGATTTGGGCATTTTGGGTTGCCGTGGGTGGTCGAGTTGATCGGAGACGTCGAGTCTTGGTCTGGGGATAGAGGAGTGAACGGGGAAGCTAGGAAAAATGGGGCGGTGGTCGATAGTCAACGGTGGTGGTGGCAGCGAGGCTTTCTTTTCTATAGACCTAGTTCTAGTGGGCTATGTTTTCTCGTCTCGTTCAACGTCAAGGATCGATCGAGTGTCGCGATGATCTGGGGTTTGGTAGAGGGGAGTTAGACGAGGCTATGGCCGGTGGTGGCGGTCCTCAGATGGTCGGAGGATGGGAAATGAGATGTTGACAGGTTAGTGGAGTTCGAGCTTATTTTGTTCCAGCTTCGAGATTGGAGACTCGATTTCGATCCCGAGTTTGGGATGATGATCTGGGGTTTGGGATAGGACGTGGAAGTGATCGCCGATACGAGGAGATGGTCGTGGTTGATCGGAAGAGGCGGCATCGCGTGTGCACGTGCATGCGAGCGTTTCCGTGCATCTGGGTTTGGGGAAGAAAGTACTCGAGAATGTCTCGAGTAGGATCTGGTTTTGGTCGAGTAAATGCATGTTTTACTCGAAGCAAAAGGAGGGGAAACTCGAGTAGTTTTTTTTTTTCCAGATTTTAACTGGTTCCAGTAAACAATTTTAAACTGTTGGGTTTAAAATTTAAATCAAAGGTTAAATTAAGTTTAAATTCCAGATTTAAAATGAATGAAAATTTTAATTTAAATACTTTTAAATAAGTTTAAATATTTAGAATTTAAGGAAAATTTGGTTTAAAAATTCCTTTCATAACAAAGAATTGTTTTTAATTTATAATTTAAATGGATTTTAAAGAAAAAGTAAAATATATGTTTTTCAAACATATTGAGAGTGAAAATTGAATAAAGAATGAAAATGAGTTTCTTTAAGTAATTAAGATTAAGGATTACCTTCATTTACTATAGAAATAATTAGAATGATATTTGGTAAATTGATATTGATTAAATGTAAGTAAATGTAATCAATTAAGTTTAAATAATGAATTAGGTAATTATCATATAATTAAAGATCATAGATTATCTTATAATTAATTAATGTAATTGATTTTTAATAATTGATTAGATTAATTTATTTAATAATAAACATTTGTAATTGATCAAGAGTAATTAATAAATTGGTAAACTAATAATTAAGCAATTTAATTTATTAAGAATTAAAGATTGTTAATGAAAATTAATTACAGAGATGATTAATTTAAGAATAATTGAATGATTAAGGGTTGATTAATTATGTAATTGGTTTAAAGATTAAATAATTAATATGATTTATTAATTAAGGTAATAAATCGGAGAATAATTAATTAAAGGTTAATTAATTAATGAAGGTGATTAAGGAATGATAATTAATTAAATGGAGAATTAAATAATTAAAAGTTAATTATTTAATAATTAAAGGTTAATTAATTTATTTTTAAAAGTTAATTTATAAGTGATTAAAGATTAATTAGTTGAAATGGTTTATAATTGATTAATGATTAATTAATCAAGATTTGTAGTTTATTCATAATAAATTAATCTGATTTGAATTAATCAGACAATTAACTGATCTTACTTATTGATGTTTGAATTCTATTGAATGATTGTCGAATTGTTTGATATCCCTGATATATGATGCTTTGTGATACACCCTGATTTATGTTGTGATCTGTAGTTTACTTACATGTGATATATATCTGTGATCTGTGAATGAACGATAAGCGTTATAGTTTATATCGCTTATCAACTATATCCTGTATTTTGTTATGTGATGATTAATGTTGCACTATTGTGTTGAACCCCTGGACCACACTTATTACACACACAAAATATGGATTTCACGTGGAAATCGGTTAAGTCATAGATAATTTAAATTTGATGTTTTTGAAATTGAAGTTTTAATTTCAATTGATTTTGAAATTAGAAATTTGGGTTTAAAGTAAAAAGCTTTTGAAATGGAATTTCAAAGATAAAAGTTATTTTTAAATAACTTAACCGAGTTTTGAAAATTTAAATAGTTAGATTTAAATTTGGATTCAGGTTTGAAATTAAATCTATGATTGGGAAACTAGGGAGTAAAGATGATATAAATGTGTTTATATGAATTTAAACCATTTTTAAAGTATAAGTTGGGAATTTGGATTTAACCCAAGAACCTTAACTCGTATAAATGAATCAGATTTCCAGAATGAAAACTGTTTGTTTTCAAAGAATAAAAGCTTTTAGATAAGAAATGAAATTCCAATTTAGGTAAATGAATTTCAAGATTTAATTGAAAAATGGTTTTCCAAGTTATAAATGAATTCTTTTCGAAAGCTATGAATTAAATCTGTTTATTTTTAACAGATTTAAAATGATGATTTATTTAACCCATTTGAAATGAAATTGTTTTGAAAGCTATGAGTTAAATCTTTGATTTAAAGATTTAACGAATTAAACTAAATTGAAAGGGAAATTGATTTGGAAAATCTGTGAATGAATCTTTGTGAAATTAAGTGAACTTTGTGAATTAAATCTTTTTGTTTAAAAAAGATTAAAATGAAAATTTGTTTAACCATTTGAAAGAGAAAGTTTGGGTTTAAATTGTGACTAAATTGAAATCCCATTATCCATTTGTTTTTGAATATTGCGCTCACTATTCGGGTTAGCCGGGAAAAGACATCTGTGTCATATAACCCATTCCGAATAGTGATACGTCGTATATGGATCGCATTTGAAGATCGGTGTTGAAGACCGGATATTTTCGAAAATGAAAGGACAACCTGTCGAATGTCTCTGCACTGGGTAGCTCCCGGTATAGAGATTTATATCACTCTTTTTGTGATGGGAAGTCTGGACGTGATTTGAAAATTATCCGGATTTGCAAGGGCTTCGTGAGAAGTGCCTTCGGTTCTGTTCGAACCCGGAACAGACTTGTATGGATACATGTCTGACATTACACTTTGAGATATAAAGCCGATTTCTTTCAAATACATATCTGTTGGTGGCGGAGAATTTATTCTCTTAGCTTAACACCCTTCTCTGAGACGTACGAGCTCAGAGGTTATGTAGTTGAAATTTATCAGCGATATATTCCCAATTTGGTAATGTGGCATGCTGAGTGTTGCTGTGTGATGATCAGTGTTTGATCATTTGCGATATGATCATTTATTTGATCTTATATCTTTGTGATCATAGGTTGATCATTTGTTTGACCCGAAGCATGGCTTTGTGAACAAAGCGTAGCTTTGTGGACGAGACTTCGTCGAGCCTCACACCCCGGAAATGGTTGAAACAGGAAGGATGCAGCAAGGTTCTAGGGAGTAGCGCCCCTTAGTGTATGTCATTCCTTTTGGATAAAGGTGGTATCATGGTATGGAGCCCAGATACTTAACCTCTGTGGTTACTGCATTATTACTTTGTGGTTGTTGCGAATCGGGGATCCTCGGGAAGATCGGTGACGATCGGGGGATGGCATACGCGTGTCAGTAGTTACCTATTTTTGCAGAGGTAACCCGGCCTTGTGTTGGCAGAGATCCGGTTAGGTTCTTAGGTCGTCTATTCCAGGGACGTACCCATCGTGGATAGGAAGTTCCTTAGCCTGACCATTTGTTGGAAATCCAAAGAAACAATACGTGACTTGTACGGTTTTAGTTGTATTACCTGCTATGGAATGTGGCGGTAACCTGCTACTGAACATAGTAGCTATAGTAGGCATAAGTGCGGAATGCCTATGCTGGCTAAGATTAATATTATACTTTCGAAATGTTTTCTACACTATGCACTAATAATAATATCAAAAAGAATTTGATTTTGCGTAGTAAGCATCTTTGACTACCATAAGAAGAAATCTCCTCCAATTCTGCGTTTGCATTGTGTGTGTGGTGGGAGGTCTTATGGTAGTTTCATTTTCCAAAAGCATTGCGGTTTTCAATGTTTAAATTCTTTTGTGTTATTTAAAGATAAACTGTTTTTGTTGCTCACACCAGTCCCATGACTGATCCGGAGTTTATTGTTCCTTTCCTAAACTCTGGGTGCTCATAATTTCCTACACGAGCAGTCTAGAGTTGGGGTTTTCAGATATTCAGGTTTAGTAGATTTTCTGGAGTTAGTTCGGTCTTTGGATCAGACTGCACTTGCTTATCTTTGTGCCTCGTTATTGGGAGTTCGAGCTGATTGTGGATTAGTGCTTTGAAGATGGAGATTATCCGCTGCTAATGTTATCGTTTTCTATTCCGCTGCTATTTGTTGTATCATATCTCTGATGTCTATTGATATTCATTGTATCACTCTGTTGTATCAGATATTATATATCAATGTATTATTATTTTATTCCGCTGTGTTATTTTCTTAACTGTTGTTATAAGCTCTGGCGACTCGGATTTGAACGGTCGAATCTGCGGCATTCGAGTACGATGTAAAGTATGGATGTCGATTTTCGAGCGCGAAAATCTGGGACGTTACATTTATTTAACAGAAAATGTGAATATTTGAAATGAATATTTTACAAACGATTTTATATAAAGGGTGATTTAATAAGGATTTGGTTTTAATAAATGTTGTTTTATTAAAAGGAAACTGGAATATTTTGAAATAAATATTTTGGAAATGATTTAATATAAAAGTCGGTTGTAATTAATTGGGATTTTTAAAAGGAAGTTAATTAAAAGAAAACTTAAATAATTCTGAAATAATACCTGAGAAATGATTTATATAATGAAGCTAGAATATTTTTTAAGTAGAAATGATTTACTTTAAAAGGATATATTTTTTAAATTTTATTTTTAAAATGTATGTATAAATAAAAGGAATTTGAGAATTTAAATCCCGATGATTTTGACAGAATGGTTTTCAAGGTTTGAAGGTTAATAATAGTATTTGAAAATATTTTCGAGACAAAAATATTTCTAAGGATTTTTAAAGGGATATAAGCACTAAACTCATTTCAGTCGCTGGAAAATAGTTCTCATGATGATTGCAACATCGTTGGTTTTCATTTTTGAGTTTCTAAGTGAGTAATTGCTACCATTAGAATCTTGCTATATAATTGTTTTGATAAAACAAATTTTGATTTGATTCCAAAAGTATGATTTGATTTATCATAGGGTAAATATGTATATAATAATTTTAAATGATTTGTGAAAAAAGAGATAATAATTTTAATTTAGATAGTTTGAGTATGAATGATTTGGAAAGGGTAGTAATAGTTTTCTTAAAGGGGTTTTTGGTATCAATATTTTGGAAATAGCTTGCTTAGGAATATATTTTAGTATAAATATCTTTGCAAAGGAACTTTATAGAAAGATGGGTATTCCTTTGGATTTGGTTTGTGAAATGAGTCTCGATTTGTTTGATGATGATCAAAATAATCTTCTAAGTGACGATTAGATGTTCGCTTAGGCGAATGGTATTGTGCACTTAGTAAATTATTCTCTTTGTCATTCTACGGTCAGAACAAGTTCGAATTCGAACGAATTCAAAGCAAATTGGAATTGGATATTTCATTGAAATATTTTGCTGGAATATATTTATGATATTGTTTCAAAAAGGAGTTTGAAAAGAAAGATGTGATTTTAGTTAACTAGTTCAAGTGGCTCGAAAATAACTAAATACTGGTAAGAGATGCTTTCAGATGGTAAATGTTTCTCTTGAGTATTATCATTCTGGTAAGGAAATATATGATACTGTTTGGTAGTACCTAGTTCCTTGGTATAATTTTTAGGTTAATTGAGCTATATATATATATATATTTCTATAAATGATATATATAGTTTCATTTCATAAAAGTGTTTTGAATAAAAACTGGGTGTTTTGAATTCTTAAAAGAATTCAAAATAAAAGTTTGAATTATAGTTTTGTATACCCTTAGAGGATGATATGGAATTTTATAAGTTAAGCTATGTTTTATAAAATGATTTCATAATTAATTTAGTGGTAATACTGTTGGTATTAGGAAAAACCAATTGAATAAGTATGTAGAATGGATGTAGGTCATTTTTCTTTTCATATAATTTTGATCTAATATTCGAGTACAAGGCTTTGAGGTATTTCACACCGTTCCAAATAAGGATCTATTACTCGATTTTTGATGGCGAGTACTTGATGAGGGTTCTTGATATGGAACTAAGGTTTTCTATCAAAGATACAGCTATGTAAGGAGAGCAGAGGTTCGTAATCAAGGAGCCTACTCAGGGTCCGCACTAGTAAATAAGATGAGCGATACCGGTTTGGAAGTGGAGTCATGTATTCGAGTAGTGATCGAATCAGTTGTGTATAAATGATCAATAAACATCATGCGGGCTCATGAATAGTATTGGTTATTCATGTGGTGAAATTTTGAGGACAAAATTCTTTTTAGGGGGAGAGTGTAACAACCCGTATTTTGGGAATTCAAATTTGAATATTTAATTTGTTTAAATATATGGATTTGAATTTAAATTATGACAAATTATCTATTTTAAACTGAGACTTGATTTCCAATAACATATTTTTAATTTAATTTTTAGAATTTTACATAATTTTTAGTTTGAAAAATAATTAAATTTTCTGTTTGACGTATTTTACGGCAAACGCTGGCATCTTAAAACTTCACAGAATAAGTTAACCTGTCCGTTTTATTTTTATTTTGTGATCATGTAACATTTTTATATGCAATCAGAATTTATTTTCTATCAATAGCGATTTGAAAACGGATGTGATATGTTATGGCAGGGTACCAAACTTTATAAAAAACAATAATATACATAATACACAACACACACAATGCACAACTTTTCCATAGCCCCATTTTGTCTCAACGACAACCCATTTTGTCAACACTTTTTCCCTACCAGCCACCCTTGTCCCTTTGATATTACATGAAAATGGATATTGGTTTTTGATCTGATCATGTAAACATATGTATATATAGAGATATGTTTAGGAAAACAGAGTCTTCTGCTACTTCTTCATTTTCACTTTCCCTATGAATTTGAAAACAATTGAAATTTAAAGCTTTCCCTCAACTTCAAAAATAAACAACTCAAAATCCATCAACCTTTTTCGAAAAATTCCAATTCCAAACTAATTTGTTTTCGAGTCTACTATTTTTTTAAAATAGTCCTGGGTCGCTTCTTTGAGTATGGTGGCGATGGTTGGCTAAAATCAGTAAATAGTCTAGTTTTTGTCGTTTTTGGGCGAACGAAGGGCATGAATGTGTTCGAGTCGTTAATTTATGATTTTTGGTGGTAGTTTCATGGTTTTTAGTGGCTCGGTTTGTTAAGGAGGAAGATTTGATCATTTTGGGTTCAAAAATTTATTTCCAGCGAATCGATGGTAGATAGGTTGATCGGAGATGAAGGGAAGGAGCATGGAGTTAAGATGGGGTGGTGACCATAGGTGATTTTTGATTTATGGGTTGTGTTATCGGCACTAGCTTCATTTAGGGTTTCGGTGGCTATTTTGATATTGGCTTGGAATTCGATGGTTTACGGCAAAGGTAGGTGACCGAGCTTGGCCGCACTTGGCATGGAGGTAGCGTACGGTATGGCTGTTGCATTGGTGGAGGTGGTAGGTGATTATGGGGATGGAGGCGATGTGGGAAGTTTGATTTAAGTGTTGCGTCATTTTGGGAGCCTAGGCGCGAAATTGCGAGATGTGATTTTGGGCTGCGACCGTGTGGTGGTTGGTCCAAGAGGTTCGAGCGGGTGGAGGTGCACTTAGTGGTGTAGGCGTGACGAACTCTAGTGCGGTGATTGTCATGTGCATGTGCACGCGTGCACAATTTTGCACATTGTAGCTTCAGGATTTGGAACGGAAAAAAAAGGGGGAAAAGAAGCTCTATTTGAATGGAAGGAAAAGGGCGTGGGGATCGGTTGGGTTTGTTTGGTTTGGGCTTCGTCCCACATGGGATAAAGGTGAGAATTTTATCATTTATCTTGTTTACTTAAAAATATAAAAATGTTGGTTAGACTATAAATTCATAATCTGCTCATATATTACCCATTTTATTGCAACTTGTTGATAGATTTGGACATGTAAAAAATTTATGACATATTTAAATAGACCGAGTTTAAATTACAGTATTTTTATTAGTAACATTGTTTAAATTTATATGCCTTAAATATTAATGTTTATTTGGCAAAATAAAATACTTTGGGTTAAACTTGATCGAATATGGAAACTGGACATCTATTAGTAGACTAAAAAAATGTTCCGCTAATTAAATAAATTTGACATTTAATTTGCATAATCAATTCCTGTTCTGCTATTTTATAGTTTTGGGCATCTTGTTATATATCGTAAATTGATATGGCACTTTGAACAAGTGATATATTAACCAATGATTGTTAAATGTTTGATTTATTTACATAATCGTGAATTATGTAAATATTTATTATTAAATTAAAAAGTTAAATTGAATAATATGGTAGCATGTTTAAGTACCATGGTGGTCGTTAAGCCTCCTTTAATGTTAAATTTTGATTTGAAAGTTATTTTAAGAATAAAAGTTATTTAGTAATAAGATTTTTATAAAGTAATTGTTATTTATTTATAAGGTTTAAAAGATAATTAATAATTGTCTTAATAATGATTTAAAGTTGAATATTTTATTGATATGATTCTTAAAGGTTATTCCTTAAATGTTGTTTAAGAGTGTTTAATTATTATTTTAAACTTATTTAGTTATGAATGTTTTGATCACATTTTAATTATTTATTTAAAATGATTATCTACACTTTAATTTTAAATCAAAGTTATTAAATTTTATCGATTTGAGTTATTTAATTTTATTTATAATTTAATTAATTATCATATTAATATTAGTTTAAAGTTAATTAATTATTGTTTTAGTAATGTTTTAATGTTAATTAATTATTATCTTAATATTGTTTTGAAGTTAACTTATTACTATAGTAATAGTGTTTAAAATTAAATTAATATATTATTAATGTGATTTTAAAGATAGAATTTTAAATAAGGTCTAATTTGAATGGAATCGAAAGATGTTAAGTAATAACTTGTTGCTTGAAGTTATTTTAAATAATTTATAGTTTATCAAGGGAACCCTGTTGACTTAAGGAGTTTATTAACGAGGTTGTTAAATTTGGGAAGAGTTTTATAAACGGTTTGGGATATTTATAAAAGGAATTTAAATGAGTTTTAAAGATCTGAAAGGAGAAGTTTTATAAATGGAGCTTTGAGATTCATAAAAAATGTTTATAAATAGATTGGTGATTTATAAAAAAACTTTACAAAAAATATTTGGAGGTATTCATATAAGATAAAAAAATTAAAAGAAGTGGTTTATTTCATGACATAATTAGAGGGGTGGTGATTTCCTACATTTTACTATGAATTCACTTGGATAGCGACGTAACAATTGAGTAAACTGCGATCTATGATTAAAATTAAGCGATACTTTCCAAATCTATTTTTAAGAGTTTTCAAGTATTTTTGGGAGAAATGGTTTGTGAATATACTTATGACGGTGAGATAAGTATATGAAGATATTAATAAATATTTGGAATGTGATTTTAAATTAATGAAGATTAATTTAAGAGGCATAGCGGTTTCCATGGGAAATATTATCTATGTTGGATGTTTGTTTATTTGATAGTTAAATAACCGACCATCAAATCAGGATAAAAATGTAACTTTAGAAATATCTAGGAGAAACATGTAAGTTATATGGCACATTCACGATGTACTGTGCATGTAAATCTCGTTTCTTTCTCTTAGGGCAATGATAAGGAAATCCATACATTGATGGTTATGAGGTGATCTCCGCTCTTATCTTTGCCTGTTTATTTCCAAAAGAATCGGGGTTGAGTTTATCAAAAACTATCGAATGTTGTTTCGAAGAGACCGGGATCGGATATGTTATCCGAAACCCACTTTGATCCAACTTAAGCGTTCGAAGTGAAGACATCTTGAGGATGATGGAAATACAGAGACGAGCTCTCAAGTATTTCATTCCAACCCAGAAAGAACTTGTATGGATGAATGATGGCACTGTATTGCTGCCTTGAGGGCAGTGTTAGCATTCCAAGTGGAATTGCTATATAAAGGTAACCGTTGCCTCAAGCCTTACAACCCGAAAATGGCTAAAACAGGGTAGATGCATTAGGGCTATGTGGGTTGCTGCTATTAGGGTGTGTCATCACCTTTGTAGATCATCATATTATAGATTTGGTTGTGCATAAGGGCTCTTGATTAAGGTTCAAAAGCAACCAGGGTGATGACATATTCGGTACTACCCAAGTTCAGGGGTAGGATGGTCCTGTGTTGGCTATGGTAGACCAAGTTCAAGTTCTTACCCAGGTACATTTTATCTAGAGGTGTACTGTACGGAAGGTAGTCCCTTACATTGCCATTGCTAGAATCCATTCTTCAATAAACATTATGCAGACTTGATTGTATACATATTATGCTGGAATTTAATAATGTAACAATTTCAGCTATAATTAATAAGTATATGTATTCTAGACATTATTATAATATCACTGGATTTTGATATAAATGTTTTGGTTATCGTAAGGTAAAAACCCATCCTTGTTTATGTGCGGTGTGGTCTTACGAGATACCTTTGATTTTAAAGGATTTTAAAAGTTATAATAAATAAAAATTTCTTGTGATTTGAGTTTCTCACGCTGGTTTCATCAGACTGACTCCGGCGTTTTTTTCCTATAATGCTCAGGTCGGACCGAGCATATTTTTAGGTTTAGTTAGATATTTTTTGGAGCTTAAGGAGACGAGCTAGAGGCCTAGATACGTATTCACATATATGGTTATTTTTCTGTTGCATTCATGGTTGTGTTTATCAGCAATTGTAAGAACAGGTTGTTATAACTGTGCGGCCTGAAATAGGTTAGTATACTCCGATTGATGTCTGTATATACATGTATTACAATTTTTGTGTGTGTAAAGATTTGTTATATAATATAGATTATTTGTGATGATCCACGTTTGAGAAGGTTTAAATCGACAATAATCCACACATTTCCAACTCAAACCATCCGAAACATAGATAATCAATGAGGTTAATTAAAAAAAAACAAATACAGAATCTTGCAGTAGAATGACAATATATAATAATCAAATAAACAGTTCATGAAGCTGTTTATATTATACATTTGATTATAATTTATACAACATTTATCAGAGTTATATATACAACAGTGATAAATAAAATAATGCAGTAGAACAACATAATGCAAGGAATAGTACTAGTAATAATATACCTATCTTCATCTTCATCCTCTAGAAAATAATCTTCATTGTGCTGAAATACTCAAGACTGACCCAAGCGTAATGAAAAGACAAAATTCTCGAGTCAGGACTAATATATCCTAATGTGAGTCAAATCGATATCACATATAACATAAGTGTAATAGCATTAGAGATGTTTACGGGGTTTCACATCTCCTGTCAAGTGTATAACGTGCATGCAATAGTTCAAAAGATGTTATTAGATTTTCCATCTCTTAAGGATCCATAAAAATATTTACATACAGTACAATACGCTATATATGTAATGTCTAATCAGTAAAATAAATATTTTTCATAGCGTTAAGGCTTTATAGTAATCTCCCTTATCGCATTTTTAAGCATTGTCGTACAGTTTGCATATAAGGTCCCAGTAGCACGTTAGGGTATAGGGATGTGCCATGATACGACAACACTAAACCAAAATCGTAGTGGTCTTGTATAGGGATAAAAGTATGACAAGGCACATAAGGCAATGCCCAAGGTAGGATACTATCAGTTCGGGTCGTAGTGCTGGTGGTAACATGTCGTAGCTACGATCCCCCCGTGCGTCCATCCATCTCAAATCGAGTCAAAAGGAAGTTATCCCAAAATCAAGGTGCACCAATCGAAATCAACATCAAAAGTAATTGTATTGACCAAGTCCAAGAAGAATATCGAAGAACGGATGTCCGCTAGGGGTTGCTAGCTTGCTTGGCCCTGTCAAGCCATCCTATTTTAATCATTTCAAATTGGCACAAGTGTCGGGGTCTATCCATCATCGTTCTCTTTCTTCAAATCCAAAAAACGTACACCATATCCAACCACTTTGTTCTGGAGTCTACTCCACGTACATAGTTGTTAAAGTGGTTCCAATATTGACAGAGAGTATGCAAATAAGAGGCCCTTGTCTTTTTAATAACCAAACCTCGTTTTACACATCGGTTGACACTTCTACATTTCAAAACCGATTTACACTTGATATCAAAATATCACATTTGATTCAAAATAAATTTCATTTCGAAATATCATATTTACTTCAAATGTGTCAATTTCTCTTGAAAATCATTTTTTCCTCAATATCTCGATTTCACTTCCAAAACCGTTTCGAATTTCCATTTAGGTTATAACTTCATTTTAACCCAATTCACAATTAAATCAACGGTATAATAGTTTCCACTTTGACCGGTTTGAATTTTTAGAAAATAGTTTTAAAAGAATTTTAAATGCTTTTAAAAGTTAAAATAGTTCAAATAGTTAAAATAGATTATACATTAAATGATTTGACAATTTAAATAATTTTGAAATTTTAAAAAGATGAATTTTAAAACAGTTTGTAAGAAAATAGTTTATAGTGAAAATAATTTCAAATTCAATCTGTTTCTTCCCATTTCCAATAAATCTGAACTCAAGTTCTCTGATGACCAACCTTTTTGGACGGTTTAAATCGACAATAAACCACACATGTCTAACTCAAACCATTCAAAAGGGCTTAATGCTTCGGCAAGATGGTAAGCCTCACCTTATGTCTAAAAGAACTCCTAGGAGGTAAGCCTCAGCTAGACCATAAATGGTGGAAATACAAATGCTTAAAGGATTTTTACAACAATAATTATAACCATGCTATTTACCAAAAAGAAGAATTTATAATTAAAGAAACATCTTGAGAGGGAAAAAGTACATTCTACGAACCCACCACGATTATCAAAAAATTATGTTGGAATTACATACAATTTATTAGTAGCTGCCAAAATTGCAGTATTAATTTTGTGATGCAAAGCTCATGCGCACAATAAAACAATTTAAAAACATTACAAATGCGTATCTTGGAAATATGGTAGGTAAAGAATATAGTTGATGTACTCACTAAGAGAAAATTAAGCGCTGCGGGTTATATATATATAATGTTCTAATGCAAGACCTCAAAACAAAGGATCATATTCTAGAAATTTTACCAATTGCAACATTGTTATGTAGATTGTGAAAAACACAAAACCCCAATCATAAGAGTATTAACAATAATCCAGCAATGAAACTTAATATTCTATATTATTCATAATATCACATATAATTATCCACACAACACACAGAGGAGGAAAAACCAAATTTATACAAATTTTTGAAGATTATACAATTCATGTTTCTTCTCCTCATTCAGTAGGAGCACCCCATTTGTTGTGGGGTACGTATTATCTATTCTAGCGATGCATAAAAAGTTCTATTCAAATTTTTAAACATCGGATGAACTTTGAACCCTAAAATTCCAACTTTGGACCCATATGGTCTCCCTGTGAACATTATTAAGGTGAACATACACCATGTTGGAGGATTGTGCAATGCTGCAAAGAATCTTATTGATAATGTTCTAATGATTTATGTCATGAAGGTTCTTCACCTTTGAAAGTTAAAAATGAGGAAGCACTGTGTCACCATTGGCCTTTTTTCATTTTTTGCATCATTTTTCTAAAGTTTCCTTTTTTGGTAAAAAAAATAGCTCTTTTGGAAAAGGAAGAACGAATTAAACTTATTAGACACTAAAAAATAGAGCTCTTTATGTAACACACCTAACGAATAAACGTAAAGTGAATTATAATGCAAATGGGAGTAGTTCATAACTTCTGGAAAGAATGGAAAGGTAAAATGTCATGTGATCAAACATATATGAAGTTCAGCACTAATGTTTTATATGCACCTATACCGAGTTAACTGATCAATATTTGCTACTCTTGTTTAGATCCATGTCCATTATTAAAAAGCAAGAACTACCAAAAACACTTGGATATAATATTTAAGGGATTTATATTTGAATAACTAAAAGTTGTCTAAAAATTTACCTTAGAAGACGAATATGCTTGTAGTGCTAGCTAGCAGTATCACAACGACATGAAGATTAACAAAAATGCCCTTGTATCGAATAATTGTGCGGTTACAACAATTCAAAACAAACATTAATTATTTAGAATCGAAGCGTTAAATAAATACATTTTGGATTAATATATGTGGTTATTATCCAAAAAACATCAAGCTTTGTTTTAAAATGGTACTTTATATACAACATGTCACTGGGACAACATATCACATGTCAATAAATGTTCGAATCACGCTACGCAAGTTTTGAATTTATGACCTCTCACACCAAAGCCGAATCACTTAACTACTGGGATAATGGTGCTTGTCAACATCAAGCTTTTTAGCTTTGGGCCTATTGAGTTTAACCAACTGCATACAGCCAAAGCATCGTTCGAATACAATAAGTTGTTTTAGATGCATAAAACAACAAAAATATAGGTGTAATATTTATAAAAAATAATATATACAGAGTATATGTGAGTTTAACTACTTGTTGTTTTCACAAGAAGATATTTCTTAATTTTATATTGAGTCGTTATATTCATTATTCAGCAACAAAAACCATATATTATTTTTATGACCTTCATCATAGTGTTAAGGCCTAGACATCCTAAAGTCAAATCTTACAAAAATTCATATAGTTTAATTGAACAACTATGATGTACTCCATTATGAAATATATCATTATTGTATATGAACAAATGATGTTAATATTATTGGTTGTAATTTTTTTCTATAATCAATTGTATAGATTATAAATAAATCAAAATTGAAAATTATCACCATATTTAATTAGTGATGATATGTGAGTTCATATGATCAGCCGTTCATGTGAATATAATGTTGTTATAATTTCGTATACATAGATAAAACAATCTATTTCCAAGCTACATATCATTTTTCATGATTTTGATAAATAGTTTAGATGTACAAACAAAAATAAATATCTCGAATGTTTGCGACACAAATATATGATTATAATATCAACTATTAGTGGTAATAGTAAATGATATCCAATTACACATAAGATTTGAATTCACAATTTGTCATAATAACAACTTCGTCTTTTATTCCTTTCTTACACAACATATTATAATCTATAGCTTTTAGATAATTTTATCATTAATAATTTTTCCAAGTAATTCAAACATTGATGTAAAAAGTGGTAGAAGACAAGTTATAAAGCAATACACAGTTTGATTTAAGCTAGGAAAACAAAGCTTGATAATGAAAAATTGGATTAATTCAAATCTTGAAATTAGCTTTCCCAAACATGAACAAAGAATATGAAATGAGAAATGAAAATTGTAACCGAACTGCAAAAAGGTGGAAATCTATGCACGAGGCTCCCACACGATAGCAGACTCTGAGGAGGTCGAAAATGTACGCAGCCTTTCCCTTGCATTGTGAAGAGGCTGTTTCTAGACTCGAACCTAGGCACCCAGATCACCATGCAGGTAACCTAACCGTTGTGCCAAGGCTCCATGTCGTAACCAAACTGCAAAGTTGGTTGAAATTTACTTCGAATCCAAAATGGCTAGATGTTGCAAAACTGATAGTTGTGGGAAGGAAGATACTCCTAACCAATTGACAAACACCATTTTCCAAGTGGTTAAGTGATTGACTTTAGTGCGAGGGGTCACAAGTTCGAAACTTGCATAGCGTGATTCGAATATTTATTGACATGTGATATGTAGTCCCCGTGACATGTTGTATATAAAGTACCATTTAAAAAAATATCAAAAAAATTCTACCTAGTAGATGAAGTATCATATAATCGATAACATTTCTTTCTTGTCCATAAGCCAATACGATAAGTACTTTTGAATAAAGACATGAGAAAAGGTTTTGATATGGAGAAATTATGAAATATGAATAATGAATTAAAGTTTCATTCAGGTAATCGTTTAGTATACAGTAATGTAATAACCGTGTTTCAATTATCAAGACCGCTAATACATAATTGAAATATTGGCACAATACAAGAATTTACATCAGTCTTTTTAGCTAAATTGTACAATAGGAAATATGAATTCAAAATAAATTTAAACCTTTTTACTCATTATTGTAATTACTTTGGCTACTTCCTGACATTATTTCTATCATAGAGTTTAGAGAAAAGCTTTTCTTTGAAAATACTAATATAGAGAAATGGTGGCAACAGCAAATGCTTCGAGCTTTAATCCTAAAGTGATGGATTCAAGAAACACAACTAATAGGAAATATGTAGAGTCCCTGTATCTTAGGCTTATATAGTAAATTCAAATTTTTGACATATTATCCAAAAGTTGGTTAATTAGGATAAAACTGCTTCATGACGTATGGTAGCACACTCATTATAGTTAGACCTAGAAAATACAATCTAGAAAGAAATCTTTTGGAAACATGCAAAGATGATTAGGAACCACAACTTAATTAGAACCACCACTAACATCAAACCAGAAATTTTAACTCAAGAAAAGATCTTGTTATTTACCTTATTTGTTTATTTTTTGATAAAATGTTTACCTTATTTATTAAAGATATTAAAGACTAGAAATAAGTCATAATCTAGATTCAACAGTCGCCTCAATATAATGGCTATATAAAGAAAGGAATAAACAATTCGAAATGACTCAATCAGAATTTCAAACTACTCCATCTGTTGTTACAAAAAAATCAATCATATTTTCAAATCGGGAAAAAAATTAGAGAACTTAATGTGAGAATGCTATGATAAAACACATCATTAAACATCCACTGATAATAACCATTACGTTAATCGGTACAGTGAAAATTGAAATCCTAAGGAAAGGAAAATATAGGTAATAAACCTAGGACAAATGTACATATAGAGCAATAACTTTTAAGCTGCCTAATGTAATGGTATGCATATCATCTTCTCATGTTTAAATCCAACCAGCCCCCAATTATAATTGTCATGACATGCATTATTGTTTGTATTTTGTAAATCAATACTCCTTAACTCTATTCATGGATGCAACACATATAATATAAATTTCTCTAACAATAAGCTTCTAATATCTGAAGCTGGTGTTTAAACCATTACACTAATCATATACAGATAAATATTTCCTCACGCCTCAATAAATTGCATTTCTTCACCAATGTCAAAAGAAAAAATAATCTGAAATCTGAAATATATAGCAAAATATTTAAAAAGAAAATAGCAACATGAAGAACATTCAATTTGATAGATAAAGGTACTCTACAACCTTAGGTGATAAAATTAAATAAATGTATTGCTACTTCAAGCGAATGCTATACTACCTTACAATGAGTTGATTGTGATCAAAATTCCAGTATGTCATGAATTTATCATATTACAATTAATTATATACCAAGTAAACAACCCATTAACAATAAACTAAAACACTAAATCACTGCATATTGTTGCAAGCCATGGCACCTTGAGATAGTTACCAAACTGTACATGTCTATTTCTTATTAAATCTAAATAGTCGAGTCAATATACACATAACTACAAGTAAACATCAAAGCATATAATCAAGAAAATATGTTAATTTCACAAAATCTTGACCGAGAATTCCAAGGAAAAGCATATGATGGAAATAAGCATAGAAATCAATGAAAATATACGATCAATGAAATGATACTAACATCGCAGTTATAGGGGGAAGTAAATTTACGTATAGTGGAAGAAGAATGGGGATGGTCGAAGGCAAGATGTGGACGCTGCGTTGCGGACAACTGTCCTTGATGACTGGAGAAGTTGAAGACCCAACATGATGTGAGGAGGAAATACGTCATATACGGCGTACCGAAGAAAACTGCCATCGGATTAGCCAGAAAACTAGATTCGAAGGAAGGCAATGTCGACGATGGGCAAAAGATGAAAAGTGGGGAGGGAGTAGGAATACGTAGGATTTGGATGGGAAGTTAGATGAGTTGTGCGCGAAAATAAGAAAGAAAGGTTCTAACGATTCATTTTAAATTGCACGCAGGAGCTTTCATTAAGAGATTGGAGGGAGCTTTTGAGCTTTAGAAACCAAACTCATCTTTAATAGCATAGTATAGATTTTTATGATCCTCACAACTTGATATACATGCTCATTTTTGAATATTTATGATATGACATGGGACTATTCATATTCCCTAGGCATTTAATGCCCCATTGACTCCATTTTACAATAGTACTTTGGGCTAAACACTTTAGGATTACAGGTTTGTATTGACAATAAATAATTTTAGTTTTCATATTATCTCAAGAGATTACACTTTTGAATTTCAAACAAGGAGAAGATTTAATTGCACATAAATGACGGTATGAAGCAACATATACTGGAATTACAAACATTTCTCGTCCTTTAAATAATTGTACGGATGTTCATGATGTATAAAAATATATAAAACATACCATGTATATTGTACATAGAAATCATTTGTTCTTAGGATAGGTTTGGACTAATATACATTAAAGAAGCAAGTATTGTATACAATGGTAGCATTTTAAGTAAATAATAAAATACAAATATAGCATGGCTTATTTCCTTAATATTTCATTGATATATATATATATGTAAATATATACATATATACATACATAAGTATAGGTATTCAAGCCTAAGAACCCTTGGTCACATTCAAGAAACCTTAGCATTGCATTAGTAGTCGTGTACATTTTCTAATTTATTTGCCTCATATATATTTAATAAAGAAAAGTTGCTACCAATAATGTTTATGTTTTTGAATTCTCTATCCAAAATTTAAGATAAGATTGGATATCGTATTTAATTATAAATACTGTGTAAAATATGGTAAAAGAAAGTATAAATATTTAATCTACGTTCAGATAAGATTAAAAATAAAACTTTATTTATACTTATAGCTATGAACAAGTATAGTTTTAAACAAAGAAATATATTTGTTCTTAGCATAGGTTTGGACTTATATACATTAGAAAAGCAAATAACGTATACAATAGTAGCATTTTATGTAAATAATAAAATATAAATATAGTGTGGCTTATTTCCTTAATATTTCATTGATACACACACGCACATAGGTATTCAAGCCTAAAAACCCTTGATCACTTTCAAGAAACCTTAGCATTACATTAGAAGTCACGTACATTTGCTTATTTATTTTCCTAATATATCTAATAAAGAAAAGTTGCTACTAATAATGTTTATTTTTTGAATTCCCTATCCAAAATTTAAGATAAGGTAGGATATCGTATTTAATTATATATACTTTGTAAAATATGGTAGAAGAAAGTATAAATTTTTAATCTCTGTTCAGGTAAGATTAAAAATAAAACACCATTGATAGTTATAGCTATGAACAAGTATAGTTTTAAACAAAGAAAATATGAGGACTTATATCAAAATTTTCAGTATTCCTCTACATGTAGTGGAGGTTAATTGTCCTTCACCTGAAATACAATAATAACGTAATTATGTGATATAAATAATTATCTTTTATGTAAACATTTTAGATTGAGCAATGAATAATGAGCATAATTAAGCATTTACCAAATTACCCTTTAGTCCCATTATAAAAGCTATAATATACCACTCTCCTACCACAAAAGCTGCTTATATAATTTTAGCAACGTAACAATGGCTCCCTCTAAAAGCATGGTCTCATCAATGTTTTTCCTTCTCTTTATCCTTTTATGGATCGGTACAGTTGTTTAGTTTCTTTATATCATTTATATTTCAACAGTTTCTTTATTTATGACCAATAAATGTTAACATTCTCTGTAACATAATGCAGAATTGGATTCCTCGATGATGGTGGATGGAAGAATTTGCAAATCACGAAGCGAGAAATTCAGAGGATTATGTTTTACTAGTAAAAATTGTGACAATATATGTAAAACAGAAAATTTTGAAGGTGGAGATTGCAAAGGGTTACATCGTAGATGCATTTGTAGTAAACACTGTGATGGCGGAGGTGGAGATGCCCCTGATCCTCCTGATGATGGTGATGATGACGATGAATGTAAAGATAAAAGGCATTGTAAAGGTCATAACTTAAGTGAAGTTGAAAACCATAGCAAAAGTAAAGACCTAAATGAAAATGAAATTCCAGATGAAAATGAATTCCAAGCCAATAAGGGAAACTATAGCAATGGTCAAAAGCAGGATAAAGAATATGGAACCTGAGATAACATCATGTTTAAATAAATTGAAATGAAAATGGTATGAAAAGTAACATATGATGTTATAATCTCAATATATGGACTGTATTCTAATTACTTTTAATGCATAATGCCTTCTGTTTTCAATGTTATAATCTAAAAACATAGTGTTTCATCTACAATTGTTATGTGCGTGGTAGAAGATGATTAAGAGTACTATATTGTTCATGATATTGGTAGAAAGATCGTTGTCTTCTTAAAATTTCAATTAATAACTATATTTTTATAAATTATGAAGTACTTACTTTGTTAATTTGTAATCATATTCCAAATTAGACCAATTCAAGGTTGACTTGCCTTTATAACAACCAATTTTTGAACAATATATCCATGAAAATATTTCATTCTTAGTTGCATCAATGATTCGATCGTTCATTTTATAAACAGTTCATCAAAATACTAAACATGTGCTATGAATATGTTTTTACAATATTCTGAATTTTATGATTTTTACTTTTCAGAGAAAAGGCTCTTCATATTGATAAAAAGAAAAAGAAAAAAAATAGATCTTTTAGTTTTTGTTAATTTACAAGAATCCGGAAAATGAAAATAGTAAAAAATATCATGATGTTCATATGTTTGTGGTATGATTTGTATGCTAGCTTGCCATTGAAATCTCTAATACTGGTTAGTTGATTTCCATTACTCGAATTTAAATTCCAGAACCCAAAATATATAATGGTGATTAACAAGTCAAATCTCAGTATCAAGTGTCAAATATATAAATGGACAATAAACTCCGATAACAAAAGCAGAATCGTTAAAATCCATATAGTGAGGGTAGAGATGTGTTTGAGCTAGGATGCTACAAGTAACAACACAAAATAACTACTGCTTTTACTTGAGCCATTTTATGGGTGTTTGCCGCGGGAGTCCAACACACACTCATTCCTGGAACTAGAATTTTCAGAAAATGATTCCCAATTGTTTTGTTATGGCGATGTTTGGAAAGCTTAGGAAATCCTTAATTTTTCTCCACGTCTAACTTTTTCTTAGAATGAAAACGAGGATTCAGGCATAAGAATACGAGGATTCAGGCATATTATATTAAAATTAAATAAAATCCCAACGGAAATTTCGGTAATTACCTGAACTCTAATCGTCTCCTTCTTGCTCTAGCCAGTAATTAAACTTCACACCCGTCGACCATTCTTTGACCAGCCACCAAACCTGTCCTTGACCTCCAAAGGTTAGCAAACCTCCATGTCTGCACTAGCTGCTCCGCCTTTGATCCCCAACTCTGATTGCTGATTCCTTCCGTAGCCACCTCCGTTTATATTTGCATTTAATTATTTAGACTACATTGTTGACTTGCTCCCCTGAGAACACCACCACCTAACTACACTTTCCAACAAAATAACAACGATACCCATCTCGTTGCCAAAATTGACACTTCATAGTATCCTTAACCAATCATCTTTCTCTCTTTGACTGCGTTTTATATCCAATTCATGCACCAAATGTAAAACGAAGGCATCCTGTTCACTGACCTTGTTGAGTGCTTCGATTCAACATTTAATTTGTACTATGAAATATTTTTAACGCGTTTTAATATTACAGAGATTAATCAGCATTAGATGTGTAATAATTTCAAGACCATCGTGACAATGCGAAGGCTGCTCGCTGGATTTCATAACATGCTTTATGTTAAGTGGAGCGCCAAGGCCATACAACTTTATGCCGGGGCTATCTAGATCGGCAGTTCGGAAGTTAACTGCACACTGAACAAACTGCTTGGTCGATGGCAGTGTAAACGGAAAAAAAATGTTAGCCCCTGGTATAAAGCTAGATGTCCTCAACGGTACTCTAAGTTAATAGTTAGGGATTGGACTTCTGTAAATATCAGACTCAAACGCAGCTGTTTAATCTTCTTTAAACAAGGAAATAGGCATAAGGACGAACTTTAAAAAATTTAGATCGAAGGACAACCAGACTTTTTTTTTAGCCGGAGGATTGTATATTGTAAAGGTCGAATATAATGCTCATTTGTCTTTCTGTCTAATTTTTTTTCAAAGCTTATCATTTTTCCCAGTTCATTCTTTCTTAAAACCTATAAAATAAATCTCTTATAAAGTGCTACCTAATTGTTTATTATAATTTATTATTTTAGAGTATATTTCTAAATTTACCAGTTCGAAAAGATTTACCGCAGAATTATAGTGTGCTACTATTGGTATTCAGAAAAAAAATTCTTCTGGCTTTCAAAACTAAAGGTCACCGTAAAAAGTTTGGTTCCCTTCCTCTTAACATCGATTATTATTTTATTTTATATAATTAGGTACCTAAATATTTCTAAACACAACACTTATCCTTCCTAACTCTTAAGCCAAATTCAACTCTTTTCAAAATATAAATGAAATTGCATAACATACACAAAAATTAGAAAATAAACAAAAGTTATTTTTCCAATCATATTTAAGGTGATGAAAATTTAAAAAATACTTACTTGATTGGTTAAAATACTGTTTGTCAAATCAAATTGTATATCTTTTGAAATAATTGATCGATATCCTTCTTCCGTATTTTACTATCAAACACTTTCTCATACGGAACAACGAGTGCATTCTCAGTTTTATTGTGATTCTCATACGAAACAACTAGTGCATTCTCAGTTTTATTGTGATTGGTATCCTCCATCCACCCAACAAACAAAAACTGAAAAATAATATAAAGGAAAAAATGACATTAATATTTAATGATAAAAATACAATTCAATAACTTGTATGGAGGTTTCAATTACAGCATAATCAACTTTATATCCTCCAAATTTGGTTAGTCATGGGATCATTAAACTCGCCTTAAAATAACAATAAAAAACCCTAAAAAATAAACCTTCGCTTGACATGTAGAAGAAAAACAAACTTTAAGAAGTAAGATGTAAACTAGCCTCTTAGTGTTCATTAAAACTAGAATAATTCGCTAAATTTTAACTTAGCTTCATCTATTAATTAAAAAGAGGGGGATTTGCTTGGCGTTAGGGTTTGTAGATTTTTTTTTGATGATGTTAGAAGATAATGTATGTGAGTTTTTCTGAAGATGATGAAGAAGCTACGTTTCTTTAGGACTGACATATTTTGGTGGCCATAAGCATATGAAAAAAATTGATAGGTAATAAAATTTTAATGGTAGCCAGTAGCATTTTCCTGGATGTCAATAGTAGCATGCTTATTATAAATACAAAACTTAAATCATAGTGTTGTATAAATTCACTTCTAGTTTGTTGCATAATTATTTGCAGTCAATTATAATTTATTATTTTAAATACTTGTAAACCTGTCCAGCACCACTGTCTCGATGGTTAGGCACTTTGTCTATGTTCAATGAGGTCATAAGTTCGAATCCGACCTAGCACGTGATTCAAATCACTAGACATATGGTGATTTGCAGTATATTACTAGTGTGAACCCATGCTCCGCATACGGGTTTGTCTCTATCGTTGAATTATATACCATTTTTATACTTTGTTTCAGAATAGAAAATGAAAACTTGATGGTCAAATAATGGGAAATTTATTATGCAACAACTTTCAAATTTTTGTATAATAGTTGCGTTAGATCAACCAAAGTCAAATATTGGAAAGGTTATGTAACGTACAGAAATTGCCTACATATTATGCACCATCTACTTTTGCAAAATAATTTTTGAATTCTAATATTTTCCAACTTATTCAAACAGTTGACATAACTCTCTGCTTTATAACTCCACCAAATATGCAACTCTTTTCTTATTTGAAAATAGCATATCAATTAAAATAGTTTGAATGACATTCTACCAATTGAACCTACTATGTTGCAAGCATATGCAATCCCCGTTTACCCTTCACCATCAAGCAATTGAATACTTTATAACCACATCAAATGCATGCACTCTCGTTTTAAAAAAATCATTTAGCAATTAAAATAACTAATCAAAATTATGAAGATTTTATTTATTAACATTTGGATATGAAGCTTTTATTTATTCTAACAAAATTGAATGAAAATTCTAAAACACACACCCCTAGATAAACCAAATTACACACCTTTTATGCATAATAGATAACCCAAATAATCATATGCAACTTTTACACAAAGCCAAAAAGCAACGTAACATCTTAGATGAATGTAAATTTGAATTTTTGTACTGAAATCCTGCAATTAGTTTGAGAATTTGAATCTAACCCAAGAACCTTAACTCGTATAAATGAATCAGATTTCCAAAATGAAACTGTTTGTTTTAAAAGAATAAAGGCTTTCAGATAAGAAATGAAATTCCAGTTTAATTAAAGGAATTTCAAGATTGAATTGAAAAATGGTTTTCTAAGTTATGAATGAATTCTTTTAGAAAGCTATGAATTAAATTTGTTATTTTTAACAGATTTAAAATGATGATTTGTTTAAACCATTCGAAATGAAATTATTTTGAAAGCTATGAATTAAATCTTTGTTTTAAAGATTTAATGAGTTAATCCAATTGAAATGAAAATTAATTTGTACTATGAAATATTTTTAACGCGTTTTAATATTACTGAGATTAATCAGCATTAGATGTGTAATAATTTCAAGACCATCGTGACAATGCGAAGGCTGCTCGCTGGATTTCATAACATGCTTTATGTTAAGTGGAGCGCCAAGGCCATACAACTTTATGCCGGGGCTATCTAGATCGGTAGTTCGGAAGTTAACTGCACACTGAACAAACTGCTTGGTCGATGGCAGTGTAAACGGAAAAAAAAATGTTAGCCCCTGGTATAAAGCTAGATGTCCTCAACGGTACTCTAAGTTAATAGTTAGGGATTGGACTTCTGTAAATATCAGACTCAAACGCAGCTGTTTAATCTTCTTTAAACAAGGAAATAGGCATAAGGACGAACTTTAAAAAAATTAGATCGAAGGACAACAAGACTTTTTTTTAGCCGGAGGATTGTATATTGTAAAGGTCGAATATAATGCTCATTTGTCTTTCTGTCTAATTTTTTTTCAAAGCTTATCATTTTTCCTAGTTCATTCTTTCTTAAAACCTATAAAATAAATCTCTTATAAAGTGCTACCTAATTGTTTATTATAATTTATTATTTTAGAGTATATTTCTAAATTTACCAGTTCGAAAAGATTTACCGCATAATTATAGTGTGCTACTATTGGTATTCAGAAAAAAAATTCTTCTGGCTTTCAAAACTAAAGGTCACCGTAAAAAGTTTGGTTCCCTTCTTCTTAACATCTGACGCAGCGGATTAATCAAAACGATCTTCAATCGATGAAAGTAGCAATCTGTGGATTGATGAATGCTGAAATGCCCGAACTCGTTGATCCGAAGATGCCGAATTCTAGCTATCTCTGTCTTGTTGATCCGAAGATGCCGGGAAAGAGATCTACGATTCTTCGACGTTGATCTTGCGCACAAGATACCGTGAATCGGCTTCAACAAACGATGATTCGAGCGCACTCGAATGACGTAAGTGGAGATAGGAGATACACTCGACTATCAATTGAAATTGAAAGCACAAAGCTAACAAAAGAGAATTTTATTCAATATTCAACAACCTTACAAAATGACACAACTTGCCTATTTATAGGCTACAACACATATCCAGAAAAATTCCTAAGTCATAAGTCATATACGACTCATCACCTACGACTCATCATAAGTCATATACGACTCATCACTTATGACTTAAAAGATTACAACACATAGCCCTCAACATACTCGACTTAACAAACTATGAGTTAACAGAACAAACGACTCAACAACATTCTTTATAAACGACATAAGAAAATAGGGTACCGACTTAACAAAGAATTAAACGACTTAAGAAACAGTGGTCTTCCGGCTTAACTATTCATTCGACTTATCAATATCTTCTCCGACTTATCAATTACTTCTCCGACTTATCAATTACTCGTTCGCGCCTTCATAACTCGGCAGCAACTTAAGTGAGATTGGCAAATAACTTCGCGACTTATTGGATTGAGAATAGCTCGTTTGCGACACCGGATTAGGGCTTAGGTCGCTTGCGACTCAATTGATGGAACCGCTGTAGAGTGAGGTCGCGATGAGGAAGGGGATGTGTCGTAGGTTGCTTAGGTCGCGAGTCGTGGAAAGGGATTTGATGGGATGAGTCGTAGCCGAGACATTGATGACTCGTGAGTCGGCAATTGATGAGTCGTGAGTCGCGGAATTGACTTGGTGGGGATAGGTCGTGAGTCGTGGAGAGGGGTTGGATGGGATGAGTCGTAGACGAGACATTGATGACTCGTGAGTCGGCTATTGATGAGTCGTGATTCGGTGGTTTGGGCATGAGTCGTGGAGTGGAGGTTTGAGCGATGAGTTGTGGCGAAGTAGTGAAGGATCCGAACAAGGTAACTACTCCATCATCCTCCCCTCGTTGGATAGAATTCGTCCTCGAATTCACACTTTCGTCACCTTTGATAAAATTCTCCCCACAATACGGAATTAAATGTTTGACATTGAAAACATCAGAAGTATGAACATTTTCCGGCAACTTTAACCGATACGCATTATCATTGATCTTCTTCAATATTTCTAGTGGACCAATCTTTCGTGCTTTCAACTTGTTGTAAGTTCCCATTGGAAAACGATCTCTCGTCAATATTGCGTAAACAAAATCACCCTCTTTGAAAACAACACTTCTTCGTTTCTTATCCGCCATTTGTTTATACCTCTCATTTGTCTTCTTTAATCGTTCCTGAACGATTCTATGGCATTCTGTCAACCCATCAACAAAATCAGCAGCCCGCTTAACTGTCCCCTTCGGTTGTGTAACCGTCATCAAATCCAACGGCCCCTTTGGCAAACTTGAATATACGACCTGGAATGGACTGAACCCAGTACTTCGGTTCACCGCATGATTATGAGCAAACTCTGCTTGACACAACTTTAAGTCCCAACTCTTCAAATTGTCCTGCACAAGACATCGCAACAAATTTCCCAACGATCGGTTAACCACCTCTGTTTTCCCATCCGTTTGAGGATGATATGCACTACTAAAGTTCAGCTTCGTTCCCACCATCTTCCATAGACTCAACCAAAAGTGACTCAGAAATCGAGTATCTCGGTCAGAAACAATAGATTCGGGTAAACCATGTAAACGATATATTTCTTTAAAGAATAACTGTGCCACTCGAACTGCATCCGCTGTCTTCTTACAGGCTATAAAATGTGCCATCTTCGAAAACCTGTCCACCACAACAAATATAGAATCATTTCCCCTCTGAGTTCTCGGCAACCCCAACACGAAATTCATGCTGATATCAACCCATGGTTTGGTAGGCACGGGTAACGGCATATATAACCCCGCATTCGTCGCTGTTCCTTTCGAAACCTGACAAATATGACACCTCTCCACAAATCTTTCTACCTCTTTCCTTATTGACGGCCAAAAATAAGATTGAGAAATTAACTGCAACGTACGATCTCTACCCACATGGCCTTCTTCATGTAGTTCTTTAACAATCTTCATTCTCAAGCTACAGTCTGGGATGCACAAACGATTTCCTTTAAACAGAAAACTATCCACCAACACAAATTCATCAGTACTTCCTTCCTTTACTTTTTCAACAAATTTCACAAAATAAGGATCTTCTTCAATCAATTCTGGCAATAATTCAAAACCTGTCACTTCAACTTTCATTGTCGTCAACAAATGACTCCTCCTGCTCAAGGCATCAGCCACATGATTGGTTACCCCTGACTTGTGCTTAACGACAAAAGTAAACTGCTGCAAATAAGCAATCCACGATGCATGTCTTGCTGAAATCTTGTCTTGTCCTTGTAAATGTTTCAACGCCTCGTGATCAGTGTATAAAACAAATTCTTTCTGGAATAAGTAATGTCGCCAGTGCTTTACTGCTTGAACAACAGCATAAAATTCCACATCATAGGTACTCTATCTCATCTTTGCTCCTGACAACTTCTCGCTGAAATATGCAATGGGACGCCCATTCTGACTTAACACCCCTCCAATTCCAACCTTTGACGCATCAGTATGCAGTTCAAACAATAACTGAAAATCTGGTAATACAAGAATTGGTGCAGATGTCAGCAACTTCTTGATCTTCCCAAATGCAATCCCAGCTTCCTCCGTCCAAGAAAATTGTTTCCCCTTCATGCAATCAGTCACCGGTGCCATCACGCTACTGAAGTGTGGAATGAATCTTCGGTAGAATGACGCTAGCCCATGAAAACTTCTCACTTCTGTAATTGTCTTCGGCTGTGGCCAATTCCTGACTGCTTCAACTTTATTCTGATCTACCTGGATGCCCTTCTCCGAAACAATATACCCCAAGAACAAAACACTATGCGTCATGAACACGCATTTCTTTGTTGCAGCATAAAATTGTTCCTCTCGTAAAATAATTAACACTTCCTTAAGATGTTGAACATGCTCTTCCAGACTCCTACTATAAATCAAAATATCGTCAAAGTACACCACCACAAATTTCCCAATGAAAGGTCTAAAAATTTGATTCATCACTCGCATGAACGTACTCGGTGCATTCGAAAGACCGAACGGCATCACCAGCCATTCATACAACCCCTCTCTCGTCTTGAAGGCTGTCTTCCATTCGTCTCCAGGTCTAATCCGAATTTGATGATATCCGCTTTTCAAATCAATTTTTGAAAAGATAGTAGCCCCACTCAACTGATCCAGCAAGTCATCCAACCTTGGCATTGGAAATCTGTATCGTACAGTGATTTTATTCAATGCTCGACTGTCCGTGCACATCCTCCACGTCCCATCTTTCTTCGGTACCAACAAAGCTGGCACAGCACATGGACTCAAACTTTCCTGTACACGTCCCTGCTCAAGCAATTCTTCCACCTGCCTCCTTAATTCTTCATGTTCCTTCGGACTCATTCGGTAATGCGGTCTATGTGGCAATACTGCTCCCGGAACAAGATCAATTTGATGTTGAATGTCTCTCAGCGGCGGTAACTCTTTAGGTAACTCATCTGGAAATACATCCTCAAATTCTTTCAAAACTGGCTTCGCTTCTTCTGGAATTTCAACCTCTTCACTGCTCTCACGCCCAATCAACAGGTATACTTCAGGCTCCTCTTCAACCTCCTTAACAAATTCCTTCAGAGATAATAAAGTTTTCAACTCTTCAATCTCCTCCAACTTACTCTCTTTCTGTTGTTGCTTCTTGGGAATCAGAGTGATTTTAGTACCCTCAAACATGAAACTGTAACTGTTAGCACGACCATCATGTTGTACTACTCTATCAAACTGCCATGGTCTGCCCAACAACAGATGACACACATCCATGTCGACTACATCACACCAAACCTCATCCTTGTATTTCTTCCCAATTGAAAACTTCACACAAGCTCTACGTCCAACTTTCACTTCACCACCCTTCCTCAACCAAGCTAACTTGTACGGTTTAGGATGTTTCTCGGTTTTCAACTACAACTTCTTCACCGCTTCTGTAGAGATAATATTATCACAACTCCCAGCATCAATAACAAATTTACAAACTCTTCCCAGAATAGTGCATGTAGATTGAAAGATATTGTTCCTCAACCAACTACTTTCCTCCTCTTGCTTCGGTGTTAAACAACTTCTCCTCATCATCAATGCGTACCCGTCATCTCCTGACAGTAAGTCTTCCTCCTCAACTGGTAAAGAATTAGAGCATTCAGCTTCTTCCTCATCTTCCTCCTCAACTTCTGTCACCATGGTTCTCTTCTTCGGCTTCGGACATTCGTTGCTTTTATGACCCATCTCCTGACAATTGTAACATTTGAAACTGTTGTTAACCTTCGCCTTCTCAGCCTCCTTCACCACTGGTTTACTGATAGGTTTGGAAACATTAGCACTTCCACTAACACCCTTCACTTGATTGTTGGAATTAGTAAACACACCACCTCCTCGTCGTCCCTACTTCTCCCAAGCCAACGCTTTCTGATGTGCTTCCGCCACAGATCTTGGATCGAACATATTCACCATATCCTGGATCTGCATTCGCAACCCCCCAATGAATCTAGATGTCAGTTGTTCTTCTGTTTCCATAATATCATTCCTTGCAATAAGTTGATAAAACTCATCTGCGTAATCATTAACAGTTTTTGTGCCCTGCCTCAAATTCTGCAAACGTTGATACATCAAAGATTGATAATTGTAAGGTAAGAACGTTGCTTTCATCAATTTCTTCATCTTCTCCCAAGATTCAACTTTTGACTTCCCCATTCGTTCACGTGTAAGTTTGGTTTGCTGCCACCATGCCAAAGCTCTACCCCTCAACCTTGTAGCAACCAACTTTACTCTACGATGTTCTGGAACTTCTTTGAAATCAAAAATTTCTTCAACGTTAGCCACCCAATCCAAGAACTCCTCAGCCTGCATACCACCTTTGAATTCTGGAATTTCAGTTTTCATCCCAGATTCCCACTTGTGATCGTACTCCGACTGATTCCTTCCTCGTCCACGTCCTCGTCCATGAACACTACCACCATCATACTCTTCTTCACAATCCAATGTATATCGATGTCGATCCTGACCACCAACATCTCTACCACCACCATTTCTTCCACCAACATTCCTACGATCTACATTCCTCCGATCTCGATCAGTCACATTTCTATCACGACCTCGATCGTCAACATTTCTATCACAATCTCGATCCACGCTTCTATGATCACTATCAATACTTCTCTCCCGATTAGAATGTGGTGAAACTCTACTTCTTCCATGGCTCGATTCAGGTGAAACCCTTCTCTGATTTTGACTTATTTCAAGCATCATTCTCTCTAATCGACCAATCCCTTCAGTAAGCTTCTCATTGAAATTCTCGTTGATTCGTTGCTCCATTTCATCGGCCTCTTCTCTTCCGTACAAAGCATTAATATTGCGATGACGTTGAACTCGTCTTGGCGGCATGATTGAATACTTCACAAACACTTCAACAAATTCACACTTCAAGTTTCAAACACCTTTCGAACTTGGATCCAAAATGAAATGGATCGAAAACTCCAACTTTGTTGCAAAATATGATGAACACGATGAACACAACTTCAACACTTCAAATTCTCGGCTCCAAGACTCGATTTAGCTATGATTGGCTAAAACAAGCTCTGATACCAAACTGACGCAGCGGATTAATCAAAACGATCTTCAATCGATGAAAGTAGCAATCTGTGGATTGATGGATGCTGAAATGCCCGAACTCGTTGATCCGAAGATGCCGAATTCTAGCTATCTCTGTCTCGTTGATCCGAAGATGCCGGGAAAGAGATCTACGATTCTTCGACGTTGATCTTGCGCACAAGATACCGTGAATCGGCTTCAACAAACGATGATTCGAGCGCACTCGAACGACGTAAGTGGAGATAGGAGATACACTCGACTACCAATTGAAATTGAAAGCACAAAGCTAACAAAAGAGAATTTTATTCAATATTCAACAACCTTACAAAATGACACAACTTGCCTATTTATAGGCTACAACACATATCCAGAAAAATTCCTAAGTCATAAGTCATATACGACTCATCACCTACGACTCATCATAAGTCATATACGACTCATCACTTATGACTTAAAAGATTACAACACATAGCCCTCAACATACTCGACTTAACAAACTATGAGTTAACAGAACAAACGACTCAACAACATTCTTTATAAACGACATAAGAAAATAGGGTACCGACTTAACAAAGAATTAATTGACTTAAGAAACAGTGGTCTTCCGGCTTAACTATTCATTCGACTTATCGATATCTTCTCCGACTTATCAATTACTTCTCCGACTTATCAATTACTCGTTCGCGCCTTCATAACTCGGCAGCAACTTAAGTGAGATTGGCAAATAACTTCGCGACTTATTGGATTGAGCATAGCTCGTTTGCGACACCGGATTAGGGCTTAGGTCGCTTGCGACTCAATTGATGGAACCGATGTAGAGTGAGGTCGCGATGAGGAAGGGGATGTGTCGTAGGTTGCTTAGGTCGCGAGTCGTGGAAAGGGATTTGATGGGATGAGTCGTAGCCGAGACATTGATGACTCCTGAGTCGGCAATTGATGAGTCGTGAGTCGCGGAATTGACTTGGTGGGGATAGGTCGTGAGTCGTGGAGAGGGGTTGGATGGGATGAGTCGTAGACGAGACATTGATGACTCGTGAGTCGGCAATTGATGAGTCGTGATTCGGTGGTTTGGGCATGAGTCGTGGAGTGGAGGTTTGAGCGATGAGTTGTGGCGAAGTAGTGAAGGATCCGAACAAGGTAACTACTCCATCAACATCGATTATTATTTTATTTTATATAATTAGGTACCTAAATATTTCTAAACACAACACTTATCCTTCCTAACTCTTAAGCCAAATTCAACTCTTTTCAAAATATAAATGAAATTGCATAACATACACAAAAATTAGAAAATAAACAAAAATTATTTTTCCAATCATATTTAAGGTGATGAAAATTTAAAAAATACTTACTTGATTGGTTAAAATACTGTTTGTCAAATCAAATTGTATATCTTTTGAAATAATTGATCGATATCCTTCTTCCGTATTTTACTATCAAACACTTTCTCATACGGAACAACGAGTGCATTCTCAGTTTTATTGTGATTCTCATACGAAACAACGAGTGCATTCTCAGTTTTATTGTGATTGGTATCCTCCATCCACCCAACAAACAAAAACCGAAAAATAATATAAAGGAAAAAATGACATTAATGTTTAATGATAAAAATACAATTCAATAACTTGTATGGAGGTTTCAACTACAGCATAATCAACTTTATATCCTCCAAATTTGGTTAGTCATGGGATCATTAAACTCACCTTAAAATAACAATAAAAAACCCTAAAAAAATAAACCTTCGCTTGACATGTAGAAGAAAAACAAACTTTAAGAAGTAAGATGTAAACTAGCCTCTTAGTGTTCATTAAAACTAGAATAATTCGCTAAATTTTAACTTAGCTTCATCTATTAATTAAAAAGAGGGGGATTTGCTTGGCGTTAGGGTTTGTAGATTTTTTTTTGATGATGTTAGAAGATAATGTATGTGAGTTTTTCTGAAGATGATGAAGAAGCTACGTTTCTTTAGGACTGAATGACATATTTTGGTGGCCATAAGCATATGAAAAAAATTGATAGGTAATAAAATTTTAATGGTAGCCAGTAGCATTTTCCTGGATGTCAATAGTAGCATGCTTATTATAAATACAAAACTTAAATCATAGTGTTGTATAAATTCACTTCTAGTTTGTTGCATAATTATTTGCAGTCAATTATAAATTATTATTTTAAATACTTGTAAACCTGTCCAGCACCACTGTCTCGATGGTTAGGCACTTTGTCTATGTTCAATGAGGTCATAAGTTCGAATCCGACCTAGCACGTGATTCAAATCACTAGACATATGTTGATTTGCAGTATATTACTAGTGTGAACCCATGCTCCGCATACGGGTTTGTCTCTATCGTTGAATTATATACCATTTTTATACTTTGTTTCAGAATAGAAAATGAAAACTTGATGGTCAAATAATGGGAAATTTATTATGCAACAACTTTCAAATTTTTGTATAATAGTTGCGTTAGATCAACCAAAGTCAAATATTGGAAAGGTTATGTAACGTACAGAAATTGCCTACATATTATGCACCATCTACTTTTGCAAAATAATTTTTGAATTCTAATATTTTCCAACTTATTCAAACAGTTGACATAACTCTCTGCTTTATAACTCCACCAAATATGCAACTCTTTTCTTATTTGAAAATAACATACCAATTAAAATAGTTTGAATGACATTCTACCAATTGAACCTACTATGTTGCAAGCATATGCAATCCCCGTTTACCCTTCACCATCAAGCAATTGAATACTTTATAACCACACCAAATGCATGCACTCTCATTTTAAAAAAATCATTTAGCAATTAAAATAACTAATCAAAATTATGAAGATTTTATTTATTAACATTTGGATATGAAGCTTTTATTTATTCTAACAAAATTGAATGAAAATTCTAAAACACACACCCCTAGATAAACCAAATTACACACCTTTTATGCATAATAGATAACCCAAATAATCATATGCAACTTTTACACAAAGCCAAAAAGCAACGTAACATCTTAAATGAATGTAAATTTGAATTTTTGTACTGAAATCCTGCAATTAGTTTGAGAATTTGAATCTAACCCAAGAACCTTAACTCGTATAAATGAATCAGATTTCCAAAATGAAACTGTTTGTTTTAAAAGAATAAAGGCTTTCAGATAAGAAATGAAATTCCAGTTTAATTAAAGGAATTTCAAGATTGAATTGAAAAATGGTTTTCTAAGTTATGAATGAATTCTTTTAGAAAGCTATGAATTAAATCTGTTATTTTTAACAGATTTAAAATGATGATTTGTTTAAACCATTCGAAATGAAATTATTTTGAAAGCTATGAATTAAATCTTTGTTTTAAAGATTTAATGAGTTAATCCAATTGAAATGGAAATTAATTTATAAAATCTGTGAATGAATCTTTTGTTTAAAAGATTAAAGTGTGGAAATTGTTTAAACCGTTGAAGGTTGTTAAAATGAATCTTTTTGTTTAAAAGATTTGAAATGGTAATTTGTTATACCATTTGAAAAGAAAGTTTGGATTTAAGTTGTGACTTAATTGAAATCCCATTATCCATATGTTTTTAAATATCGCGCTCACTATTCGGTTTAGCCGGGAGAGGACCTTTATGTCATATATCCCATTCCGAATAAGTGATACGTCGTATATGGATAGCATTTGAAGACCGGTGTTGAAGACCGGGTGTTTGCGAAAATGATAGGAGAACCTATCGATTGTCTCTTCACTGGGTAGCTCCTGGTATAGAGATCCCCTAAGTGATGGGAAATCCGATCGGGATTGTGAATACCCGGATTTGCAAGGGCTTCTTCGGAAGTGCCTTCGGTTCTGTTCGAACCCGAAATAGACTTGTATTGTTACATGTCTGACATTACACTTTGAGATATAAAGCAGATTTCTTTCAAATACATTTCTGTTGGTGGCGGAGAATTTATTCTCTTAGCTTAACACCCTTCTCTAAGACGTACGAGCTCAGAGGTTATGTAGTTGAAGGTTATCAGCAATATACTCCCAATTTGGTAATGTGGCATGCTGAGTGTTGTTGTGTGATGATCATCGTTTGATCATTTGTGATATGATCATTTGTTTGATCATTTATCTTTGTGATCATTACTTTGATCATCTGTTGACCCAAATCATGGCTTTGTGACAAAGCGTAGCTTTGTGGACGAGACTTCGTCGGACTTCACAAACCAGAAATGGTCGAAACAGGAATATGCGGCAAGGTTATGAGGGTCGCGCCCTTTAGGGTATGTCATTTCCTTCTGGAAAAGGGTGGTATCAGGTATGGAGCCCTGGTATTTAACCTATGTGGATACTCCGATCTCATTTATTGTGATTGTGTGTTTGATCGAGGCGCCTCGGATAAAGGTCCCAAAGGACCGGGGGATGGCATATTCGTGAGTTACCTGTTATAGGGGTAACCCGGCCTTGTGTTGGCAGAGAGCAGTTTGTCTCTCGGGACGTCCAGCCAGAGGCGATCCCATTCGGCAGGAGGAAAGGAAGTTCCTTAGCCTGACCATTTGTTGGAAATCCAAAGAAACAATACGAACCTTTACGATTGCAATTGTATAACCTTCTATGGAATGTGGCGGTAACCTGCTATTGAACATAGTAGCTATAGTAGGCATAACGTGAAATGCCTATGCTGGCTAAGATTAATATTATACTTTCGAAATGTTTTCTCCACTATGCACTAGTAATAATATCCAATGATTTGTTTTGCGTAGTAAGCATCTTTGACTATCATAAGGAGAAATCTCCTCCGATTCTGCGTTTGCATTGTGTGTGTGTGCGGGAGGCCTTATGGTAGTTTCATTTTCCAAAAGCATTGCGAATTGACTTTAAATTCTTTTGTTGTTCGTTTTTAAAGATAAACTGTTTTTGTTGCTCACACCAGTCCCACGATTGATCCGGAGTTTATTGTTCCTTTCCTAAACTCTAGGTGCTCATAATTTTCTACACGAGCAGTCTAGAGTTGGGGTTTTTCAGATATTCAGGTTGAGTAGATTATCTAGAGCTAGTCAGTCCTTGGACGACTGACCTTGCTTTCCGCTAGCTATGGATTGGAGCATTCTATTGGAGATATTCTATCCACTGCTGGTGTTATCTTTTCTTTCCGCTGCTATTGTCATTGTATTATATCTCTGATATTGCTGATGTATATTGATATCTGTTGTATCATATTGTATCAGATGTTGTATATCTATATTCTTTTTCTTTTCCGCTGTGTTGTTATACTTAATGGTGTTATAAGCTCCGGAGAACCAGATTCGGCGTTTGAATCTACGGCATTTTGAGTACATGTGACGTACGGATGCCGATTTTCGAAGGTCGACTTTTGGGTCTTTACAACGTGGTATCAGAGCTAAGGTTGAACTTTAGCTCAGGAGTATAACACATTAAGTAGCTCATTAGAGATAGGGTGAAGCATACCCTAGAATGAGTAATTCTCATATATCCGTCCGTACGCCTCAGTAAATTCTCTTACTATCCAATGATAGTGAGTATGAGTGCAAGAAGAGGATGAGATAGGGGACACGGGAATACGACTATAAATGGTCAATATCTTGTAACAACAAGGAAACAATCTTTTCTCTATCAATCTCTTTGGTTCGTCATCTTTTCTCAATTCTTCGATAATTTCTGGTTGATCCAAGAAGAAGATTCGATATATGAATATGGGACGTAAACTCCAAAAAGACCAGAATTGTTTGTTTGGATGAATTGTTTGTTTTGGTTGTTATGTTTGATAGATACTTTAGTTCTAAACTAAAAGTTTTGAAATTGTATCCATATATCTATCTATTCTTTAGGTCCGGATATATTCTACGAATGGTTAGTTATCACTTCAAACTGACCGATGCCACTGCATATTTTGTAGATCTGGATAACCCGAGTATCGTGTGAAAGAATTCAACAGATTTTTTCTCGTATTTATTAATTATATTCTGATTTGGTAAGCCAAATGCAGAATAGATATTCAGTTGATTTGATGAAACATTCTTCATCTATCTTTGTGTCTCCTTGGCAATTTCGAGGACGAAATTCTTTTAAGGGAGGAAGTCTGTAACGACCCCGAATTTTATATAAATTTAAATTGATAATTTAAAGAATTTTTGAATAAAATTTGTGAGATAAATCGATTTAAGTGATGCGAGTTTCCCCGAAGACTTCGAATAAATTTTGGATGAATCATTTAAATTTAAATTATTGTATATATATTGAATTTGAGTTTAAATCTAAAATAAATGGTTTAAAAATACAAATAGAATAAAAAAAATAAAAATAATAAAGAAAGAGTTAATGAAAATTAGAAGTTCACTTGTATTTTAAAGTAATAAAAACAAAACAAAGGAAAACAACTTACATTCAAATATGCAAATAAAACATAAGTAAATACATTAACAAATTCTAATAACATAATAAATATAGAATTTCATTTATAACACAAAATAATACAAATAATATACATTCAACTATATAAAGATAAGTATGAACAAACACAAAAGATATAAACATGTAGACCTGAAAGTAAACAAACAAACAAAAATATGTTTTCATGAACACTAGCTAAAGAAAGAAACAAAATATATATCTATAGGCAAGTAAAAAATATAATGTATGTTACCTGTAGGATAGATATGCTAGGTAGGGCTGTCAATTTTCAACATGACCCGAAACACGACCCGAAACCCGCACAGAAATTAGCGGGTTAACCCGACACGTTTAAAAGGCGGGTCATTTGTGGGTCAACCCGTTAGAACCCGTTTAATAAATGGGTGGGTTTAGGGCTGACCCGTGAAACCGAATTTGACCCGACTAACCCATTATGGGCTCGGTATTGTTGTACAATTCTCATTTTAGCTTGCACAAGAATGGTATTTTTGTTATTCACTTATTCCTACACATTTGCACTTAACAACTTCCTACATTTTCATGCCCATTCCCATGTTTTCATGCCCATTCCCACGTAACAACTTCCCAAATTTTCCATACCCATCTTAGTTTGCAATAAAAGAATGACAACAATACCCTACTTTTGCTCTAAAATTCTCATCTTACCTCGCAAAAGAAGGGTATTGTTGTCATTCACTTATTCCTACACATTCGCATTTAACAAATTCCCACATTTTCATGCCCATTTCCATTTCTTTATAAAAATATTTTTCTTAACGGGTTACACGAATCAACCCGAAACCCACCCGATATATGATCGGGTCAACCCGAAACCCGCCCGTTTAATAAACGGGTTGACCCGACCCGTTTAAAAATCAACCCGCACCTGAGTTGACCTGACCCGAACTCGATCCATTGACAGGCCTAATGCTAGGCAAAAGAAAAAAATGAAATATCTTTGTACAAAGAGGTTAAGTATAGACATAAAGTACTTAGCATTAAATGCTTTCACAGCTCAAAGTATTTGGTCAATTCGAAATCTTACAAAATGTGTTCATCAGCCTCCAAAAACATGAAAAATCTCTGGCCAAAAACTTTAAACAAAGACTTTCAGTACAAATGAAGAAAGAATATCATCTGCCTCTTGTACAACCAAAATTATCACCTGTACAAAATGAACACACCCTGTAAGCTCATTTCCATTTATACATCATCTTCCCTTCCATCAGTTCGATCATTTTAAAAACTGAGAAAAATTTGAAATGAGCTTCAGCTCAAAACTAAAAGAAGAAAAAAAAGAAAATTCAATCAAACAACAACTTAGCCAAGATCAAATTGAAGACTTCAGTTTTGCAACTTTCAAAAACCTGTTTCATCATCAGCTCTGTCTTATATTTAAAAATGTGAGTAAACTCTAAACTTTAAGCTAAATCATCTTATGCATGTTAAAATTTATGATAGAGATGATTTGCATATGTTTTACATGAATGCGTAAATGGGTTTGCTTGATAGATATGTTTAAATTTGCTGTATATATATATATATATGTATGTCTGTGCAAAGTATATCTGGCCTCTGTTCTTGACTTACAAAACCAAATTACTCAAAATAAAATTCATACCTCCTCACACAAACGTTTTCAAGCTTTGTTGATTAAAGAAATTTTGATGGTAATTGTGATATCTTATTTTTAGAATTGTTTTCAAGAAAATTTATTAAGTAATTTTTGGGAAACAAGAAATTATAGAGAAAAATCAAATCAAGGCAGAAAATCAATTAATTAAATTTCATGTTTTGATTATATTACTAGATTCGTGCTTGGAAATGATGAATGTTGATAATAATATCAAGATTTTTAAGTTCGTATGTACTGAGATAATATGAGTTGAACGGAATTGTCATTTCTGTCAAATTCCGGCGATAGACGAAGTTCTGGAAGTCGGGTTTTCGCGTGGAGGAGGAAGATGTCGTGGTGAGGTCGGGAAAAATAACCGGAGGTGACCTAGTTCGTCGTGGCATCGACTGGAGGGAGGAATAGGGTTTAAGGACAGTAAAAATATGCATTTGGGTTTCGGGCTCGTTCGCCTTTGTTGATGCATCGAGTGTGGACTAGCTTGGAGGAGGGGCACTCGGGTCGTAGACAAAGGTGTGGACGGAGGAGCGACGGTTCTGGTGGTGGTGATCATCAATGGCGAGGAAGGTTTGGATGTCATTTTGGTTCCAGTTTCGAGCTTGAACACTCGATTTTGCTTCGATGATTTCATCATCGTTTTGAAGATCGGAATAGGGTTGGGGTTCAGTCGCCGATGAGGGAAGACGATCGAAGATGGTCGGAGGGCGTTGGATCGCTGGTGCAAGTGCACCGTGTGCACGTTAATGTCTGGTAGAAATTGAGTCTTCGGGGAAGAAGGAAGGCGCGGCACCTACTCGAGTTTCCCTCGTGATTATCTCGAGGAAAGTCATACGCGTGCGAGTTCGTGAATGGCTCGGGGAAAATGTAGTTTGGCTCGAGTTGTTTGCCATGTTATAGTTTTGAACCCTGTAATATTTTAAATTTCAAATCTGGGTTGTTAAAGTGAAAAGCTGGGATTTAATTAAGTTTAAATCCAAGTTAGAATTCTGATTCAAATCTAGTTTGAATCTGAGTTTTGGAAAATAAAGTTTTAAAAATTGAAATTTGTTTAACTACCTAAAATATTGAAGTGGGTTAAATCGTAAGATAACGATTTAAATTTGTAAGTAAGAATTTAATCTGGATTCAAATACGGATTTGAATTTTTGATGTTGAAATAAAAAAAAGAATTTTTTTTTGAATTTAAATAGTTTAAAACAGTTTTCAAGTTTAAAATAAATTCAAGTTTTAACATGTCTTGGATTATTCTTTTAAAAATAATTGTTTTATTTGAAAATAGGATAAGCAAGGGTTTAAGTTAATTATTTTGGAAATAATTAAGTTTTAATTTAAATTAATTTATGACATTATTTCTTAATAAATTATTTTAAATAAATAATGGAATTAATTAAGATAAATTGATATTTTGATTAACCTTAATTTCTGGAATAAATTAATGTGTTAATAATGTTAATAGGGAAGGTTTTTAATTTAAGATTTTGATACCAATGAAGATAATTAAGAATAATCACTTATTGAAATTAATTAAAAGTAATTAATTAAGGTGACAAATTAATTAAGGAAATTAATTTGAGAATAATTAAATAAATGTAAAGGTTAATTAATAAAAGAAAGTGATTAAGGGATGATTATTAATTAAGAATTAATAAATTAAGTATTGTAATAAATTAAGTATTGTAATAAATTAAGGATAATTAATTGAATGGTAATTAATTAATTTATTTATTGAGGCTAATTAATTTATTATTAAAGGTTAATTAATTAAAATAATTTGTAATGAGTAAATGTTAACTAACCAGAATTTGTAATTCATAAGTAATAGATCTGATTTGAATTAATCAGGCAATTAATTAATCTTGCTTATGGATGTCTGTATTATTGAATGCTGTGAATTGTTTGATATCCTTGATATATGATGCTTTGTGATACACCTGATTTATGTTATGATCTGTGATAAATTATCTGTGATGTAATTTATTATCTGTGATATCTATACATATGTGGTCTGTGCATGAACGATAAACATTACAGTTTATATCGCTTATCAACTATATCCGGTATATTGATCTGTGATGATTCATTGTGTTGCACTATTGTGTTAAACCCCTGGACTACACCCTTACACACACAAATATGGATTTCACGTGGAAATCTGTTAAGTCACAGATAATTTAAATTTGATGTTTTTGAAATTGAAATTTTAGTTTCAATTAATTTTGAAATTGGAAATTTGGGTTTAAAGTGAAAAGCTTTTGAAATGGAATTTCAAAGATAAAAGCTATTTTGAATAACTTGGTAAGTTTTCTAATTTAAATAATTCAATTTGGATTTTGAATTCAAAATTTGGAATTGAATTCAATGATTGGAATTTTGATTGAAGATGTTATAAATGTGTTTATATGAATTTAAACCATTTTAAAATATTAGTTTGAGAATTTGAATCTAACCCAAGAACCTTAACTCGTATAAATGAATCAGATTTCCAAAATGAAACTGTTTGTTTTAAAAGAATAAAGGCTTTCAGATAAGAAATGAAATTCCAGTTTAATTAAAGGAATTTCAAGATTGAATTGAAAAATGGTTTTCTAAGTATGAATGAATTCTTTTAGAAAGCTATGAATTAAATCTGTTATTTTTAACAGATTTAAAATGATGATTTGTTTAAACCATTCGAAATGAAATTATTTTGAAAGCTATGAATTAAATCTTTGTTTTAAAGATTTAATGAGTTAATCCAATTGAAATGGAAATTAATTTGGAAAATCTGTGAATGAATCTTTTGTTTAAAAGATTAAAGTGTGGATATTGTTTTAAACCGTTGAAGGTTGTTAAAATGAATCTTTTTGTTTAAAAGATTTGAAATGGTAATTTGTTAAACCATTTGAAAAGAAAGTTTGGATTTAAGTTGTGACTTAATTGAAATCCCATTATCCATATGTTTTTAAATATCGCGCTCACTATTCGGTTTAGCCGGGAGAGGACCTTTGTGTCATATATCCCATTCCGAATAAGTGATACGTCGTATATGGATAGCATTTAAAGACCGGTGTTGAAGACCGGGTGTTTGCGAAAACGATAGGATAACCTATCGATTGTCTCTTCACTGGGTAGCTCCTGGTATAGAGATCCCTTAAGTGATGGGAAATCCGATCGGGATTGTGAATACCCGGATTTGCAAGGGCTTCTTCGGAAGTGCCTTCGGTTTTGTTCGAACCCGAAACAGACTTGTATGGTTACATGTCTGACATTACACTTTGAGATATAAAGCAGATTTCTTTCAAATACATTTCTGTTGGTGGCGGAGAATTTATTCTCTTAGCTTAACACCCTTCTCTGAGACGTACGAGCTCAGAGGTTATGTAGTTGAAGGTTATCAGCAATATACTCCCAATTTGGTAATGTGGCATGCTGAGTGTTGCTGTGTGATGATCATCGTTTGATCATTTGTGATATGATCATTTGTTTGATCATTTATCTTTGTGATCATTACTTTGATCATCTGTTGACCCAAAGCATGGCTTTGTGACAAAGCGTAGCTTTGTGGACGAGACTTCGTCGGACCTCACAAACTGGAAATGGTCTAAACAGGAATATGCGGCAAGGTTATGAGGGTCGCGCCCTTTAGGGTATGTCATTTCCTTTTGGAAAAGGGTGGTATCAGGTATGGAGCCCTGGTATTTAACCTATGTGGATACTCCGATCTCATTTATTGCGATTGTGTGTTTGATCGAGGCGCCTCTGAAAAAGGTCGCAAAGGACCGGGGGATGGCATATTCGTGAGTTACCTGTTATAGGGGTAACCCGGCCTTGTGTTGGCAGAGAGCAGTTTGTCTCTCGGGACGTCCAGCCAGAGGCGATCCCATTCGGCAGGAGGAAAGGAAGTTCCTTAGCCTGACCATTTGTTGGAAATCCAAAGAAACAATACGAACCTTTACGATTGCAATTGTATAACCTGCTATGGAATGTGGCGGTAACCTGCTATTGAACATAGTAGCTATAGTAGGCATAACGTGAAATGCCTATGCTGGCTAAGATTAATATTATACTTTCGAAATGTTTTCTCCACTATGCACTAGTAATAATATCCAATGATTTGTTTTGCGTAGTAAGCATCTTTGACTATCATAAGGAGAAATCTCCTCCGATTCTGCGTTTGCATTGTGTGTGTGTGCGGGAGGCCTTATGGTAGTTTCATTTTCCAAAAGCATTGCGATTTGACTTTAAATTCTTTTGTTGTTCCTTTTTAAAGATAAACTGTTTTTGTTGCTCACACCAGTCCCACGACTGATCCGGAGTTTATTGTTCCTTTCCTAAACTCTGGGTGCTCATAATTTTCTACACGAGCAGTCTAGAGTTGCGGTTTTTTAGATATTCAGGTTGAGTAGATTATCTGGAGCTAGTCAGTCCTTGGACGACTGACCTTGCTTTCCGCTAGCTATGGATTGGAGCATTCTATTGGAGATATTCTATCCACTGCTGGTGTTATCTTTTCTTTCCGCTGCTATTGTCATTGTATCTTATCTCTGATATTGTTGATGTATATTGATATCTGTTGTATCATCCTGTTGTATCATATTGTATCAGATGTTGTATATCTATATTCTTTTTCTTTTCCGCTGTGTTGTTATACTTAATGGTGTTATAAGCTCCGGAGAACCAGATTCGGCGTTTGAATCTATGGCATTTTGAGTACAGGTGACGTACGGATGCCGATTTTCGAAGGTCGACTTTTGGGTCTTTACAATCATTGTCCTAAGTCTTTCTTAGGAGTCGTACCTTAGGATTTTATTCGAGTCAATTGGACCCGTTCTATCCTATTTTCTTTTATGATTCCTTGTTTTATCAATCAAGTTTGTTTAATATTCATTCTGTGAATAACTTTTTCTTCTTCTTTCGTTCTTTCTTAAAGAAGAAGAAATGGTTGGATCTGGCAGTCCTAACGCTGGTCAATCCAGTAGTCCTTCTCTGGATGGCGTATTCATGTCTGCCCAGCAACTTTTGGAACTTGTAAAGAATCAAAAGTTTATTTGTGCTTTGTGTAAGAACCCCGAAATGGTTTTACCTCTAAAACTTGAAGTTCCTTTCCATCAGCTTGTGGATATCACTCTTCGACATGAAGAGGTTGGTAAAGGAAGTGATAGTGATATTGGGATTTCCAAGAAGAGGCATATTAAGTTCAAGAGCCTTATTCCCAATAAGAGAGTGAAGCAAACTACTTGGTGGCAAAGACTCCAATTCCTAATCGTGGAGGATGCTACAATTGTAATTCTACGGACCACTATGCAAATGAGTGTCCGAAACCCCTTACTTGTCGCTATTGCAAAGGTTTGGAGCATCTTTTATCTTCTTGTCCCAAACTTCAAAACAAGAAAGGGAAGCAAGAAACTTCGATAGCAAAGTCTCCAACCTCTAGTCGTGGACGATGCTACAATTGTGGTCTTTCGGACCACTATGCAAATGAGTGCCCGAAACCATTTTTTTGTCGTTATTGCAAAAGTTCGGGCCATCTTATATCTACATGTCCCATACTCCGAAGCCGGAGAGAGGGAGAGTTGAATGTCGTGCAAGCCCCTAGCAACTCTTCTCTTAGTCAAGGTATCTATTCTATCCTTGATGACCTTTATTTTGTGATTATCTTATTCGAGTTCTTTTTGATATGGGTTTCATCTCATTATTTTTATATCAAAAGAACTTGTGAGTCTTTTTCTTTAAACATTTCTGGGCTTGATGACTTCTTTGAGGATTGCGAATCCGGATTGGTGGATCCGCAACACTCAATTTGCTTTTTATTGATGTCGAAATTATTTTATGTGATCTTTCCTTCCGAGCCAATTTTTACTTAGGCTTCAGAATTAATTTTTGTGAAAGGATTGGCTTTATCATTGTGAAGCCCATATCCTATTTCCCGCGTGGACTATTCATTTTTGACATTCTTAGTCTGTTAAGTAGATTTCTATTTTTCTTGTGATTTCGATTCCACTATGATGGCATCATTTTATTCTTTAAGCTCACATGATGAGGAAAGTGATATTTCTCTCATTCATATGGTTTGAGAATTTTTCGGTATTTTTGAGTTTGTCTTAGGATTATTACCTAAGAAATCTTTTGAGTGGTGTTAAGGTCTTTTTACCTCGACCATGCCACCGGTTTTCTTTAGCTACGAGTTGCGGAAGTTAGCATTCTACTTACCGCATTCCGCACTCGTTATAATTCTTATGAATGACTTATTATGTCATTCAGTTTGTCCAGCTTATTTCATCCATTTGATGAATCGAGTATTCTACGATCTCGATGACTCCATTCTTGTATATATTGATTTTGGATGAAAACAGCAATTCAAAATTTTGCAAATCTTTTTCATGAGATTTATTTATAAGTACAATTTGATTTTTTGCTCTTAAATGAGCAAAGAATATTCTTAAAGGTTTTTAAGAGACATGTTTATCTTATAGAAGATGATTTTGTGATTGTTTTGCCCATTGAGTGCTTTAAGAATTCTGGTTGATGCGCTTGATCAACGTTATCGATAGGAATTTCTTAAACGCTTTGATGAGACAATCAGACACATTAAATTGACTTGTAAAATGTAAATTTTTCCGAATAGATAATTTAATTTTGAAAGTTTTAGCTTTTCAGGAAAGAAGATTATCTAAAAGAACTTTTTTTTTCGATACTTCTATTCTTGTGATTCCCGAGGGGAACCAAGACTTTATCTTTTGTATTGATGCTAATAGTATTGGTTTGGATGCTATTCTCTTGCAAAAGAGAACGTGCTATCATTTGTGCTTCTAAATCATTAAAGCCGATCGAGACTAGGTATGCCACTCATGATCTAGTGCTCGCGGCTATTGTTTTTTCTTTTAGAGTTTGGCATCATCATTTTTGGGGGAGAAATTTGTTCTCCACCTTGATCATAAATCTTTGGAATATTTATTTTCTCATAAGGAACATAATTGGTGTCGACAATGTTGGCTCGAGTTCCTTGCATCTTATGATCTTGATATTCTTTGTTTACTCCCAGATGGGAGAATCATGTTGCTGATGCCTTTAGTCTTAAGCAACAAGCGGTTATTTCTTTGATGATATCCGAATGGAATGATCTCGAGATTTCCTCCACTTGTGAGATTCGAGATCATGAATTCCAATTCATGTTCATCTCTTGTTTTATGTAGCCTTGAGGCTCATCCTTCTCTTTTTGACCGCATTCTTGAAGCTCAAAAGCTAGATCCTGAATTGGCTCGTCTTAGCCAAAATTTTAGGAATAAAATTGATATTGAAGTGTTGAAAACTTTGATTTTGATTCTCGTGGCGGTATTCGAAAATTTGGTAGACTTGTCATGCCAAATCTTAGTGATCTTCGCAAAGACATATTAGAAGATTCCCATCGTTCTAAATTCACCATTCATCCCGGTAGTAGTAAAATGTACGCGGATATGAAGCGACTTTATTATTGGGAGGGAATGAAATTTGATATCACTAATCTCGTTAAGCGTTGCATGACTTACCAACTCGTTAAGGCCGAGTATCAAAGGCCCGGTGGGTTATTGCAACCTTTGGACATTCTTATTTGGAAGTAGGATCAAATTTCCATGGACTTCATTCACGGTCTTTCCAGTTCTCGTTCGGGTCATGACAATTTATGGGAGATTGTAGATAGACTTATAAAATCCGCCAATTTTCTTCCCGTTCGGCCCAATCGGACCGTACCTCTTTTTACTAACTGTATGTCTAGTTAAATTGCATGGAGTTCCTACTTCTGTTGACTAGCAATCGTGATCCATTATCTTACTAGTGGATTTTTGGTAAGGTCTTCTAAAGCTTTGGGAACAAAGCTTAATTTTTAGCACCGCTTATCGTCCTCAATTCGATGGACAAATAGAGCGTGCGGATCAACTCTTGAAAATCTCTTTCGTGCATGTGTTCTTGTTTTTGGTGGGAGTTGGGAAGATCATATTTCTCTTGTTGAGTTTTCTTCCTATAATAGCTTCCAATCTAGTATTGATATGGCTTCTTTCGAGGCACCCTATGGAAGGCCATGCCGATTTTCTTTGCGTTGGCTTGAAGCCGGTGAGAAGCTGGTTTTAGGTCCAGATTTTATTGGAGTTCACGTGTGCTTCACCTATGATGGGTGTTGTGTGTTTCAGTCGATCGAGAAAGCTAGCACCCCGATATGTTGGTTCCGTTCCCATCGCCGAATTTATTTGTTCCATGGCTTATCGCCTTTTTATTACCGGCTCAACCTTTTGCTATTTATGACGTTTTCCACATCTCTTTACTACGGAAATACCTTGGAATCCCGATTTTTATTCTTGAGCCTGGTGTTATAGAAGGGATTGAAGTTTCACCAGATTTGACTTTTGAGCAACATTCTATTCGCATCATTTCTTCGGGGGTTGAGTTCCTTCGAAATAAAGATGTTCTTTTTGTGAAAGTCCGATTCTCTTGGGAATCCAGAGAATTCATCGAGCGAACACATTCGGACTAACTCTTTCATGCTCTTTATGGTGAACTTCTTATTTCAAACTTTCTTTTATGATGATATGCTTTTATGGTTGTTACTTTTTAGTTATTTCTTAAGATTGCGAGGACGCAATTTCTTTAAGGAGGGGAGTCTGTAACAACCCGCATATTTATCGATTTTATATTTAAATATTTTATTTAAATATAACATCGTTCGTCGGATTACTGTCCGAAAAGCTACTTTTTGCAAACAGTCGAATTAGGACTCGAGTCCACTTCCATTAAGTTCAAAATGCCATTTGCGACCTTTTTGAGTATAAGCTTCGATATGTTTGGAGTTAGTAGAATTTTGCTACTTTTTCACTTTGGACTTTGGGTTTGGTTCAGCCCATTTGCCCAATTTTGGTTTCATTAACTCAAGCTCCACTCCCTCTCCTCTTCATTACTTCACTTTCATTTCCTAACACTTAAGCTTCATAAAAAATGGAGAGTGGAATGGGAAATTAAAACTCCAAGCCCTAGTTCATTTGCAAATCCTTCTTCTAGCTCCAAATTCAAAGAGAAGCTATTGGTAAGCGTCCTCTTCATCTTCTCCAACTCATTCTCCTTTCAATTTCAGAAATTCCTAAACCTAACTTAGGAAATGTTTCTCTTTTAAGCTTAGATACAAGCTTGTTGGGTTGGAATTGAAGAGTGATTGTTCTTGCCATTGCTCTATAGCTTCTTCTTCATTGATTTTGTGAAAAGGTGAGATTTTTATCTCACATCTATGTCTATATCTATCTTTGTTGTTAGGTATGAATTCCTAACACTTGTCCATGTGCATTTGATTTTGGTTTGGATTGATTTTGTGTATATTCCAATTTTTGGTGTTTTGGTTTAATTTTTGTGAAAATCCTATTATGGATATTTGGACATTGATATTCGAGGCGTATCGAAGAGCCATTAAGGCTGGGTTGTCGCTTGGCATAATTCCTTAGTCGTTGTTGCTCGTCCGATCGTTATCGATGTCGTTTGGCCATCATTGGTCCAGGTTCAGGAAATATCTGAAATTCCAGTTTCAGACGTCTGAATTGATATTTAAGACGTCTGAATTGATATTTCAGACGTCTGAATATTATACTGGGAATTTTCTTCCCCCAGTATTCAGACGTCTGAATAAAAGCCTCCAGACGTCTGAATTGGCTCGAGTGCAACCAGAAAGGAAATAGGCAAAAAAATGCCTATTTCAGACGTTTGAAATATAGGGTTCATACATTTGAATTATGTTATGGAAAACTTTTAATTTTCCAGATTCAGACGTCTGAACCACTTTTTTCAGACGTCTGAATCTGCTATCTTTTGCCAATTTACCTATTTTGCTTGATTTTCCAAATTTAATCGATTCGTGTTGATTCCCATTTGTTGTTATCATATTTATCGACTTTGATGACCTTTTCTTTGGGATTTTTGGAATATCCATTTTTGATGGATTCGATATCGATTTCTTTGGATTTTATTCAAGTCTTCGAATGTGAATTTTGATGATTGATTGTTTCTACAATCATTTTTGTGATTTGTCACTTTAAAAATATAAATGTTTTCTATACTAGTAGTAAATATCAAAACTCTTTCATCAAAACAATTTTGATACTATTTTAATTACAAAGCTCGTTTCTTAAACCGTTTTCCAATCTATTAGTATATACAAACCTTTACCTCATTTGTATGAGAAATCTAATTAAACGCCTTAGTAAAACAAGTGGTATGAAATGCTTGCGTTTACTTCGTCGGTTAATTCTTGGACTTGTTCGACTGAACTTTTGTGACAATTTTCTAGTGGAGATCTACAATATGCTCGTAAATATTTAAGTTAAGCTAGTGGTTATAGGACATGAAGCTAAACTCATATATTTACTAGTTTAGTGTAATTTACACTTGTGGGTCTGCGAAGATCCTTTTTGTGGAGCTTCGACTCAATTTTTGTGGGGTAGCGACTCATGGTCTTCGGGCCGTTTTTGTGGAGCTTCGGCTCATGGTCTTCGGGCCATTCTCGTTGAGCTTCGGCTCATGGTCTTCGGGCCGTTCTTATGGAGCTTTGGCTCATGGTCTTCGGGCCGTTTTTGTGGAGCTTTGGCTCAAAATTGATGGTTAGCGACCATGAGATTGCGTCTCATCTTGTGATACACGTGTTGGTGAGCTTTAATGCTCCCGTTCTTGTGATAGGCCTCTTTCCCTTTTTGTGATCTTTCTGGATTTCTAGTTGACAATTTCTAGAATTTGTGTTTCACCAATTTTCGTGGTTTACATTAATAAGTTCTATCAATATTTGTGCATTGGTGAATTCGTGTGTCATTAACCCTTGTGATTGGCCTTGGTACTTTTATGGGATTGGCCATCCTCTTTCTTGTGATTTCTGGATTTCTAATTATTGATTTCCGATTTATTGTGCTTTTGGTTCATCGGGCGTAATATTGTACTACGTCGATGTCCTATTTATTTGTGATTTCTAGAATTTGTGTGTCGTTAACTTCTGTGATTTCTGGATAATGATTTCTGGAATTTATATTTCACTAGCAATTACGATTGGCATTGATATGTATGTCATTATTTGTGGCTTTGTGAATTAAATTAAGGAATATGACGTTCTTTTCTGTGTTTTGAGATTCTTGAGATATTGTATGAATTTTGTTGGTTTTCTGATGTGTACTTGTCGGAGTATGACACTTTTGGTTATCATACGTTTTATTATTATATCTCTTTCTAGATCTCATTTTATCTGATAATTATAGCTAGACTGATCCGTTTATTATTTTCTTCTTAAATAATACTCGGGTCAGACTGAGATGTTACAGGTGCTTCTACTTGACTCCTCATCAGGGACTATTACTTGACTTTTGGCTAACTACATTAGATTTGTAGTTTTTGTTGTTATACATTCAAGATAGAGACTCCTTGATGTATACATATTCTTTTGTGTAGCACCTATATCTATTCTTTTGTGTTATCGTGGATCTTGTTTGACCACTACTCCGATATACACTTTCATGTGTTATATTCATATATATTTCCGCCTTTGTGATATGAATTGTCTGTGACTGATTTGTGTTATGTTTAATTCTATATTTGTTTCCGAGGTCCATATAGGCACTGTGTAGTAGCTTCGAGTTTGTATCGGTATGTCGGATTTCCTCTGTTATATTTTTATCTGGCATATCGGTACTCGCACAAAGCAATTATACAGATGGTCGCTCCTCAACAGCCTTATTCTCCGTGCTAGTTGACGGCATTACCCCGTAGTGTCCTTGGCCAGCATGGGTATTGAGGTAGGGCGTCACAATAATTTTGAATTAATTATTGTATGTTAAATTATTTACTTAACACCTTTTCGGGGACGAAAAGTTTTGAGTGGGGGAGAATGTAACGACCCGTATTTTTGACTATTTTAGATTTTAGAATTTGATATGACTACTGAATAAAAATGGTTAAAAATAAAAATTTAATGATTTTGAATGTAAGTTATGTGATATGAACTTGAATAAATTTTTGAAATAACTGATTCCGTAGATTGGCGATAACGAGCATTGAATGGAATTCTTTATATTAATTATGTTAATAACCAATAACTAGAGTTGAATAATAAATTGTGACTTATTTAGATAGAAATAAAAGAATGTTGATAACTAAAATTTATTTGGAATTTAATGATTTAATTATATTGATTTATTGGACAATTAAAATGGTTAAATTTAATATTAGAAACTGTTTAAATAATTGAATTCGGAATTTAATGTGAATGAAAATGGTGTAGGAAGTTGATTAAAATTTTATTTAAACAACAATGAAGATTGTTAAACTTAATAATCAAATTTTAAGTGAGTAAACTAATTTCCAAGAATTATTTGTTTTAATTAACAAGTAAAAATAGGTATTTGGCCACTGTCTCGGATTTCGACGAAATTAGTTTCATCGGATCCATAATAATGAGTTATTGCAGGATTTCAAGTTTCGTAGCGATCGGACTTGTCGTTTGACCGCGCGGGCTTGAAACGCGTCGAAATTTATTTCGGAATTAGATAAAATTAATTGCTTTGAAAAGCTATCTTCCGCATATGATCAAATTAGGCCTCGACACTAGTTCCATTGTATTAGGAATGGGGGTAAAAAATTATAAAGCCAGGCGGTGCGCTTCGTTTGGAGTTCGTGACTTCGCTAGTCGTTCAAATCAGATATTTTTCTAATTATTATAATATAAAATAAAAATAAAAATAAAAATATCTCAACGCTTACCCACTTTCCACCTCAGCCCATATTACCCTCTTGTCTCCCCCTCTTTAGTTCAACTGCCAGATTCAAAACAAAATAAAGATCGGTATTCAAAACAAAATAAAGATCGATATTCAAAACAAAAATAAAGGGGTCCGATCAAATAAGAAAAAAAGAAAGAGACATGGCGAACTGAAGCATCGCGCGAAGGGGAAGAGGCGGCCGTTCTTTGTGACTTCGATCGGGCGAAGATGAGGCGGATTCCACTGATTTGATATAGGGGCGGTCGCGTTTGTTTAAAAAAAGAACGAAGAGGGTCACGATTTGAAGCCTGGGAGGAGCGGAAACGAACGACACAGTTGTAACAACCCGCATATTTTACGATTCGTATATTTAAATGTTTAATTTAAATATAGCATCGTTAGTCGGATTTTAGTACGAAAAAGTCACTATTCGTAGAAGAACAGTCGAATTAGTGAAAAGTCTATGTGGATAGTGCTATTTGGAAGTGCCTATTTGAAAACACATTCAAACAGAAATTCGGATGTCTGAAATGAACGATTCAGACGTCTGAAATTGCTCGAGTCAAACCAGAAAGGAAATAGGCTAAAATTGCCACTTTCAGACGTCTGAAATGGACGATTCAGACGTCTGAATATTGTTCTAGACAACTTCTATTTTTCCAGATTCAGACGTCTGAATCGTTCATTTCAGACATCTGAATGAAGTTAGAAAACTCATATTTTTCCAGATTCAGACGTCTGGTTTGAAAATTTCAGACGTTTGAATGAAGAAGGAAGTTGAGAATCACCAATTTGGACTCGAGACAACTTCCATTGAGTTCAAAATGGTGTTTGTGACTTTTTTGAGTATAAGCATCGATATGTTTGGAGTTGAGTGAATTTTGCTATTTTTCACTTAGGGCTTTGGGTTTGGGTTTCAGCCCAATAACCTAACGTAAGACCCTAGCTCTACCCCCTCTTCTCTTCATTCACATTCATTTCCTAATACCTTCAAGTTTTAGCAAAAATGGGGGAAGAGAAAAGGAAATAGAAATTCCTAAGCCCTAGTTTCTTTTACAAATCCAAGTGTTAGCTCCAAAATCAAAGAGAAGCTTAGGTAAGCATCCTCTTCGCCTTCTCCAACTCATTCTCTCTTTAATTTCAAAATTTTCCTAAACCTAACTTAGGAAATGTTCTTCTTTTGAGCTTAGATTCGAGCTTCTTGGGTTCAAGTGAAGAGTGGTTGATCTCTCCTTTGTGAATATGCTTCTCATTCATTGTTTTTGGGTTTGAAGGTGAGTTTTTGAGACTCACATCTATGTCTATATCTTTTATAGTCATTGGGTATGAATTCCTAACATTTATTTCTTCTCCATTTCCTTTGAATTGAATTGGTTTGATGAATATTCCAATTTTTGGCCTTTGAAATCAAAATCTATGAAAATCCTTATATGGATGTCTGGATATGTTGGTCGAAGTGTATTGGTGAGTCTTTAGGGTTGGGTAGTCGTTGGCATCAACCCCTAGCAATTGTCACTCATCCGATCGCTTCCGATATGATTTGGCCATCATTGGCCTAGGGAAAATATTTCCCAGAACTTCAGGTTCAAACGTTTGAATTATTCATTTCAGACGTCTGAATCTGCTTGTCTCGGCCCAATTTGCCCAATTTGTGTAGGTTTCTAATTTTAATCGATTCGTGTTGATCCAATTTGTTGTTATCATTTATATCGACTTTGATGACTTCTCTTTTTGGATTTTTGGGAATATCCATTTTGATGGATTTGATATCGATTTCTATGGTTTTGATTCATGTCTTCGGTTGTGAATCTTTGTTGACTGATTGCTTCTACAATCATTTTTGTGATTTGTCACTTTAAATTACAAAGGTTTCTATACTAGTAGTAAATATTCAAACTCTTTTACAAAGATGATTTCAACTTATTTTTAATACAAAGCTCGTTTATAAAACCGTTTTCTAATCTATTGGTATATACAAACCTTTACATCATTCGTATGAGAAAATCTAATTAAACGGCTTAGCAAAACAAGTGGTATGAAACGCTTGCGTTTACTTCGTCGGTTAATTCTTCGACTTGTCCGATTGAACTCTTGTGACAATTTTCGAGTGGAAATCTACAATTTGTTCGTAAATATTTAAGTTAAGCCAGTGGTTATGGGACATGAAGCTAAACTCATTTATTTACTAGCTTAGTGTAATCGACACTTCTTATTAATCAATGGTGATCATTTTATGGTTTAGCCTAGCGATGTGCGATGTCTCTTTGTCTGCGTGGGGGACTATACCCCATTCTGTTGGGCTTCGTCTCATTTTATAGGCTAGCGAACTATGCTTTTATTGGAGTTCGGTTCATCAGGCGTTCGCTGTACTACGTCGATGTTCCGGATTATTTGTGTTTGGTTCATCGGGCGTAATGTTGTACTACGTCGATGTTCTGGATTATTTGAGTTTGGTTCCTCGGGCGTTCATTGTACTACGTCGTGGCACCGGCTTTATGGTTAGCGACCATGGAATAGCGTTCCGTTTGTGATACACATGTTGGTGAGTTTTCATGCTCCCGTTTGTGATAGGCCTTTCCCCTTTTTGCGATTTATGGATTTCTAGTTAATGATTTCTAGAATTTATGTTTCACCAATTTTGATGACAGGCATTGATAGGCTTTGTCAATATTTGTGTTTTGGTGAATAATTTAAAGAATGTGATTCTTTTTGGGTATTTGAGATTCGTGAGATATTGTATGATTTTATTGTTGTTTAATGTATATTTGTCACAGTATGGCATTTTTGATATCATACGATTTTGGTCATATCTCTTATCCTATCTCATTTTATATGATATTTATAGCTAGACTGATCCGTTTATTATTTTCTTCTTAAATAATACTCGGGTCAGACCGAGATATTTCAGGTGCTCCCGCTTGACTTCTTATCAGGGTTCGTCACCTGACTTTTGGGCTAACTACTCTAGAGTAGTAGTTTTTGTTAGTATACTTTTGAGATGGAGACTCCTTGATGTATATATATTCTTTTGTCTAGCACTTGTATGTATTCTTTGTGATATTGTGGATCTTGTTTGACCACTACTCTGATTTACACTTCTATGTGTTATATTCATATCTGTTTCTGCCTTTGAGATATGAACATCTGTGACTGATTTGTGTTATGTTTATTTCTATACTTATTTCCGAGGTCCACTTAGCCACTATGTGGTAGCTTTGATTATGTATTGGTATGTCGGATTTCGTCTTGAAATGAAATGTAAGTTATACTATCTGACATATCGGTGCTCGCACAAAGCAATTACTCAAGATGGTCGCTCCTAAACAGCCATATTCTTTGCACTAGTCGACGACATTACTCCGTAGTGTTCTTGGCTAGCGTGAGTATAGAGGTGGGGCGTCACAACTTGGTATCAGAGCCAAACTTCGGAACAATGTATAATAATCTAGCAAGGATCATTATCCTAAGTCCTTCTTAGGAATCGTGCCATAGGATTTAATTCGAGTCTTCGTACCCTTTTATCCTATTTTCTTTTGTGATGCCTTGTTTTATCAATCAAGTTTGTTTGATATTAATTCTGAGAATAACCTTTTTTCTCTTCTTTCTTCCTTTCTTAGAGAAGAGAAATGGTTAGACCAGGTCGTCCCAGCACCGGTCAATCTAGTGCTACTCCTCGGGATGGATTATTTATGTCAGCTCAACAACTTTTAGATCTTGTGAACAATGCCCAAGCTGCCGGACCCATTCCAGCGCCTACTCACCCTAAATCCGGATTTGCACGCTTGTGCAAAGATTATACCGCTTTGGGTGGAAGGCCATTCAAGGGATCCGAAAATGTTATAGAAATCCAAGCTTGGCTTAGATCATGCGAGTGCATCTTTTCTCGCATGAATCTTATTGATCTTCATCGAGTCCAAGTGGCTTCTAGCATGCTCCAAGAAAGAGCATTAGATTGGTATGAACTTTTGGTTTCTAAGATTATCGATGTGGATCTTACTTAGGAGCAATTTCGGGAAAGATTCGAATTGAAGTTTGTGCTGGAGGGTGAAAAAGTAACTTTAGCCCGACGCTTTATTGACCTTGTTCAAGGTGAATTTTGTATGGCAGATTATGTCGCATCTTTTGAATCTCTCTCTAAATATGGGGTCGAACATATTAATACCCAATTGAAGAAAAATCAGAGGTTCGTCTATGGTTTGAATAAGAACCTCAAAAAGCCTTTTACTTCTGAAACTGGAGGTTTCTTTCGATCAGCTTGTGGATATCGCTCTTCGACTTGAAGAGACTGATAAAGAAAGTGATGTTGAAGTTGTGCGTGCCAAACAGAACTTCAACAATAACATGAAGAGGCCTATTAATTTCAAAGGCCCCAATCCCGACAAGAAAGGGAAGCAAGAAACTTCGGTAGCAAAGAATCGTACCACTAGTCGTGGACGATGCTACAATTGTGGTTCTACGGACCACTATGCGAATGAGTGCCCAAAACCATTTTTTTGTCGTTATTGCAAAAGTTCAGGCCATCTTATATCTACATGTCCCATACTCCAAAGTAGGAGAGAGGGAGAGTTGAATGTCGTGCAGGCTCCTAATGACACTTCTCTTGGTCAAGGTATTTTCTATCCTTGATGGCACTATTTTATTTTTGTGATCTTCCTATTTGATTTCTTTTGATACAGGTGCATCCCACTCTTTTATATTAAAAGAACATGTTGATTCTTTTTCTTTTACTATTATGGGTTTGATGACTTCACTGAGAATTGCGAATCCGGTTGGTGGATCTGCAACACTCAGTTTACTTTATGAAGATGTGGAGATTATTTTATGTGATTATTCTTTCCAAGCCGATTTACTTAGACTTCGGAATTGATTTTTTGAGAAAGGATTGGCTTAATCGTTATGAAGCCCACATCCTATGTCCTGAGCGGACTATATATCTTCGAAACATTCTCAATCTGTTAAGCAGATTTCTTTTGTTCTTAATGATTTTGATTTCCAGATTTAGTGATATCATTTTATCCTTTACACCTACGTGATGTGGAGAATGTTGTTTCTCTCATTCATGTAGTTTGTGAATTTTCCAGTATTTTTGAGTTTGTCTTAGGATTACCACCTAAGCAATCTATTGTGTGGTGCTAAGGTCTTTCCAGCTCGACCTTGCCACCGGTTTTCATCAGCTACGAGTTGCGGAGGGTAGCATTCCACTTACCGCATTCCGCACTCGTTATGATTCTTGTGAGTGGTTCGTTATGTCATTCGGTTTGACGAACCTTCCAGCTTATTTCATCCATCTTATGAATCGAGTATTCTGCGAATATCTCGATGAGACCATCCTTGTATTTACTGATTATGGATAAAAACAACAATTTAAAATTCGCAAATCTTTTTAATAAGATTTATTTATGAGTATAATTGGATTTTTGTTCATAAAACGAGCAAAGAATATTCGTAAAGTTTTTAAGAGACGTTTTTATCGTAAAGAAGATAATTTTGTGTTGTTTTGCCCATCGAGTGCTTTAAGAATTCTGGTCGATGCGCTTGATCAACGTTATCGATAGGAATCTCCTAAACGGTATGATGAGACAGTCAAACACAATAAATTGACTTGTAAAGAGTAAATTTTTCTAGAAAGATGATTACATAAAGTTAATTGTAATTTTGAAAGTTTTAGCTCTTCGGGAAAGAGGATCATAAAAGAACTCTTTTTCGATACTCCTATTCTTGTGATTCCCGAAGGGAACCAAAACTTCACTGTTTGTACCGATGCTTGTCGTATTGGTTTGGGTGCCATTCTCTTGTAAAGGGAATGTGTTATCACATATGCTTCTTGACAATTAAAGCTTGTCGAAACTAGATATGCCATTCAAGATCTGGTGCTCGCGGCTATTGTTTTCGCTCTTTGAATTTGGTGTCGTTGTCTTTTGGAAGAGAAATTTGTTCTCTACACCGATCATAAATCTCTGAAATAGTCATTTTCTCAAAAGGAACTTAATTTGAGTTAACAACGTTGGCTTGAGTTCCTTACATCCTATGATCTTGATATTCTTTGTACTCCAGAAAAGGGTAATCGTGTTGCCGATTCCCTTAGCCGAAAGCAACAAGCAGATGTTTCAATGATGATATCCGAATGGAATTATCTAGAGACTTTATCCACTTGTGAGATTCGAGATCGTGAATCCAATTCATGCTCCTTAAGTTGAACTTTTTATTTCAAATTTCGTCCTTTTGTGTTGATATGCTTTTATTGTTATTACTTCTTAATTTCTTCTTAATTATTGCGAGGATGCAATTTCTTTAAGGAGGGGAGTCTGTAACAACCCGCATATTTTACGATTCGTATATTTAAATATAGCATCGTTAGTCGGATTTTAGTCCGAAAAAGTCACTATTCGTAGTAGAACAGTCGAATTAGTGAAAAGTATATATGGATAGTGCTATTTGGAAGTGCCTATTTGAAAACACATTCAAACAGAAATTCGGACGTCTGAAATGAATTATTCAGACGTCTGAAATTGTTCGAGTCAAACCAGAAAGGAAATAGGCTAAAATTGCCACTTTCAGACGTCTAAAATGGACGATTTAGACGTCTGAATATTGTTCTAGACAACTTCTATTTTTCCAGATTCAAACGTCTGAATCGTTCATTTCAGACGTCTGAATGAAGTTAGAAAACTCATATTTTACCCGATTCAGACGCCTGGTTTGAAAATTTCAGACGTCTAAATGAAGAAGGAAGTTGAGAATCACCAATTTGGACTCGAGACCACTTCCATTGAGTTCAAAATGGTGTTTGCGACTTTTTTGAGTATAAGCATCGATATGTTTGGAGTTGAGTGAATTTTGCTATTTTTCACTTAGGGCTTTGGGTTTGGTTTTCATCCAAATAACCTAACATAAGACCCAAGCTCCACCCCCTCTTCTCTTCATTCACTTTCATTTCCTAATACCTTCAAGTTTTAGCAAAAATGGGGGAAGAGAAAAGGAAATAGAAATTCCTAAGCCCTAGTTTCTTTTACAAATCCAAGTGTTAGCTCCAAAATCAAAGAGAAGCTTAGGTAAGCATCCTCTTCATCTTCTCCAACTCATTCTCTCTTTAATTTCAGAAATTTCCTAAACCTTACATAGGAAATGTTCTTCTTTTGAGCTTAGATTCAAGCTTCTTGGGTTGAAGTGAAGAGTGGTTGATCTCTCCTTTGTGATTAAGCTTCTCTTTCATTGTTTTTGGGTTTAAAGGTGTGCTTTTGGGACTCACATCTATGTATATATCTTTGATAGTCGTTGGGTATGAATTCCTAACATCTATTTCTTCTCCATTTCCTTTTAATTGAATTGGTTTGATGAATATTCCAATTTTTGGTGTTTGAAATCAAAATCTATGAAAATCCTTATATGGATGTTTGGATATGTTGGTCGGAGTGTATTGGTGAGTCTTTAGGGTTGGGTAGTCATTTGGCGTCAACCCCTAGCAATTGTCACTCATCCGATCGCTTCCGATATGATTTGGCCATCATTGGCCTAGGGAAAATATTGACTAAAGCTTCAGGTTCAGACGTCTGGATTATTCCTTTCAGACGTCTGAATCTGCTTATCTCGGCCCAATTTGTGTGGGTTTCCAATTTTAATCAATTCCTGTTGATCCGATTTGTTGTTATCTTTTATATCGACTTTGATGACCTCTCTCTTTGGATTTTTGGGAATATACATTTTGATGGATTTGATATCGATTTCTATGGTTTTGATTCATGTCTTCGGTTGTGAATCTTTGGTGATTGATTGTTTCTACAATCATTTTTGTGATTTGTCACTTTAAATTACAAAGGTTTCTAAACTAGTAGTAAATATTCAACCTCTTTTACAAAGATGATTTCAACTCTATTTTTATTTCAAAGCTCGTTTATAAAACCGTTTTCTAATCTATTAGTATATACAAACCTTTACCTCATTCGTATGAGAAAATCTAATTAAACGGCTTAGCAAAACAAGTGGTATGAAACGCTTGCATTTACTTCGTCGGTTAATTCTTCGACTTGTCCGATTGAACTCTTGTGACAATTTTCGAGTGGAAATCTACAATTTGTTCGTGAATATTTAAGTTAAGCCAGTGGTTATGGGACATGAAGCTAAACTCATTTATTTACTAGCTTAGTGTAATCGACACTTCTTATTGATCAATGGTGATCATTTTATGGTTTAGACTAGCGATGTGCGATGTCTCTTTGTCCGCGTGGGGGACTATACCCCGTTCTGTTGGGCTTCGTCTCATTTTTATAGGCTAGCGACCTATGCTTTTATTGGAGTTTGGTTCATCAGGCATTCGCTTTACTACGTCGATGTTCCGAATTATTTGTGTTGGGTTCATCGGGCGTAACGTCGTACTACGTCGATGTTCTGGATTATTAGAGTTTGGTTCCTCGGGCGTTTGCTGTACTACGTCGTGGCACCGGCTTTATGGTTAGCAACCATGGAATAACGTTCTGTTTGTGATACACGTGTTGGTGAGTTTTCATGCTCCCGTTTGTGATAGGTCTTTCCCCTTTTTGCGATTTCTGGATTTCTAGTTGATGATTTCTAGAATTTATGTTTCACCAATTTTGATGACAGGCATCGATAGGCTTTGTCAATATTTGTGTTTTGGTGAATAATTTAAAGAATGTGATTCTTTTTTGGGTGTTTGAGATTCGTGAGATATTGTATGATTTTGTTGTTGTTTAATGTATATTTGTCACAGTATGGCACTTTTGATATCATACAATTTTGGTCATATCTCTTATCCTATCTCATTTTATATGATATTTATAGCTAGACTGATCGGTTTATTATTTTCTTCTTAAATAATACTCTGGTCAGACCGAGATATTTCAAGTGCTCCCGCTTGACTTCTTATTAGGGTTCGTCACCTGACTTTTGGGCTAACTACTCTAGCGTAGTAGTTTTTGTTAGTATACATTTGAGATGGAGACTCCTTGATGTATACATATTCTTTTATCTTGCACTTGTATTTATTCTTTTGTGATATTGTGGATCTTGTTTGACCACTACTCTGATTTACACTTCTATGTGTTATATTCATATCTGTTTCCGCCTTTGAGATATGAACATCTGTGACTGATTTGTGTTGTGTTTATTTCTATACTTGTTTCTGAGGTACACTTAGCCACTGTGTGGTAGCTTTGATTATGTATTGGTATGTCGGATTTCGTCTTGAAATGAAATGTAAGTTATACTATCTGACATATCGGTGCTCGCACAAAGCAATTACATAGATGGTCGCTCCTCAACAGCCTTATTCTTCGCACTAGTCGATGGCATTACTCCGTAGTGTTCTTGGCTAGCGTGAGTATAGAGGTGGAGCATCACAACAGTGGAGAGGAAGAAGGAGTGTCGGTCTGGAGGAAGCACGAACTTGAGAAGTGGGGAGGAGAACATGAGAGATTGGGTAAATTGCTAACTGTTGTTTTTTTAGTCAATCTAGTTTTAATATTATATCGCAAATATTAATTACCGCGTATCTTTTGCTTACGAGATCAGTTTCGGACGAATCAGATCACGTTGGAATCGTATCAACGAAGGCTTCAGCGTGGAATCGAAGTGGAATTTATTTGAAGTTGAAATATTTTTAGTTTCAGATAAAAAGGTGAGTATTTTATACGCTCACGTTTGACCAATATTTTTTTTATTTTAGTAATTTTTATATTGAAAATTGATTTAAATTTACTGATGGTTATTTGCTAAATTCAATTGACATTTAATTGGCATCTGAACTAATTAATATGATTTGAATTTATAGTTAAATTAAATTTGAATTTAACTGCTAGTAAAATCCCTAATTATCGATAATTCGTTGATTGTTGTGGTTATTGTTTGTTTGGATGTTTGATTGTGATGGATGAAAATTGGTTGATATTTGAATGATTGGATGTTTAATTTTTTTGATATATCATTTGATCATCTTACATATTATTTACAGTATATAAAATTGTAAATTGAATAATTTCGAATAAATTAAGAAATAGGTTGAAATGTACATATATCTATGGCATTTATTTTGGATTGAAATGATATATATCCATCCCTGGAATTAAATTGAAATAATTGATTCACTTGGCCATAAGATAGAGAATTATATACGAACACCGGATTGGTTAAATTAAATGATTTTAAAATTTTGATTTGAAATTATTTAAATGACTTGGTTTTATAAAAAATTGAATTTATGGAAATCGAATTATTTTGAATTAGAACTCGGAATGTTGAAATTTAAAATTAAAATAGGAATGTTTTAAGTAATCGAAGTTGAGATTTTTTTTAAGTTATAATCGAAATATGATGTGAATTTCATTAAATTGAGTTGTTTTAAAAGATTGGACTTTTATTCGAACTTTTAATATTTCTAAGTAAAATGTGATATAAAACGATATTTCAAAATTGAGCTCAGAATTGAACTATATTTTAAGATTTGGATTTTAAAATCATATATTGAAGGAAAATTTAATTTAAGACATTTGAATTGATATTTTTGAAATCGAACCCAGAATTGATATAAATCGAAAAGGTTTAATTTGGAATTGGAATTGAAATTAATTTTCAATTGAAATTGAATTAGACTTGAAATTGGAATTGAATCGATTAAATCAAAATGGAAATTGGAATTTATTTGAATTGGGAAATTTGGAATTGAATCGGTTTGACTTTGAATATATTTTCAAATGAATATTTTTAGTATAAACAGTTTAAAATCTATACTCTTTAAGTATTCAAATTATTTTGATTTTCCTAACTCTTTTACTATATAAATTAATCTAATTCTTAAATTATTTTCTATTAAACTATTTAGCTATTTTAAAACTATTTAACTATTTTAAAAACTAGTTAAACTTTTTTTTCTTAAATTTCAAACTGGTCAAAGAGTAGAATTTTTATATTTAAATCTTGAATTTAAATGCAAATTGGGTTAAAGTGAATTATAACATAATTTGTAATTTGAATCGTTTTGAATTGAAATCAATATATTGAACTGAATTAACATTTTGAAGTAAAATATAATTTTTGAAATGAATATGATGATTTCAGAATGGATTTGATTTTGAAGCGAATATGATATTTTGGTATCATGTATTAATAGTTTTCAAAATATAAAAGAACCAACCAGTGTGTAAAATGACGTTTGGTTGTTAAAGAGACATGGGCCTCTTATTGGCACACTCTCTGTCAATATTGGAACCACTTTGACAACCGTGTACGTGGTGGATGATATCTAGAATGTAGTGGATGAATTGGCAAACATTTACTGATATAAAGAAAGAGAATGATGATGGATAGCCTTGACATTCGTGTCATAATTAAAATGACTAAAATAGGAGCCTAGGTCTGGCCATTGAGGTTAACTACCTCTAGCGACATTGATCCTTCGTATTACTATTGTGATTTTGTATTCGATGGGTGCACCTTTCTCGGTTGGATTGATTGTCGCGGTCGGCCACAGATGGGTTACGACCAGCCAGAAAGGGTAAACTTGTAGAATCCTACCTTGAGTATTGCTTCACGTGCCTTGTCATATTTATCCCTATACAAGCCCATTACGACTTTGGTTTAGAACTGTACAAATGTGATAAGGTGGATCAATGTAAAGCCTTAATGCTATTTTGATGGAAAATCTTGTAGCATCGCTTAAGTTTAACGGATCCTTAGGAGATGGAAAATCTTTTAACATCTCTTAAGTTACTACACTCATATTTTGTGATATTGATTAGACTTACAAAAGAATATTTAAGTCCTAACTCGAGTGTTTTGTTTTCCATTACGATCGAGCCATTCCTAATTTTTTTTCAATGTATTGAAGATCATTTTTGGAGGACAAAGACGAAGATTTGGTATATTATTACTATTTTTATTCTCAACATCACATTGTCTACTGCATTATTTTTATTTATCCCTGATGTATATATAACTCTGATAAATGTTGTGTGGATTATAATCAAATGCATAATATAAACAACTTCATGAACTGTTTATTTGATTATTTGTAACGACCCGGATTTTCAGTCACCTATTATCGAGGTAATTAACTGATTTTTATTATTGGAATATTAATTTTTATAAGTCGAATAGATGAATTTTCTGATATTTTAAAAAATATCTGAATATATATAAATTGATTAAAACTATATTAATTTTAATATGTAAATTCTGGATATGATAAATTATATATATATGTATATAAACTCCACCATTTAAATTTAAGATAAAATATCCATAAATGTATATATATAAATATATATAAGCTTTATGATGTTTAAAATTTTATATATGTATAAGTCGAGATATATATGGTTATAAAAATATAGTATATGAATATATACATACATACATATATATATATATACGTGAATGTATAAACTCCAAAATGGCAAATTTCAAATTTATGAATATATATCTATATATATATATATGGGTATATGTTTATAAAATATAGTGCATATGGGAATGTATATATATACATCTATATATGTAAAACATGTGTGTATTTAAAGGTATGTAAATATATATGGTAACATAAGTAAATGTATATGTACATATGTTACAAAAAAAGAGTAAATAGGTAAATATATATGTTAATATAAAATAGTGTAAATGTAAACCTCTGTATATATATATTTGTATATATATATATATGTATATATAAACATATAAGGGGACATCATGATGGCAAACTTTATTTCAAGCACATAAAATTCCTAATCAACATAATAAATCAAATCAAGCCTTAAATCAAATCAACATTATATTTAAATCAATTCAATCATATTCTAAAAGAAATTGGAAAATAAGTAGGAAAGAAAAAAAATAAAAGGTGGAGAACATAGTACTGTGTAAGTGCAAAGGCTTCAGCCTTGTTCTCCTCTATATATGTACATTGTCTTTGGGTATATACGTATACCATTTGGCAAAAGAAAAAAATAAAACAACTTAAGTTCTGCCATTAAAACAAAATCAAGATAGTAAAAAGCCTAAAGCGGGAAAATTAAAACAAAAAGCAGCAGTTGTTTATCCCTTTTTAAAAACAATGAGTAAAACAAAATCTTTTACTAATGGAAAACTATCTATGCTTCTATATGCTTGTAGATTTGAGTTAATTCTTTCATTTGTCAAGTATTCAAGTGTTAATGAGTTTTCTATACTGTGTATACGTGTTTTAAATCATGTTGAACACATTGTAACTCAGAAAGACATGAATACCACCTCTATTTCTTGAAAAAGCTAAGATCCAAGAACTTCAAATATCATTATCCCTCCATCCATTTAATTTTAAATTATGATTCCAAAAGCAGAATTAGTTGTTTTCGAGTGTAGTTCATTTTAAAATTAATTTCATTAAATATCATGAAGTGTGGAAAGATAAAAGCTCATTTTACAGTAAGCAACTTAAAAATGAACAATTTTCAAATATCATAATTCAAGCTTTCGATTATATGAACATGTTTGTTTTTGGAAATGATGACTTTTAACGGTAACTTTGTGATTTTAGTGGTGTTTTGAGTGAGATAGGGGAAGTCGACCAAAATTTGGGTTTCGGTGAAATTCCGACGGCCTAGGTGTCGTGGGGGCTTGTCGTTGGTGGTGAAGGTTGCTGCGGTGATGGTAGACCTAGGAAAAATAGCACGGCAATTTATTTAGGCATGGTGGCTTGTCGAAGCAGTTTTAGGGTATTTTGTGGCGTTCGTGGTCTCGTGGTTCGCGTGCAAATGGCAAGGACGTGGGGGACAACGGAGCATGCGCACATGGGGGAAACGATGGAGGAGGAGGTGGCGAGTTTTTCGGTGAAGTTTGGTAGTGAATGGTGGTAGGAGTGGTCGTGGCATGATGATTGGATGAGGTTTTGTTGCGTTCTAGCATTGGGTCGAGGGTCGATTTTTCAAGTGAGACAGTTTCGTCGAGGCTCAGGTTGTTGTACGTGGTATGGTGGTCATAAGAGACCGGTAGGGGTGGTTGGCGGTGAGTTTCGTGGGCTGACATGGGTGTGTAGGTGCACACATACGTGCATATGTGGTCGTTCAAACGAAAATGAGAGTAAGGGAGAGAAAAAATGCTGGGAGGAAGAAGAATTGTTGGAAACGGGTTTAAATTTTTGGGCCGGGTTTGAGAAATGTATGGGCCGATTATTTTCTTTTAATATAGTAAAAAAAATTAAATTGTTTTTGGATCTAATAAACTTAAAATTTAGACATGTTTTCTTCTTCATTTTAACACCATTGACGAGTAGGTTTTGAGAAGAGTTCCTATCGTAAGATATTTTCATAGGAACCAATATCGTCGAGTTTCCACAAATGAAAAATTACCGTTCTTCTTATAATAAGTAAAGTAGATAAATAAGTAACTTCTTATTTAAATTAATTATAGGACAATTAATAAATTATAAAATGATCTGTTTTAATTTTAATTAATTAAGAATGAATTATTTTATTTAATTCCTTTGATTTACAAATTGTTAATCCTCTTTTGCTCGCGACTTAATAGGCCACGACTTACGACCTAAAAGGCATGCCGACCTAACAGTTGCCGACTTAACAAGCTGCGACTTAACGATCTAAACCATGCCGACCTAAAAAGCATGTCGACTTAAGAAGCATGCCGACTTAACAATTAACCGACCTAAGAGATGCCATGACTTAAGGAAGGTTCCGACCTAAGGCAGACTACGACTTAAGCTACAGGATCGACTCAGTAGTTGACCGACCTAAAGCCATGCCGACCCAACTGTTAAAAAGAGCTCCGAATTAGCTACAACTCCGACTTAAGACGCTTACCGACTTAGATGGTCTTACGACATACCAATCTAAGGAGTTAACAACTTATACTAAGTTGCTGCCGACCTACGACTTATACCAAACAACTCGTTCTAGACATATTCAGAAGTAACTAGTGCAAGTGCTCCTATCTCGTCGCCGACTTAGGACCTACGACTTACTATAAGTCGGCTACGACTTAGAACTTGGGAAAATTTCCTGTTCAGATTCTACCCTATAAATACCCCCCAAACACCAAAAAGTAGAGGACTTTTGGCCGATCATTTCTTCAAGCGTCGTTACTCTGCCGAGCTCTCAACTCATTCAACAATTGAAGATCTTCAGATATTCAAGACACTACAACAAGCTTCGAGAGGAATTTCCTACATCCAACACAGATTCATCAAGTTTCGTCATCGAAGTTTGAGCTAGTAGTCGAGATTGTCTTTGTGATCAAACTGTATTGTTTTCATAAGAGTATTGTATCGTCTTGTAACCAGATTCAGTAATAAAGAGATTCAAAGTGGACGTAGGCTCGATCTCAAGCTGAACCACTATAAACTGCTGTCTTTTACTGCATTTTTCGATATTTTACTGCTAACTTCTTGTTCCTGTCACACGGGTGGTGCTTTCACAATTCTACTACACACACCGGGTGTTAGCGTTCACTTTTTAACGTTAACACAAATAATTTGGGTTAAAATATATAATTCAATTCATTGTTCGAAAAACTAATTCAATTCTGAATTATAAACTGACTTAATATCAATTGTTAATCTTTGATTAAGTTAAGGATCTATACCTTGACTTGTATTTGGATATTGATCCCAAATTGTCTGTATCATTAAGTAGCCAAGCAAATTAAGGAAATAGAACAAAACGTTAAGACGTTTTATTGACAAGTAAATCGACTGGAACTAATCGCTATTCCGATTTTGGAAAAATGTGATGATTTGAAGCAAATAAATTTTGATGGACAAGTCATGATAAATGAACCTATGGAATGAAATTCCCATATATGTATGTTGACACCCTGGATATGAATTGTCTATTTTAGACGATCTTCCATTTTAAAAATTTATCATTTAGATTCGAAGAGATCGGGATCGGATATCAGTGTTATCTGGAACCACTTCGATTTAGTAATCAGTACAAACCTTTACGGTTTTGATTATAGAGTCTAATATGATGGAATTGGATTAATTTAACAAATTCGACTATTTTAAATAAGTGTTGTACATAGACACTATTATAATATCGATGGATTTCTGTAAAAGTGTTTTGGTTATAATAAGATAAAAACTTGTCGGGTTTGTACGAGTTACCTTGGTTTTCGAAGGATTTTTATAACTTAAGTATTTCAAATTAAGTGGGCTTTACTCATGCTGTTTTCCAGCCTGACTTGGGTGTTACTTATTTGTAATGCTCGGGTCAGACCGAGTATTACAGTTTTCAGGTTAGAATGCTTTGGAGCTTAGGAGACGAGCTGGATGGCAGAGACGTATTGCACGTATATTTTGCTGTGTATTGTAGGCTGTATACTCAGCATTTAGGGACAAGTTATTATAACTGTCCAGATTTATTCAATGATGATTATACTCTGATAACCTGTATGTATATTAACTGATACAGATTCTTTTGTATAAAAGCTGTTGTTGTATATTATATTTTGTTCCGCTACAATTGTGAGATTCTATGTTGCTGTTATTTCTGTTTTCTTCTTCTATCTCTTTTCTTATTAAACCCTAACAACCTGATATTTCCGGCACTCGATTACTCGACACTCTATACAGTGAATTTATTAGTGTCGATCTTCGTGGGTCAAAAACCGCCCGGTCGTTACACGTGCTATCAGAGCTGAAGGTTAAGCGAGAACCTTGGCTCTGGTGGGGATTACTCATTAGAAATAGGGTCAGTAGTACACTAGAATAAGTTGAGTGTATTATATATGAGGGTGTACTTGTTATTTTCTTATGCAATGATTTAAAAAAACGATTTTAAAATAATTTTTACATAAGATTATACTTTGATATAAAAAGAAAATAATTTTTCTAAAATTATGGTATATTAAGGTGATTGGTTGTTATTATTATAATCATATGAGATTATAAAATTTAAGTGGTTATATATATATATAACCAAATAGAAATTTGGGTAAGAATGAGTTATGCAAATAAGTTAAGCTAAAAATAGATTTAAACTAGAATTTAAATATCGGAAAATTCAAAAGAGTTTTTCAAAGTGTTTTGAAATGAAATAGGTTTACCTTGATTATATTTTATATATAGAAATAATTTTTCAGGAAATTATTATGGAATATAAAGTGTATTTGGTTTCTAGGTATGATAATATCGATTATTATCATAAATTGGTTGTTGCATCTTAATAAAAGATGTTTATTACAGAATAAAAAATGATAAAATAGTGAGAAATGTTTAAGGAAGTGAAATTATAAGCATAAGTTATAGATGTGACTTATAAATTAAAATGGATCTAAATTGTGAGGTTTTGAATCTATGTCCCGAAAAATTTTGAAATTTGTTTCAAAGTGTTTGAAGGAATAATAAATAATATTATTTAGAATATTTTTGAAAATGGAAATTTTTGTTTTAAAACAAGGGTTGTTTTGAAAAATTCCAAAGGAATTTGGTTTGGATAAAAACCAAGGTTGGTTTAAATTTAAAAGGGGTGATTTGGTATATAAATGAAATTATATATATGATTTCAAAGTTGATTTGAAATAAATAACTGGTGTATGAATACTGGAATCCCCTTGAAATGAGAAGTATAACCCAAAAGGAAAGGAAAGTTTTTGAATTTATAAGTGGGAAGTGATATTAATAAGAAATTTAAAAAGAGAAGGTAAAATTTAAATTGAGCAAAGTTTAAATGAATTGGAATTAACTCAGGCCAAGCTAAATAAGTTTGAACTTATAACCTAAAATGGGGAGTTTCAAGTTGAAATTAAAATTTAATTTATGGAAGTTAAATGAATGAAATTGTAAAAGAAACGTTATAGATTTGATAAGAGGTGCAAAAGAAGTTATATATATGTTAATAATTTCAAACGATTATTGAAATAGAACGGGTTTCGAATTCTGGAAATTTAAAATGAACCAGATTATCAAATTAGTGGGTTAAATTTTAAAAATGACCGAGAACAAATAGAAGAATATTTGGAAATACGAATAAAAGTTGAAAATTCGACTAATCGAGGTTTTAATTATTGGTTAGAAAGTTCTACTAGAATCTAGTACAAGTTGTAAGAGATGGCAAAAGGAGAAGAATGGAAGGCAAGGCATAGGGAGCGGAGAGCAGCTGCACGTAAGGCACGGGAAGAAGCAATACTGGAACATGAGAAACAGGTGAGGGAAAGGGCTGGACCTGGTCCTTATGATAATGTCATATGCTATAGATGTCACAGTAAGGGACATTATGCAGCTAAGTGCAGTAAACCAAGAAAGGAAAAGAATGAAGAAGTCAAATGGTTTCGCTCTGATATTTTATGCTTTAAGTGTCAAAAGAAAGGACATTTTCTAAACCGTTGCCCTAAGGTGAGGAAAATGAAACATAAACCCATGGTACCAGTCGACTGATCAACCATTTGCTACCATTGTAAAATGTCGAGACACATCGCTAGGGATCGTCCCAAGAGACGGAAGAAAGAGAAAGTTGTGGAACTCCCCGCGGGAGGTGTGAAAATTATCCATGAAGATGGGAGTGTAAAATTCTTTTGTGGAAAATGCAATAAGTGGAGACACCCTGATACGGATTGCATGGACGGGTTTGGCAAGTTGATAGGAAGTCCTTACAGATGTTTTTATGAAGGATGCTAGGGCTCTGTTCTTTTCTAAACCCCTAGGTAGTTGTTAAGGCGTCTAGATTTATGACCTTTTGTGAAACCTTTTATGGATAAATGGATGTAATGTTTGAACTCACTAGTGTTGTAGTCTATCGATGTTGTGAAATATTTTGTAGAAATATAATCTAATATAAAGTCACTTTTTATATTGATTTGAACGAAAATTTATAATTACTTAATTACTAATGTGGAAATTAAAATAGATTTGAACTGGAAGCTTGGGAATTGAATCAGTTTGACTTTGAAACTATTTTCAAATAAATTATTTTAATATAAACTGTTCAAAATCTATCTTCTTAAATATTTCAATTATTTTGATTTTCCAAGCTATTTACTATACAAACCATTCTTTTTAATACTCAAACTATCTTATATTAACTATTTAGCTATTTTAAAACTATTCAAGCTATTTTCTAAATTCAAACCGGTCAGGGTGGAAATTGTGGATTTAAATACAAATTGGGCTAAAATTGAAGTTATAACCAGAATGGAAATTCGAAGCAATTCTGAATTGGAACCGAAATCGAGATATTAAGGCAAAAATGATCTTGAAGTGAAATAGTATATTTGAGTAAATATGATGATTTTAGAATGAAGATTTAATAGTTACTATAACTGAAACTTACACTATAAGTGGAAAGGAATGTGACAAATAACTTTGTAAAGAAATCGAACTTGGAAATATTTGATTTGGCATAAATAAGATTATATATACTAGTTATATATTCAAACTCCCCTTATTGAATTTATAACCAGAAAGAAATGATCTTTGAAAGATATTTGAAATACTAAATGGAGTTTATATAAGTATGAAGCGGACTCAGAAAATTATAGATCCGAAAGTTATTCGAGTTGAAAGGATGATTTTATATGTATATGAGAATGAAACCGAAATAGTTTTGAAACCCATTGATTTTTTAAAACCTTTTGATTTTGGGCAAATAGTCAAATTTTGGAAATTGGGTAAACCAAATTTGAAAACTATGGATTTTAAATATATGGAAAGGCACTCCCATGAAAGTCACTCCCATGAAAGTCGAAACATAGAGAAGGAGATCCACTGGGTGGTTTTGCTTAGGAATCCACGGGGTGGGTTCAATGAGAATTGAGACCCTAGAGGACGTCCGGACAAAACTCATGAGTTCCTGGTGATCATTTGTTGGGTAGCGTAAGTCGAGAGGTGTTGATGCCTACAGTTACATTGGGTTTTGCTGTGATAGCAATGTAACCTTCGTGTGACTGCGATCTATCGTAGTTCCATAGCTTAATTCAGGTGGCAAGGATTGCCTATAATCTACGTTTGATTTCACCGTGAGAGCGACGTAACATCGGTAGATTGCGATCTATGTGGTTTGGTTCCATAGCGTAATTCGGGTGGCAGCGATTGCCTACAGTCTACATTGGGTTTCACTGGGATAGTGACACAACCTTTGTGTAGCCTGCGATCTATGTGGTATAGTTTCGTTTGATAGCGTAATTCGAGGGGCAGTGATTGCCTATAGACTACTTAGGGTTTTGCTATAAAAGCAACGCAACCTTATTGTAGCTGCGGACTATGGTGTTCCCATGGCATAAGTCGAGAGGTGCGGATGCCTACGGTTTTATTATGATTTCGCGGGGATGACGACGCAATATCGGGTTAACTGCGATCCATGGTGGGAAAGGGGGGTGATACGTTCCATATTATTTTTGAAAAAGGTTTTAAAGTATTTTTACTGGGTGTTGAAACGGGTCTACTAAGTACTTATAGATTTTCAGTCCTACGTCTGATCAACATATGACTAAATTTCTATAAGAACAAGGATGGACTGGTTAAGACATCGAGTTATGAAAAATGTTTTAAATATAAATTAGCTTGGTAATATTATGTAATTTAAAGTGTAAGTGTTTTAAAATGTATAATAAAAAAGTGAGGAGTTAAAATGTTAAAAGAATGATTTATTTAATAATATACATCAAAATTTTAATCCTCGTTTTGTTCCTTTTCGAGGACGAAAAGTTCTAAGGGGAGAGGAATGTAATGACCTAGATTTACAGTCACCTGTTATCGGGGTAATTAACTGATTTTTATTATTGGAATATTAATTTTTATAAGTCGAATAGATGAATTTTCTAATATTTTAAAAAATAATATGAATATATATAAATTGATTAAAACTATATTAAATTAATTTGTAAATTCCAGATATGATATTATATATATATATATATACGTATATAAACTGCACCATTTAAATTTAAGATAAAATACCCATAAATGTATATATATAAATAAATACAAGCTTCATGATGTTTAAAATATATATGTATAAGTCTAGATATATATGGTTATAAAAATATAGTATATGAATACACACACACACACACGTGAATGTATAAACTCCAAAATGGAAAATTTCATTTATTTTATAGGGAATGTTGTTGGTATGAGCCACATTCATTATCTTGCTTATTTAACTTAATATAAATCATAAGTTCATTAAATTAGCCTTTTTTATCATTCCTGTTTTATTTGCTTATTGACTTAATATAAATTATTTAAATAAGCTTCTACCATTATTATTGCTCATTAATTTATTCAAAGTCTCAAAATAAGCTTTTCCGTTCTTATTACTTAATTATAACCTATGTTATAATTCTACCTGTAATTGTCATTTTCTCTTCTTTTATAGTCTGTACATAATTCCAGCATTTCTTTTCTGTTCTAATTTGTGTTCTTTTATTATGATATAGAATATTCTTTTATTCTCTTATATTATATAATTCACTTATCATAATAACTATCTTCTTAAATAGTCTGCGCAGTGAATGCAGACCTAGGTTCATTATCGTTTACAGTTTCAAGTTCTTATCTAATAATTTACTTAAAAATATATATGTATAAGTCTAGATATATATGGTTATAAAAATATAGTATATGAATATATATATATATATATAAATATACACGTGAATTTATAAACTCCAAAATGGCAAATTTCAAACTTATGAACATATATATATATGGGTATATGTTTATAAAATATAGTGTATATGGGAATGTACATATATACATCTATATATGTAAAAGATGTGTGTATTTAAAGGTATGTAAATATATATGGTAACGTAAGCAAATGTATATGTACATATGTTACAAAAAAGAGTAAATAGGTAAATATAAATGTTAATATAAAATAGTGTATATGTAAATCTATATATATATATAAACATATAAGGGGACATCATGATGGCAAACTTCATTTCAAGCACATAAAATGGCTAATCAACATAATAATCAAATCAAGCCTTAAATCAAATCAACTTTATATTTAAATCAAGTCAATCATATTCTCAAAGAAATTGGAAAATAAGTAGGAAAGAAAAAATAAAAGGTGGAGAAAACTGTACTGTGTAGGTGCAAAGGCTTCAGCCTTGTTCTCCTCTATATATGTACATTGTCTTTGGGTATATACATATACCATTTGGAAAAATAAAAAATAGAAAAAAAGAAAACAACTTAAGTTCTGCCATTAAAACAAAATCAAGACAGTAAAAAGCCTGAAATAGGAAAATCAAAACAAAAAGCAGCAGTCGTTCATCCCTGTTCAAAAACAGTGAGTAAAACAAAATCTTTTACTACTGGAAAACTATGTATGCTTTTATATGCTTGTAGATTTGAATGAATTATTTTATTTGTCAAGTATTCATCTGTTAACGAGTTTTCTATACTGTGTATATGTGTTTTAAATCATGTTGAACACCCTGCAACTCAGAAAGACATGAATACCACCTCTGTTTCTTGAAAAGGCTAAGATCCTGTAACTTCAAAAATCATTATCCTACCATCCTGTTAATTTTAGATTATGATTCAAAAAGCAGAATTAGTTGTTTTCGAGTGTAGTTCATTTTAAAATCAATTTCATTAAATATCATGAAGTATGGAAAGAGAAAAGCTTATGTTACAGTAAGAACCTTAAAAATGAACGATTTTCGAATATCATAATTCAAGGTTTTGATTATATGAACATGTTGTTTCTAGAAATGATAATTTGTAAAGGTAACTTGGTGATTTTTAGTGGTGTTTTGAGTGAGATAGGGGAAGTTGACCAAAATTTGGGTTTCGGTGAAATTCAGGCAACCGAGGTGCCGTGGGGGCTTGTCGTTGGCGGTGAAGGTTGCTGGGGTGAAGGTGGACCCAGGAAAAATAGCACGGCAATTTATAATTAGGCGTGGTGGCTTGTCGAGGCAGTTTTAGGGTTTTGTGTGGCGTTTGTGGTCTCGTGGTTTGCGTGCAAATGGCAAGGATGTAGGGGACAACAGAGCGTACGCACGTGGCGGAAATGGTGGAGGAGGAGGTGGCGAGTTTTTCGGTGAAGTTTTGTAGTAAATGGTGGTAGGAGTGGTCGTGGTGTGGTGACTGGATGAGGGTCTGTTGCGTTCTAGCATTGGCTCGAGGGTTGATTTTTCGAGTGATATAGTTTCGTCAAGGCTTAGGTGGTTGGACGTGGTGTGGTGGTCGTAAGAGACTGGTAGCGGTGGTCGGCGGTGAGTTTCGTGGATCGGCATGGGTGTGTAGGTGCACACATACGTGCATAGGTGGTCGTTCAAACGAAAATGAGAGTGAGGGAGAGAAAGAATACTGGGAGGTAGAAGAATTGTTAGGGACGGGTTTAAATTTGTGGGCCGGGTTTGAGAAATGCATGGGCCGATTATTTTCTTTTAATATAATAAAATTTTTTTTAATTGTTTTTGTATCTAATAAACTTAAAATTTAAACATGTTTTCTTATTCATTTTAACACCATTGACGAGTAGGTTTTGAGAAGAGTTCCTATCGTAAGATATTTTCATAGGAACCAATATCGTCGAGTTTCAACAAATTAAAAATTATTGTTTTTTTATAATAATTAAAGTAGATAAATAAGTAACTTCTTATTTAAATTAATTATAGGATAATTAATAAATTATAAAATGAAATGTTTTAATTTTAATTAATTAAGAATGAATTATTTTATTTAATTCCGTTGATTTACAAGTAATTTGGGTTAAAATATATAATTCAACTCAATTGCTCGAAAAACTAATTCAATTCTGAATTATAAACCGATTTAATATCAATTATTAATCGTTGATTAAGTTAAGGATCTATACCTTGACTTGTATTTGGATATTGATTCCAAATTGTCTGTATCATTAAGTAGCCAAGCAAATTAAGGAAATAGAACAAAACGTTAACACGTTTTATTGACAAGTAAATCGATTGGAACTAATCGCTATTCCGATTTCTGAAAAATGTGATGATTTCAAGCAAATAAATTTTGATGGACAGGTCATGATAAATGAACCTATGGAATGAAATTCCTATATATGTATGTTGACACCCTGGATATTATTCATCGACGGAAATTTTATCGGTTTAGAAAACCGCCGAATGAATTTAGAAATAAAAATAACCGCAAGCGCACGACATACAGTTGTAGTACGTGGCGAATACGGGTCGATCCGTAGGGAATTGATGATTTTAAAAATTCTATTCAATCAAATTAACCAAATTTAAAAATGTGATTAGCTAAAAATGTAGAAAACTAGCAAAAGAAAATTGATAAAAATATGAGAGTGTGAAGGCAATTTAGAGGCAATTTCCACTCTCTAGATCACATAAATCAACAAAATGAAGTTACGATCTCTCTTTCCTTGTCATTAGTGTAATTAGTTAATGTGCTTATCATAAGTATGATATATTTGTGCTATTAATTGGCACAATATAAACCATCAAACTATAACACAACCACTAATACACATTTAACTCTCATGAACTATGACAACAAAGTTGAAAGCAAAATCTATTTTAAGCATGGCCTGTTAACTATTGTTTAGAAATATAGGCCATCAAATTTTAATTTCAACAATCACTTTATTACCATCATCATATGTAGATGAAGAGGTAATCATTGTTTGTGATTGTTTAAGCATAGTCTATTTGGTGTCAACAATATAGGCCATCAAATTCACATCAAAAACAACAAGTTAAACCACTTCAAATGATTCATTAAGCACAAAAGGAGAGCATAAACATCAAAATGTTGCATCTACATACTAGAGGGCTTCATTACCCCTAAATTGTTGGGATTAGCCTCTCATATTTGTTATCATATGAACAAATGTAGCTAGTAACATGAAAGCAAAAGGAAAGAAAAATGAAGGCTAATGGAAAAGAGAAGCTAATTAACAAGAATTAAAACTAACTACTTGCATGAAAGTAAATCTACACTACAACATGAAAGGAAATAAAGAAGAAAAGAAAACGAACATGTATTTAATTTCATAAAAAAGTTACATGAAAAGAAGAAATGTCTAAGTAGCCATGAAAAGAAAAAGAGAAGAGCTTTCTTTATTTTTGAGCCTAAACTAAACTAAAGAGAGACTAAGGGAGAGGAGGGTTACATGAAACATAAGGGGTCTTTATACATGTATGAAACCCTAATTCATATTTTTAGGGAATGCCCAAAATAATCTTGAGAAAGTGTGTAGGCCAGGTAATCTATAGCTTCTACTAATCATCATTTAAGTGTACGTGAAGCCATTAATTCTATAAGCATGTGCATTAGCCTCTAATTTGTACATTAAGGTAGGTGGGTAGGTGGAGTCCTCCATTATCATGCCTTTGAATTATTTTCATCTTCATTTCTTTACCTTCACTCTTGTGCATGCATACATCTTCATGAAACCACTTGTATATGAGGCCAAATTCCGATAAAATAATATAGAAATTTCCAATTAAATTTTCTCAAATTAATATATGCACCAAAATGACCATTTTTCCCTTGGATGAAGATGAATATGTGACGATTTGAAAATAATATGAATTTTGGTTTAAACAAGTTAAAATGCCTGATATGATCATTTATTTAATTTAAATAGATTAAATATGGTGGTAAAAATATGCTCATTTACGTGCACATCAAATATGAATTGTCTATTTTAGACAATCTGCTCTTTTAAAAATTTATCATTTGGATTCGAAGAGACCAGGATCGGATATCAGTGTTATCCGGAACCACTTCGATTTGGTAATCAGTACGAACCTTCATGGTTTTGATTATAAAGTCTAATATGTTGGAATTGGATTAATTTAACAAATTCGACTATTTTAAATAAGTGTTGTACTTAGACACTATTATAATATCGATGGATTTCTATAAAAGTGTTTTAGTTATAATAAGATAAAAACTTGTCGTATTTGTACGAGTTACCTTGGTTTTCGAAGGATTTTTATAACTTAAGTATTTCAAATTAAGTGGGTTTTACTCACGCTGGTTTCCAGCCTGACTCGGGTGTTACTTATTTGTAATGCTTGGGTCAGACCGAGTATTACAGTTTTTAGGTTAGAATGCTTTGGAGCTCAGGAGACGAGCTGGATGTTAGAGACGTATTGCACGTATATTCCGCTGTGTATTGTAGACTGTATATTCAGCATTTAGGGACAAGTTATTATAACTGTCAAGATTTATTCAATTATGATTGTACTCTGATTACCTGTATGTATATTAACTGATACAGGTTCTTTTGTATAAAAGTTGTTGTTGTATATTATATTTTGTTCCGCTGCGATTATGAGATTCTATGTTGCTGTTATTTCTATTTTCTTCTTCTATCTCTTTTCTTCTTAAACCCTAACAACCTGCCATTTTCGGCACTCGATAGCTCGGCACTCTATACAGTGAACGTATTAATGTTGATTTTCAGAGGTCGAATCCCGCCCGGTCATTACATTATTATATTTTATCATTCCACTATGAGATTCTGTTTTTGTTTCTTCTTCTTTTCTTATTTTTCTTATCCAACCCCATTGATTATCTACATTTCGGATTGTTTAAGTTGGACATGTGTGGATTATTGTCGATTTAAACCTTCCGAAATATGGGTCGTCACATTACGCATTCAATTAGACCATTCTAGAAGGCCTAGAAATTACCTGGAGTGGAAGGAGTTTTAAAAGGTTGGGCAAGCAAGAAGCGCTTAGGGCTTTATCACCTCTTCCCACAAAAACCATATTTTGGTTGTGTCGTACGTTTAATGCTCCCTAATTATGATGTAAATTTTCCCAACTGTAAATTGGAAAACAATCTCTCCACATAATTTGTAATTTTTTGTTTGTTTCCTTTTTAACAGACCTAATTAACTGTCAAATACAACAATTTAATATTAATGATAAACCATCTTCTCACCAGCTTAGCAATCATAACTCTTGTTCCAGCTTAGCAATATAGTTGTATTTATACAATGCACATTAACTATTCATAATGAACTACATAGCAATAGCATAATAACTTTATCTTCAACCTTCATTACTAGCCAAGTAATGTAAAACCAAAGATATATAATATTAAGTCATAGAAAATGTCCCTTAAGTATTCATAAATCAAAAATTAAGTTCTTAGCCCCTGATAATTACAAAAGAAAAGTGGTTAGAGATTCTCGAAAGCAAGGTCATGCCAAACATCATCATTAATGGGTTGAGTTTCTAGTTTGGCAAATAATGGAAAAAAAACTCACTAAGTTTGCTAATTACCTATCAATATTTTGAAAAAACAAAATTTTCTATAGTGTTCATTTAAACTGGAAAAAAACTCGTTTATACAAAATTTACACTTCAATCAACCAATTGTCATATCGTACTTGAAATAGATGGATGTTGATTTTACCAAAATAATAGTAATGGCCTTTTCAAAGCAATATAGAATAAACTATCTAGTAGGTATTGTAGTACGATTATTAAACCATGGGTCTAATTAAATTTACTTATTAAAAGTTAGATTTATCAGTTATTTGATTGATCAATGAGCACTTATTGCATCTTTTAGTGTATCTATCTATATATATATATATAGTAATAAACTGTATTGTAATGGCTTCTTTTTTTTCTTCTCCAGTAAAATGAAACGATGCTAAAATACCCGCCTATTTTATTTAAAATTTTATTTAAAATTCAACTCCAGTAATGGAGGCAAGAAGCACAAACCAAATTTTATTTAAAATTCAACTCCCTCCAAATGAACCAACACCCACCTATTTATAGGCAAATACAACTCACGCCTCCCATAAGTCGTATGCGACTTAACGACTTAACATAAGCTGACTTACGACTTAACGACTCAAACAAAGAAAAACAAACACTAGGTCGTTACATGACCATCAACATACCTCACGACTTAACTACACAACGACATACGACCTAAGAAATTACAACAATACGACATAAGAAAAGTATACAAACGACATACGACTGGAGCGATCTAACCTTCAATGCGGCATAAGGAAAATCAGTGTCTTGCGACATAAGAAGTTACGGCATAAGACTTGAGCGACCTAAGAACAACATCTTCAACGACATAATAACTGCGGCATAGTTAAACGACTTAAGGATTTGCGACCTAAAGAAATGTTAGGTCGTAGCTCGTTAGGTCGTAGCTCGATAGGTCGTAGCTCGCTTAACTCGCTAACCTTGATTTCTTGAACCGTTAACTCGCTAGAGTTAGGTCGCAACTCACTGGGTTGTAGCTCGATAGTGTTAGGTCGTGACCCTCTAGGTCGTAACTTGCATAGCTCGCTGGGTCGGTCAATGTGACTCGCTAGGTCGTTTATAGCCTGTGAGCGACCTAAGATGATTGTGGTAAGCGACTTAACATGGTGCACTGCATCATCGTTTCCCCGCCTTTTCACCCCTTTAACTCGTTCATACGACTTAGTTGAGTCGTTAACTTGTTCCAGCTTCAAATCTAGAATTGGAATATCAGGCTGGGCTGCATCATCCTCCCCTGGTTGAGAAAAATTCGTCCTCGAATTTAAAAGTTCTTCCCCATTGGGTTGTTCATCTCCATAATAAGGTATAAGATGTTTAACATTAAACACGTTAGAAGTGTATACATCCTCCGGCAGCTTCAACCTATAAGCATTTTCATTGATCCGTTTCACAATCTTTACAGGACCAATCTTTCGATCTTTAAATTTATTGTATGCTCCCACTGGAAAGCGATCCTTCGTTAGTACAGCATATACTAAATCTCCTTCATTAAATTCAGCACTTCTTTGCTTCAGATCTGCAGATCGTTTATAATTCTCATTCGTCTTCTCCAATCGTTCCTGAACGATTCTATGTCATTCTGTCAACCCATCAACAAAATCAGCAGCCCGCTTAACTATCTCCTTCGATTGTGGCACTATAGTTAAATCCAACAGCCCCTTTGGCAAGCTTGAATATACAATTTGAAATGGACTGAAACACGTACTACGGTTGATAGCATGATTATGAGCAAACTCCGCTTGACATAACTTCACATCCCAGCTCTTCAGATTATCCTTCACAAGACACCGCAACAAATTTCCCAACGATCTGTTCACAATCTCGGTTTGTCCATCCGACCGCGAATGATAAGCTGTGATGACCCGAAATTCCGTGCTCGGAAAATCGCATCATAGAAAAGAAAGAAAGGGGTGAGAAAGTAGAAAAGATAGAGAAGAAGAAGAAACAACAACAGAATCTCAACAGCGGAACGATTGAAATATAATATATCACATAATAGATTACATAGTATCATATACATCAGAGTTACACAGATAATACAACACATACTAGACAGTTATAAACACCTGTCTAGTTAATACAACTCGATACATCTCAAAACAACACAGAAACATAACACAGCGGAAATACAGATAAACACTAACACAGCGGAACCAATATATATATATATCTATACGCTGAAGCCTCCTGCTCCATTTGCTCCTCCAGTATTCGTCAAAGCTAACCTGAATCCCTTGGCTACCCGTAAAAATTTGGGTACCCGAGAGTTTATGAAAAACAGAAATAAACTTCGGGTCAGACATGGGTCTGGTATGAGTAAACGGTTAAAGTTGCTTAACTTTTTTAAAAACCTTTGAAAACAAAGGGTATCACGTAAGACAACCCACACATAAACATGGAAATGTTTTTACCTTACGCTAACCAAAACTTTGATAGGAAATTCAGTGATATTATAATAGTGTCTAGGGTTTTCAAGTAAATAGAAAATAGCCGAAATTGTTACATTCATTAAATTCCAGCATACATAGGTATACAATCAAATCCGATGGCACTTATTGGATTTTGGATTCCATACAATGGCAGGGCTACTGGGGTACCGCCCGTCACAGTACGTGGCCTAGATCACCGTACCGAGAACCCACCCTAAGTTCCCTGCAACACAAGGTCGGAACATCCCTTACTGGATAATTCCCGCACAAGACACCCCACGGTTGTCATGATCAACCGCACACAAAGCCGAATAATAAGGGACATCTAGACAGGGGTAATCTCGTCCTACTTGGGTGCTACCCACTAACCTTGCTGCACCTCCCCTGTTTTAGCCATTCCCGGTTGATGAGGCTTGAGGTCACGATTACCTTTAGAGAACACATCTCTTAGAATGCTCATCGTCCACCTGACGATGTTCTGAAAGCATTCAATCCATACAAGTTCGTTCCGGGTTCGAACGAAACCGAAGGCATTATCTCGTTACACTCGTATTGGAATCACCCTCAGAGTTAACGAAAATAACCCTTGCATTCTGAATCACCATCTCGAATCTATAAGTACTATCTTCGTCAAACTCATTACGGAATCACCCACAGAGTTATACTGACGTATAGTTCTTATACCTCGAGTCTTCACTTGCTCCATTTGAATTTCACGACCTAACGTTATTTTGGATCGATGTGGTATTCGGGTCTCCAGACCTAGAATCCCGGTATACGGAAACCCGATCCCGGTCTCATCGAAATCCAAACCGTGTCTTTTAAAGCCAAGTTGTTTTAAAGTTAAAACAATTTAAATTCAATTATCTATATACACACAGATAGATAAATAACAATATCACAATGGATAATAACATCATCATCATAAACAGCTAATCCATATTATCTACTCAAACAGATAATCAATATCATCATACTTAACCAAGCATCCATAACACAATAGGTATATATCTGAGATCACAATCAATCATGGAAATCAATATCATCCATCATATATAAACAAAGATTAATAATCACCTCATTTATAATTAATTTAAAATGAATTAAATTAATTACAAATCTCTAATTAATTTAAAGTAAATTAAATTAATTACCCCATCAATATTAATCTTGCTTACATAACCATTAATTAATTACAAGTTAATTAATTAATCATTTCCTACTTTTCCATCTTAATTAACCATTTTAGATTAATTATCTCAAATTATATTTAAGTAATTATCCTCTAATTATTTTACAAATTAATTACTTCATACCAATTATAGAAAGTAACCTTTTAAATTACTAAAATTAATTCCATTTCTTCTTAATTAATTACTCTAATGAATTGCTTCATTTATTAATTATTCCCAAATAAATCCATTTTAACTTGCATCATTAATTACAATAATTAATGATCTCTAATTACATTTATTTCATTTAGTAATTTATCTCCAATTAAACAAAATGTTAATCACCTTGATTAACTCCATTCAGTAATTAACTACCCTTAATTACTTCAATTAATAATTTAATTACTCCATCATTAATTATTCTCTAATTAATCCCTTGATTAATTTATACAAAGTAATTATACTCAAATTACTTTCATTATTACATCATCACAATTAATTACTTCCTTAAGTAATTATACTTATCACATCAACAAATAGTTATTTAAATTAATTAAACTTAATTAATTAACTTAAACAATTCATATTAAACTTGATTTATTAAAATGAGAAATTAATTTCTTAATTACTTCCCTAAGTAAGTTATACTTATATAATTCACCATTTATTATCTTAAATTAATAAACCTAATAAATTATCAAATGATCATATTAATCGATTATTTTATAATACTAGTTAATAGCCTTCATTAATCATTAACACTTCTTAAATTTACTTAAAGTAATTAAATTAAGATTTATTATCTATTTACAATTACATTTCATCTTTAATAACTCATTAATAAATCCTTAATTATTTAATTAATTAAGTATTCAATATCACTTAATTAATTCTTGCTTACTTTATTAATTAATAATCATAGATTAAAATTCAACTCTTATTTAATTAATGATTCTTAATTATCCATTTATTCATCCTAAATTTATTATCTTAAACCTTAATTAACTAATTTAACTTTAAATTACTAAATTAACTAATTCAATCACTAATTAATCAAATTAGTAAATTACTCATTTTAATTTACTTAATAATTACAAATCTATAAATCTTCACTTGTTTAAAGGATAAAACATTTTCTTATATATAAATTAAACGCTCACTTACAAATGCATTTGAAACATTTTATCTTTGAATCTACTTTTACATTTCATTTTAGATTTAGATTCAATATAACTACAAATTTTAACTTAGTAAAATTTAACACATTCAAATATACTTTAAACATCATAAAGTTGTAAAACATTTTGTTTTTATAAACTTTATTCATTTTAAACTAGGAAACAAAAGCAAATTTGAATCCATAGCTTACACTTTGGTTTTAAAATTTAGTTTTAAAGGCCTGCTTCCAAATTCCAACTTAAAACCTTACAGGCCTAAAACTAGTAACTCAACATAATAACCCGAGACTCTCCCCTACTAGCTTCGAGAAAACCATCAGGAAACCCGAGCTTTCCATGTCAAAACCCTACAGCTAAATGAAGTAACTCACCCCACTACCTACTTCGAGTCCCCCTTCCCTCTGCTCCGAGTCTGGTACGAGAACTTCTCGAGTAAAACTCGAGTCCAATTTCCAGATCCTCATCCCAATAACGCCCAGACACAAAAATGCACGGTGCACATGCACCGTGCCTCTGGCCAACTCCGGTCACCACCCTGGCTTCCCCACATCGACGATCTCCCTCCGGCATGATCTCAAACACCCAAACCCAACACTTCAACTCAAATCAAATTCGAGGTCGAAACTCAGACCTGGCAACTCAACAGCATCACTCCCCTCAACCCTGTCAACGCCGCTTCTTCCGAGCTCCGACCACCAGACAGTCAATACCTCCGGCCTCGACTTCCCCTACGCGTCAACTACCAATTCCCAAAACCCGCTTAAGCTCGATCAATTCTAGTGACCACAGTGGTCCATTTTCCTAGCTTAGCAAAAACTAGGGTTCTAAACTTTGGATGACAATCGCCACCTCCCCTCTGACATATATCACCATCGGACAATTTTGCCGAAATCCCCACTCGTTCTTCCACCTCCAGGAAACACGACAAACCCCCAAGCCAACCAGATCGCCAGAGAGACCCAATAACTCGAAATACAGACATCACCACAGAACACACTCAATACTACACTAAAAATTGTAAACTTGATTCTAAAAATCCTATCTTTTAGATACATTTTCAGATATGAAATTTTATCAACATATTCCAAGATTTGATTTTTAACATATTACAAGTTTTCTCTGTGTTTCATGTTTCCAGAGAATGTTTTCTGCTTATAATTATTTCAATTATTTTCAAAGCTTAGTTTAGATTAAAACAACTAACTTTGTTTTAACAACTTAGGCCTAAAGAAGATTGGAGAAAGAAGTTTTTTTTTTGAAGTTTGAAAACTAAGTTTTATTCTCTGGTACTTTTAAACAGAGATCACAGTAGTTTTATCAAAACACCCTCCCAGATTTCCAGAGTCTTAAAACAATCATACAACCATATTTCCAAACATACATCACAAGTCTACTTAGAACATAAACCATATCCATCAAAACTAAGGTATCTCATGCTTACAGTTTTTCAAGTCAGAGACTTGTATTAAGATTAGGGAAGTTCAAAAGCTACAGATATGCACATACATATATTCACGAAGACTTGCACATATACATGCATGTAAAACAATCATTAACACAGACATTTCAGATTATTTATGGTTGAGTTTTAAAGTTTACTCACCAGGCTTAAAATCAGAAAGTTTTGTTCTTTTGCTTGAAAAGGGAAAGCTTGAAAACTGGCATCTGAAACTTGTATACTTTGTTGACTTAATTCTTGAAACTTGGAAATGGCTTTAGAACTTGAACATGAACTTGCTGGAATATTGTTATAGGTTGATATTACTTTCATTTTTTATTATGAAACTGAAGTGTTTTGGCTTCTAGTTGTTTCCAGGTTATCTTTGTTTAAGCTTTTAGAAACTAGAATTGCTAAGCTTTTTGTATACGAATAATAATGAGGCAAGGTTGATAAATAAAACAAGCATACAAATTTGTTTACTGTTCTAGTACACAAGATTTCAGAAATTTTTATTTTCTTTGGGGGCTGAAAATATATTTCGAGCAGGCTCTGTTTTGTGCTAGGGTGGAAGACAATAAATGCTAATGTACTTTTGTACAAAGATATTTTTATACATTTGCTTCTCCTACAATCCAATTCGTATGTCCTTACAATCTTACATATGTTTATACTTTTGTTTAACTTAAACTTAGCATACTATTCTATTTCGTTCGTATGTGTTGAAGTGGTCTCGGCCTGCCCATGTATTTTGTTAGAGTATAAAATTTTACTTAAGTTTTACTTTATATTTTAGTACTAGTGAGATCTCAATGCCTGCAAGTATGTTTACCTAAGTTTTAATTTAAAGTTTTGTTATGGTTATTGTTGTTGTTAGCTTGAATATTAATTTTAACCTTAGTATTTAATTCTACTCCTAACATAAGTGTATTTATTTTTTATTTCTAACATGAAGGTATTTACATTTTAAAAGATAAACAATCAATATATAATTCCCCATTATCATTTTATTTTATAATTACTTTAAATATTTACAAGGTATATTTTATCATCTATAATCTATAATTATTATATTTATTTTAGAGATTTACATAAATTTTAAAACCATAACTTCTTTTTAAAACATATATAACAATTTTCATTTAAAATAAAAATCTACTTATATAGACATCACATTATAAATAAAGCTCATTATTACATTAAAATAAATTTATAAATGAAATTATTACTTCATTTCTTATTTTTATAAAACAAGACAATTCTTTGTTTAATTTAAATCTAAGCTAAAATCATTTAAACAATTTTAACTTAAATCTTAAGTATATTCAAGCCATATGATTATTTATTTAAATATTGAATTAAATCAAATTTCCAAATTACCAAAAAGATTTGAGTTTGAAAACATATTCTTATTTATTAAAACTTAAAACAGACCTTAACTATTTACCATATATACAAATATATATATAAATAAATAGGAAATAATTTATTAGCTTTAAAAGATAATTTATCAGTTAAATATCCATTTAAAATAAAATTATCAAGTCAATTTATATTTTATTAACAATTATATATCAAATCAATTTAATATTTAATATAGATTATTAAATTGATATTGCTCAAAATTCCGGGATGTCACATTCCTCCCCTCTTAAAAGAATTTCGTCCCCGAAATTTAAAACAAAGGTAATTTAATAATCTCATTAATGATTTAATTTTAAACACAAGCATATATCATCAATATATACTAACAACCATAGCAATCAATCATCCAATCAAACAAATCCAACTATCCGGACAAAATACTGGATAGAATTTCCTCGAGTTTCCCGAAGTATAAATACCGGGTTACTCGCTCTATAGAATCCAAACAATCAATACTACAAAGCTACACACATCTAGATCTACGAACAAGATAGGATATCAGACTATAAACAAGTCTGACTCAACATCCAAAACTCCCTGAATAGCTGGTTCTACAACCAGAGATAACTCATACACGTACTCCCTCAGAGACACGTGAAACCAACGAATCACAGTTATCCAAACTGACAATTCACTCCTGAAGATCAAACACTTATCCAAAATCAAATCTCCGATTCCGAAATCCAAATTCCTTCGGACGATCCTAGGACTCCTACATCCTTACTGATCAGCTTATCCTTCGCTGATGCCCTCCCGAAACATCCTGAACCAAAACAATCAACAAAATGATCTTTCCAAGATCAACCACAACTCAGAACTCCACTCTATTCCAGAATCAAAAGACGGATCTCACTTCTCTTATCCAAAAGAGATAAAACAGATGCTCTCCAAATTACTTCCGCTGCACAACTCTGATCCGAGCAGATGAAAATGCTGATGACGAACACAAGCACAAACTTCCACTGATACCAACTGTGACGGACCTAGGCTTTGCAACCGTCGGTCAGTAGCCACAACTGGTAAGCTTCTCAACCATTCCGAAAATATGGTTCAATAGATCCATAAAGAGAAAACTCAAAAGTTCCTCCAAAACCCGAGCTGCTTCACTAAACTCTCTCCAAAAACCATCCTACTACTAAGCTGAACCATCGGTATCACTCCTGGAAATCCAGTCGATACCAAACTCAAACTCCCTGATGCTAACAAAATTCTGACTTCCTGAAGACATCCAGAAAAATTCCTGACATCCCAAGAGAACACTCAGACTATCGCAAGTCACTTTTGCGATCAACTCAGCCTGATTCCAAAGAAAAACTATTCTCTCTTTATCAAGCAGAACAACTTACACTTAACTTTCCAATCCAATGAAGAAATGGAACCACTCTGCTGCTTCTGAACTCCACTGCTAGGCTAGAAAGCTTCCTTGCCAGCATACAGGACCTTCCGAACTACACTGCTGACACCAATGCCAAGGAATTCCAAATCCAAAGCTCTTCAAGAAACTCAAACCTTAAACTAAACAGAAACACTCTGCCGCATCACCGAAGCAGACACACTTCTTTAAAAATTGTTCCAAAGAAAACATCTTCGGAAACATCCATAGTCACTGCGTCTCATCACACAGCTACTACTCCCTGAGATATCAAGATACCATCACTAGCTTCTGTCCAACCGACAGATCCAAATCTACTTAAAGATGGACTCCGAACCTTTACAGGTTTCCTTCAGAGATCGATGAAATCCTTACATCAACAAAGCTCACTCGAGACGGTATTAGGTCTACAGTCTCGACAGATACACTCCCAAACATTGGTAGTCGTGTTACACACACCACTACCCTATCTACCTTTATAACTTATATTGGAAAACCTGAACAGGTAACCCAACAGATAGGTAGAAATAGATATATATATATAGATAAAAATTACAAGTACGCTCTCTCAGGATAGACACCACTCCAGAGCCTAGGTATTCGCTCAACCTATTGCTCTGATACCACCTGTGACGACCCGAAATTCCGTGCTCGGAAAATCGCATCATCGAAAAGAAAGAAAGGGGTGAGAAAGTAGAAAAGATAGAGAAGAAGAAGAAACAACAACAGAATCTCAACAGCGGAACGATTGAAATATAATATATCACATAATAGATTACATAGTATCATATACATCAGAGTTACACAGATAATACAACACATACTAGACAGTTATAAACACCTGTCTAGTTAATACAACTCGATACATCTCAAAACAACACAGAAACATAACACAGCGGAAATACAGATAAACACTAACACAGCGAAACCAATATATATATATATATATATCTATACGCTGAAGCCTCCTGCTCCATTTGCTCCTCCAGTATTCGTCAAAGCTAACCTGAATCCCTTGGCTACCCGTAAAAATTTGGGTACCCGAGAGTTTATGAAAAACAGAAATAAACTTCGGGTCAGACATGGGTCTGGTATGAGTAAACGGTTAAAGTTGCTTAACTTTTTTAAAAACCTTTGAAAACAAAGGGTATCACGTAAGACAACCCACACATAAACATGGAAATGTTTTTACCTTACGCTAACCAAAACTTTGATAGGAAATTCAGTGATATTATAATAGTGTCTAGGGTTTTCAAGTAAATAGAAAATAGCCGAAATTGTTACATTCATTAAATTCCAGCATACATAGGTATACAATCAAATCCGATGGCACTTATTGGATTTTGGATTCCATACAATGGCAGGGCTACTGGGGTACCGCCCGTCACAGTACGTGGCCTAGATCACCGTACCGAGAACCCACCCTAAGTTCCCTGCAACACAAGGTCGGAACATCCCTTACTGGATAATTCCCGCACAAGACACCCCACGGTTGTCATGATCAACCGCACACAAAGCCGAATAATAAGGGACATCTAGACAGGGGTAATCTCGTCCTACTTGGGTGCTACCCACTAACCTTGCTGCACCTCCCCTGTTTTAGCCATTCCCGGTTGATGAGGCTTGAGGTCACGATTACCTTTAGAGAACACATCTCTTAGAATGCTCATCGTCCACCTGACGATGTTCTGAAAGCATTCAATCCATACAAGTTCGTTCCGGGTTCGAACGAAACCGAAGGCATTATCTCGTTACACTCGTATTGGAATCACCCTCAGAGTTAACGAAAATAACCCTTGCATTCTGAATCACCATCTCGAATCTATAAGTACTATCTTCGTCAAACTCATTACGGAATCACCCACAGAGTTATACTGACGTATAGTTCTTATACCTCGAGTCTTCACTTGCTCCATTTGAATTTCACGACCTAACGTTATTTTGGATCGATGTGGTATTCGGGTCTCCAGACCTAGAATCCCGGTATACGGAAACCCGATCCCGGTCTCATCGAAATCCAAACCGTGTCTTTTAAAGCCAAGTTGTTTTAAAGTTAAAACAATTTAAATTCAATTATCTATATACACACAGATAGATAAATAACAATATCACAATGGATAATAACATCATCATCATAAACAGCTAATCCATATTATCTACTCAAACAGATAATCAATATCATCATACTTAACCAAGCATCCATAACACAATAGGTATATATCTGAGATCACAATCAATCATGGAAATCAATATCATCCATCATATATAAACAAAGATTAATAATCACCTCATTTATAATTAATTTAAAATGAATTAAATTAATTACAAATCTCTAATTAATTTAAATTAAATTAAATTAATTACCCCATCAATATTAATCTTGCTTACATAACCATTAATTAATTACAAGTTAATTAATTAATCATTTCCTACTTTTCCATCTTAATTAACCATTTTAGATTAATTATCTCAAATTATATTTAAGTAATTATCCTCTAATTATTTTACAAATTAATTACTTCATACCAATTATAGAAAGTAACCTTTTAAATTACTAAAATTAATTCCATTTCTTCTTAATTAATTACTCTAATGAATTGCTTCATTTATTAATTATTCCCAAATAAATCCATTTTAACTTGCATCATTAATTACAATAATTAATGATCTCTAATTACATTTATTTCATTTAGTAATTTATCTCCAATTAAACAAAATGTTAATCACCTTGATTAACTCCATTCAGTAATTAACTACCCTTAATTACTTCAATTAATAATTTAATTACTCCATCATTAATTATTCTCTAATTAATCCCTTGATTAATTTATACAAAGTAATTATACTCAAATTACTTTCATTATTACATCATCACAATTAATTACTTCCTTAAGTAATTATACTTATCACATCAACAAATGGTTATTTAAATTAATTAAACTTAATTAATTAACTTAAACAATTCATATTAAACTTGATTTATTAAAATGAGAAATTAATTTCTTAATTACTTCCCTAAGTAAGTTATACTTATATAATTCACCATTTATTATCTTAAATTAATAAACCTAATAAATTATCAAATGATCATATTAATCCATTATTTTATAATACTAGTTAATAGCCTTCATTAATCATTAACACTTCTTAAATTTACTTAAAGTAATTAAATTAAGATTTATTATCTATTTACAATTACATTTCATCTTTAATAACTCATTAATAAATCCTTAATTATTTAATTAATTAAGTATTCAATATCACTTAATTAATTCTTGCTTACTTTATTAATTAATAATCATAGATTAAAATTCAACTCTTATTTAATTAATGATTCTTAATTATCCATTTATTCATCCTAAATTTATTATCTTAAACCTTAATTAACTAATTTAACTTTAAATTACTAAATTAACTAATTCAATCACTAATTAATCAAATTAGTAAATTACTCATTTTAATTTACTTAATAATTACAAATCTATAAATCTTCACTTGTTTAAAGGATAAAACATTTTCTTATATATAAATTAAACGCTCACTTACAAATGCATTTGAAACATTTTATCTTTGAATCTACTTTTACATTTCATTTTAGATTTAGATTCAATATAACTACAAATTTTAACTTAGTAAAATTTAACACATTCAAATATACTTTAAACATCATAAAGTTGTAAAACATTTTGTTTTTATAAACTTTATTCATTTTAAACTAGGAAACAAAAGCAAATTTGAATCCATAGCTTACACTTTGGTTTTAAAATTTAGTTTTAAAGGCCTGCTTCCAAATTCCAACTTAAAACCTTACAGGCCTAAAACTAGTAACTCAACATAATAACCCGAGACTCTCCCATACTAGCTTCGAGAAAACCATCAGGAAACCCGAGCTTTCCATGTCAAAACCCTACAGCTAAATGAAGTAACTCACCCCACTACCTACTTCGAGTCCCCCTTCCCTCTGCTCCGAGTCTGGTACGAGAACTTCTCGAGTAAAACTCGAGTCCAATTTCCAGATCCTCATCCCAATAACGCCCAGACACAAAAATGCACGGTGCACATGCACCGTGCCTCTGGCCAACTCCGGTCACCACCCTGGCTTCCCCACATCGACGATCTCCCTCCGGCATGATCTCAAACACCCAAACCCAACACTTCAACTCAAATCAAATTCGAGGTCGAAACTCAGACCTGGCAACTCAACAGCATCACTCCCCTCAACCCTGTCAACGCCGCTTCTTCCGAGCTCCGACCACCAGACAGTCAATACCTCCGGCCTCGACTTCCCCTACGCGTCAACTACCAATTCCCAAAACCCGCTTAAGCTCGATCAATTCTAGTGACCACAGTGGTCCATTTTCCTAGCTTAGCAAAAACTAGGGTTCTAAACTTTGGATGACAATCGCCACCTCCCCTCTGACATATATCACCATCGGACAATTTTGCCGAAATCCCCACTCGTTCTTCCACCTCCAGGAAACACGACAAACCCCCAAGCCAACCAGATCGCCAGAGAGACCCAATAACTCGAAATACAGACATCACCACAGAACACACTCAATACTACACTAAAAATTGTAAACTTGATTCTAAAAATCCTATCTTTTAGATACATTTTCAGATATGAAATTTTATCAACATATTCCAAGATTTGATTTTTAACATATTACAAGTTTTCTCTGTGTTTCATGTTTCCAGAGAATGTTTTCTGCTTATAATTATTTCAATTATTTTCAAAGCTTAGTTTAGATTAAAACAACTAACTTTGTTTTAACAACTTAGGCCTAAAGAAGATTGGAGAAAGAAGTTTTTTTTTTGAAGTTTGAAAACTAAGTTTTATTCTCTGGTACTTTTAAACAGAGATCACAGTAGTTTTATCAAAACACCCTCCCAGATTTCCAGAGTCTTAAAACAATCATACAACCATATTTCCAAACATACATCACAAGTCTACTTAGAACATAAACCATATCCATCAAAACTAAGGTATCTCATGCTTACAGTTTTTCAAGTCAGAGACTTGTATTAAGATCAGGGAAGTTCAAAAGCTACAGATATGCACATACATATATTCACGAAGACTTGCACATATACATGCATGTAAAACAATCATTAACACAGACATTTCAGATTATTTATGGTTGAGTTTTAAAGTTTACTCACCAGGCTTAAAATCAGAAAGTTTTGTTCTTTTGCTTGAAAAGGGAAAGCTTGAAAACTGGCATCTGAAACTTGTATACTTTGTTGACTTAATTCTTGAAACTTGGAAATGGCTTTAGAACTTGAACATGAACTTGCTGGAATCTTGTTATAGGTTGATATTACTTTCATTTTTTATTATGAAACTGAAGTGTTTTGGCTTCTAGTTGTTTCCAGGTTATCTTTGTTTAAGCTTTTAGAAACTAGAATTGCTAAGCTTTTTGTATACGAATAATAATGAGGCAAGGTTGATAAATAAAACAAGCATACAAATTTGTTTACTGTTCTAGTACACAAGATTTCAGAAATTTTTATTTTCTTTGGGGGCTGAAAATATATTTCGAGCAGGCTCTGTTTTGTGCTAGGGTGGAAGACAATAAATGCTAATGTACTTTTGTACAAAGATATTTTTATACATTTGCTTCTCCTACAATCCAATTCGTATGTCCTTACAATCTTACATATGTTTATACTTTTGTTTAACTTAAACTTAGCATACTATTCTATTTCGTTCGTATGTGTTGAAGTGGTCTCGGCCTGCCCATGTATTTTGTTTGAGTATAAAATTTTACTTAAGTTTTACTTTATATTTTAGTACTAGTGAGATCTCAATGCCTGCAAGTATGTTTACCTAAGTTTTAATTTAAAGTTTTGTTATGGTTATTGTTGTTGTTAGCTTGAATATTAATTTTAACCTTAGTATTTAATTCTACTCCTAACATAAGTGTATTTATTTTTTATTTCTAACATGAAGGTATTTACATTTTAAAAGATAAACAATCAATATATAATTCCCCATTATCATTTTATTTTATAATTACTTTAAATATTTACAAGGTATATTTTATCATCTATAATCTATAATTATTATATTTATTTTAGAGATTTACATAAATTTTAAAACCATAACTTCTTTTTAAAACATATATAACAATTTTCATTTAAAATAAAAATCTACTTATATAGACATCACATTATAAATAAAGCTCATTATTACATTAAAATAAATTTATAAATGAAATTATTACTTTATTTCTTATTTTTATAAAACAAGACAATTCTTTGTTTAATTTAAATCTAAGCTAAAATCATTTAAACAATTTTAACTTAAATCTTAAGTATATTCAAGCCATATGATTATTTATTTAAATATTGAATTAAATCAAATTTCCAAATTACCAAAAAGATTTGAGTTTGAAAACATATTCTTATTTATTAAAATTTAAAACAGACCTTAACTATTTACCATATATACAAATATATATATAAATAAATAGGAAATAATTTATTAGCTTTAAAAGATAATTTATCAGTTAAATATCCATTTAAAATAAAATTATCAAGTCAATTTATATTTTATTAACAATTATATATCAAATCAATTTAATATTTAATATAGATTATTAAATTGATATTGCTCAAAATTCCGGGATGTCACATAAGCACTACTGAAATTCAGCTTTGTTCCCACCATCTTTCACAAACTCAGCCAAAAATGACTCAGAAATCTGGTATCCCTGTTTGAAACTATAGATTCTGGTAAACCATGTGTTAACGTAAAAATCGAACGCTAACACCCCGGTGTGAATATTAGTAAAGTGAAAGCACCACCCGTTGGTACGGGAACTAAAAATAAGCAGAGAATAGCAGAAAAGTAAAGAGACAGCAGTTTTATAGTGGTTTGGCTCAAAATCAAGCCTACGTCCACTTTATCTTCTTTATCACAGATTCGATTACAAGTTTTACAAGAATTCCTTCGATTATTCAACAATCGATACAAGTAATCAACACTTCAATGCAAAAGAGATTCTCAAATCCATCTTGAATGTAGTTGATCTTCTCTTTAGGTAGTTTGAGATGTTTTTGGTAGTAGAGGTGTTGTAGAGGTCGTGAATGCAGCAGAGTTTCGGCGCTTCAAAGTGTCCAAAAAGTCCCCCTTGAATATGGAGTATGCGGGGTATTTATAGGCAAAATCTGGAGGTTAGGTCGTAGGTCGTAGGTCGTAGGTCGCAAGCGACCTAAGGGTCATCCCAAGTTAGCTTAAGTCGTTGGCTACTTAGTGGAGCCATTCTGGGTGAGATACTGAGTGTGAGCGACCTAATGTTGTAAATACAGAAGTTATCTCGGTCGGATTAGGTCGTGAGCGACCTAACAGAAGAGGTAGGTCGTCTGGCTTTGCTTTGGAGCATGTTAAGTCGTTCCCTTCTCCTGAATTGCTGGGTCGATAGGTCGCTAACTCGTTAGGTCGCTAGGCCGCTAACTCTTTAGGTCGCTAGATCGCTTTCTGGAGTTAGGTCGCTAGGTTGCTTTCTGGACCACTGAGTCATTAAGTTTCTTAGGTTGTTAAGTCGTAAGTCGTTGGGTCGCTAAGTTGCTTTCTGGACCACTGAGTCGCTTAGTTTCTTAGGTTGTTAAGTCGTAAGTCGTTGGGTCGCTAAGTCGTGGAAAAAGAGGTGTTAACACTTGCCCCTCGAAGTATACGCCTAGGGACTAGGTCATGTGCATCGACACCTTTTAACTCGTGCCATCTGAATTGCTAAGTCGTGAGTCGCTCGAGTTGTTAGGTCGTTTTAGGCCGATTCGAATTCCACTTTTCCCGCCTATATGTTGCTCGTCTTCTTCTTCCTTCTCTTTACTTGCTCTAACCTTTGAAACTACCATTGACGAATTTCTGAGCTACGGAACTTCAAAGCGAAATTCCATCGTTATTTTGATCATCATTTCCAACAGCGAATTTAGGTAACGCCGATCATCCATCTATTGCGTCTTCCATCGATTCTCCTATCATCAGTTCTATGCAATTTCTGTTACCATGTTTTAAAATTGTACTCCATTTCGCCCTCTGATCATCGTCGAATCTTTGTTAGTTGCTTTTTTTTTAAAATGAATCGGCTCAGGATCTCATGGGATTATTTGGCGAATGTTAGTTTTGGAAATTTGGAGAAGGCGATGAGGAGATATTAGGTAAACGGGTTAATGGATAGCGGGTTACGTTGCAGTGTTTCTGGTGAGGTAAGGGGGATGGACACGCGGCAACATGCGAGTGGAGAGCAGGACTTAGGTTTTTTTTATGGAAGAAAATTCAACATTTCCGAGTTACTCTTAGAGCGACCTAAAGCATCGAACGACCTAATAGCCTTGCGACTTAAAAGAATCTGAACGACTAAAGAACTTGCGACTTAAAAGAATCTGAACGACTTAAGAACTTGCGACTTAAGAAGTGTAGCATTTTTCTTCGGACGAGATAACTCTCCTTACGACCTATCTTTGGATCGCACTACGATCTGGGCGACTTAACTTCTTGCGACATAACTTTTAGGTCGCGGGCGTACATGGACGAGTTAACACTTAAACAAATTTACCCTGTCCTGGCTCAAAGCCTTATGCCTTAACTTGTAGTGTAGCTTTAACTTGTAGGAACATGACTAATGAATTCCATACCTCGAGCAGAGCGACTTAAGGAAGGCTGACTTATGTTAGGTCGTTGAACATGATTTGGACGACCTAAGCAATCCCGGGCTAGTCTTAAGTCGTTCCTGCGAATTAAGGACTTGAACACTTGCAAAATTTTCACAGAACTTGACTGAACTGCAAATTTGAACTGCTTGAACTTGTACTTTTTCACAGATTGCATTGACTTGATTGCTAATAACCTGTTAAATACAACATTTGCAGAAAACTGGGATGAATATACTCATCATTGACTGCCCATATCGAATGATGGATTAAATCAAGAGACAATATTCTACTTAAGTAAAATAAACTGAATTTAATCGAGTGTGAAATGCTGTGAATCAACTAATTTGAATGAAGTGTCAACACAAAATTCTCACAGTTAGAACTGCTTACTATCGAATGTTATCTGCATTGACACTACTCTCAGTTTTAATTTTAATAACAAGTCTTGAATTTTCCTAAATTGACGTATGCCAACCAGCGTTATTATTTTTATTTACTTGTTATTTTATTAGCTTCGCACAACACTTCACACGCTTTTATGAAACGTGCACCTTCACATTTGAACATCCAGTTCCTTGTGTAGAATGACTTCTCATCAAGCACAAGAAGTAACAGTAGAACAGATTGAAGAAGTCTTCCCAATTGTTGAACCTCTAGAGAATCCTCCGGAAACAGTTTCAACCACTCTAACCCAACGGGCTTTCAGCCAGCTTTGCATCCAATTTGGCATTGCTGAGACCGAAGTTTTACTTCCTAGAGTAAATGATACCGCCAACAGGCCACCTCCTGGCTTTATTGCGGTCAACCGTCAGATGTGCTTAAGCGGAGCTATTCCTCCTTTCAATGACTTTCTCAGAAAGCTGCTTCTTCGGTTGACTATCTCTCTATTTCAGTTGCACCCCAATGGCTACACCATTCTGATGGGGTTGTGTGTGTTGTTC